>LPNX011056359.1:27246-152005 GCA_001517045.1 Pseudotsuga menziesii
CATCAAAACAACTTTATTGTATAAGTGATTGTCAAAGGTTGATCTTGGGAAGAGGGGGCTTCTTTTTTTAGTTGGTCAAGTTAATATCTGCCATGTCACTATTGGAGACATCTTCAACATTTTCTTTGATCAAGCATAACTTCATCATCCAGAATCAGTATTAAGTGTCGTTTTTCTTTAAAACCGCATATTTTTTCGAGCTCTTGGCATCCAGATAGTTAGTTTCTGTTCCTTTAGCCATTAGTTTACAGTATGGCCGCCCCTTGTGATATTATACTTACAAGTTCTAACTATTTCTCATGAAAATCTTGTATGGAAGATGTTCTACGAAGTAGGGGGATTTTCAAGATAGCCTCAGGGAAAGAAACAGAACCCACTGATAATGATAAGAAAATTAAATGGGAAAATAGATGTGATGAAGCTCGTGGATTGATTGGGATGTCAATCTCTACTGATTTGTGATTCCACATATCTGGAATTGATGAACCTGATAAAGCTTGGGAAAAGTTGGAATCTATGTTTGGTAAACACAATGAAATTCAAGGTCATCAACTTGAGAATGAGTTGATTTCCTTGAATCCAAATGATTTTTCATGCATTCAAGACTATTTATCTAAGTATAAAACTCTTAGATTATTATGTACAGAATACAAGATTAAAAAAAAAGACAAATAATGTATTTATCATATTCTTTCCAAACTTGGACCTGCATTATATGTTTTTGTATCTACTTTCTACTCCATGAAAGAATCCTTGACTGTAGCCAACTATCAAGAGCCTAGTCTTGAATCCTTTGGGGATTCCTTAATTAGAGAGCAAGATAAACTCATTCATCTTGGAATAATTAACAATGCAGATACATCTGGGAAAGCCTTATTGTCCCAACAAAAAGAAAAGTCCAAGCCTCCCAAGAAACAAAATTTTCACAATAATAAGCAAAACAACAAGGGTCCCAAACCCTCTCAGCCAACTCCTCCCTTAAAAAATGATAAAGGATCTAAGCAAAAATGAAAGAAGACTGAGCGTCATTGCAATTTTTTTGGAAAAGATAATCATGATGGATCTAAGTGTTTTAAAAAAATGGCAGCCTTGAAAGCAGCAATGAAGAAGCACCACATCAGCCTAGATTCATCTTCAAAAACTACCTCTCATGGACTTGCACTTTGTGCTTCTAATTACTCTTATACTACATCTTCATCTTCTACTTCAAATGAATGGCTCATTGATTATGGAGCATCTTATCATATGGATAAGGATAAAGCCATGTTTTCTACTATGCATGAATGTAACACCAAACAAATATTTGTTGGTGATGATAGATCTCTAAGTGTTGTAGGATCTGGAACAGTTCCAGTAGAAAATGGTCATTTCAGTGATGTACTATGTGTTCCAAAAATTTCCTGCAATTTGTTATCAGTCTATCAAATTACTCATTCAGGTGAAGGTAAAACTGTGACGTTTACACCTCACCAAGTTGTAATCAAGGATTTTAAAAATCCTCAAAATATCCTTGCTACTGGAAATGTTGATGATATTACCAGGTTGTACAAATTTAACAACTTTGGGTCATCACATTTTCCTTCAGTTTTTGTTGCTCATAGTGATAACTTGAGCAAACTTTGGCATGAGCGATTTGGTCACTTAAATTATCCCTCATTGCAACAACTATGTAAAGACAATATGGTGACTGGTCTTCTGCTGGTATCTTGCAAGGATGGTGTTTGTTCCGGTTATGTACTCGAAAAACATCATCGAGACAGTTTTGACAAACGTGCCTCTTGGCACGCCTCGGTTCTCTTGGAGCTTGTGCATAGTGACTTATGTGGCCCTCTTCCACCTGCTTCCTTTTCTGGTTTCAAATATTTCTTAACTTTCATTGATGACTACTCCAGACACACTTGGGTTTAATTACTAAAACTTAAGAGTGAAGTATTTAACATGTTCTTAGCCTACAAGGCTCTTGCTGAAAAACAATCTAGTCATCAAATTATTAAGTTAAGATCTGACAATGGAGGATAATATGTTAACAACAAGTTCACTAATTTTTGCATTGAACAAGGAATCCAACAACAACACACTATTCCATATACACCACAACAAAATGGTGTAGCTGAACAGAAGAACCGCACTCTAAAAGGAATGGCTAATTGTATGATCCAATCTAAAGGACTAAGTCTTCAATATTGGGCTGAGGCCATAAATTGTGTAAATTACATAGTTAATCACACACCCACTAAATTTTTATAGGGTATAACACCGGAAGAAGCATGGAGTAAAATTAAACCAGATGTAAGTCACTTTCGTGTGTTTGGTTGTGAAGCATGGGCTCACATTCCAGATGAAAAACAGAAAGCATTGCAGCCTAAAAGTGAAAAGTTCATATTTGTTGGATATTCTGAAGATGTAAAAGGTTATAGACTTCTTCAACCACATTCTCATGATATAATCATTAGAAGATATGTTAAATTTGATAAAAATCTCTTGGCCTGCGAGCCTAACTTGGCGGGTGTGCCATCTCCTAACTTGGCGGGTGTGCCATCTTTGGCCTGCGAACCTGATTCAGTGATTGTGCCTTCTTCTTCTTCTTCTTCCAGCTTCCTTGACAGGTTTCCAACTCCAGTTTCTGATGATGACAGTGAGGATGAAAATCCACCCCCGCCTGCTCATGTTCCTCCAATTGCACCAGCACCAATACTTCCTTGATGGGTTCGTTCAACATGTGAAGCAACTGGTAATCTTGTCGGTGATCCTAGAGATCAACGTCGAACATGTTCTTAGTTTCAGCGAGCCTCTTCTCTTTTGGATTAAGTTTCTGAGAATCATGATCCAAAAACTTTTGCAAAAGCTTCAGGAAATCCAGATTGGGATGCAGCTATGGATGAAGAATATCATTCCTTAATGGCGAACGATACTTGGGATCTTGTTCCTCTTCCAAAAGGAAGAAAACTGGTCAAATGTAAATGGGTCTACAGAACTAAGTATGCATCAGATGGAAGTGTTGAAAGACTTAAGGCAAGGTTAGTTTCCAAAGGTTTTTCCCAAGTTGAAGGGATTGACTACAATGAAACCTTTGCCCCTCTAGCAAAAATGAACTCCATCCACCTTGTTCTTTCCCTTACAGCCTTACATAACTGGGAATTCCATCAAATGGATGTCAATTCTGTCTTCTTACATGGTGATTTACATGAGGAAATTTACATGGAACAACCTCCTGGATATGTTCAGAATAACTCTAGCCTTGTTTGTCTCCTTAAGAAATCCTTATATGGCCTTAAGCAAGCTCCTAGAGCTTGGTATGCCAAAATGGATAGCTTTCTCCTTGACACTGGTTTTTCTAGATGCCATTCTGACCCCAATGTCTATACCAAGAAAGTAGGAAACCATCTCATCATACTTGTTCTTTATGTTGATGATCTTATCCTTACTGGTAGTGACCCTAAACTTATAAACCATGTGAAATCCAGTCTTAAGTAAACTTTTGAAATGTTAGACTTAGGACATTTGCATTATTTTCTTGGCCTCCAAGTCTTTCAAACCAAAGAAGGAATCTTTATTTCCCAGTCTAAGTATGCTTGTGACCTTCTTCGTCACTTCCACATGGAAGATTGTAAACCAACCCCCTTCTCCCTTCCAGTCTGGAGTCAAACTTTCTGCCACTTGTACTTCCCCTGAAGTAGATGCCACCTTGTATCGTCAGCTTGTTGGTAGTATTTTATACTTGACTCATTCCTGTCCTGACCTTTCCTTTACCATTGGTCGTGTTGCCCATTATATGCAAACTCCTCATGAAAGTCACGAGAAAGCAGCAAAAAGAATACTTCGATATATTCGAGGTACAATTTAGTTTGGGATTCATTACAGTACAGGGGAGAAACCTTTGTTGGTTGGTTTCACTGATTCATATTGGGTTGGCAATCTTGATGATCGAAAGTCTACTGCAGGTTATGTTTTTAGTCTGGGATCTGGACCTGTCACTTGGGCTTGTAAGAAACAACAAGCTCTTGCTCTTTCTTCAGCAAAAGAAAAATATCGAGCCGCAATTAATGCCAGTCAGGAAGCTTTATGGCTTTGACAGATCCTTTCAGAGTTTGGATTCGAGCAGCAGCAGCCTAGTCCACTTTGGTGCGACAATAAAAGTGCCATCAAGCTTGCCAAAGATCCAGTTCTACATCAGCGCAACAAACACATTGAGCTACACATGCACTTCATAAAAAATATTGTTCATGATCATGTTATTGAAGTGCTCTATTTCCCTACAGATGATCAAGTTGCAGACATCTTCACCAAGTCTCTTATAGAAGCGAAGTTTTCTAAACTTCGATCTATGTTAGGAGTTCAAGAATGTGTCCTTAAGGGGGGATAGGCTCTAATGCCTCCTTCCTTCACCTAATAGTGTCACTTTTGTAAATCCTGCAATCCTATCCCAAGTTGTTCTTAAGGGGGGATGTTAGGATATTTAGACACTTAGGAGTTAGTTAAGATCAACTTGTGTAATATATCCGTTAGGTAAAAGTGTGTTTCTTTGGTATGCATTAGTATGCATTTGTAAATATTCTAATACGATGGTCACGATATGTTCTAGACATAGAGTGATCCAACGGTTCAACTTCTCTTAGATCATACCTACCATTGATTCGTGGCTTAACACCCGATTGGTCTATGATCTCTATTTAAAGAGCATAGAGGGTCCTTGGCTAGTTGATCGATTATGAGAAGCTCATGTAACTTTCTTTCTTTTGCATAATAAATTGCTCCAAGTAGCTATTTGGCTGTGGCTATGGACTTTTTCCCTCTCGAGGGTTTTAACCACATGACAAACATCGATGTGTTGATCTCTGATCTGTTTGTGTGAAGCGGTATCTAAAGGTGTTCAGTATTTTGGGAGTACCCTATGTACTCGAACATGGTATCAGAGCTAAGGTCTCAGGTTCAATTCCCCCAAGCTATGCCGGAGGTAGGGTGTTGGAGTATTGGGTACCTCCACATGGTATAACTGTCGCACCTCTGGGAATATAAAACAAGTGGACTAACTGCCACTCCTAGTGATAGGGCCTTGTGCTGGGTTTCAAATGTTCACCAACATCTGCATGTTTTGGTGTAACGACAAACCTTACAATTTTGACATATTTTCTTATGGGTTATTGAAATTGTGAGTTTTGATCACTAAACTTGCATTAGAGAGATGGTCTAATGAAAATGGAAAATTATTATTTCGATAATGAAATTTTGCAATTTCATAAAATTTATCATTGCAAATGGATTTAGAGATCCCCTTGAATCCATTTACAATATTAATTATTACTAAATGGTGAAATAAATAGGTGGTCTCTAAATCCATCTAGGGTATTAAAATTTGAACACAAGATATGGACTTAGAGAACCCCTAATGGGGGTGTGGCGAAGAGTGTGAATATTATATGGGGGTGTGGGGACTTGAACATGGACCTTTACCAAGTAATCCCAACCAGTTATGGATTTTTCTATATTTAAAAAATATATAATATAGTTATTTTAAATATTATAGTTAATATGTATTATATGTGTGTGTTAGTTTTATACATAATACTAGAATAGTATTATTATAATATAATAATATGATAATATTAATATTGTATGTTGATATGCTAATACTTTAGGCTTATATAATATTAATATAATATTTTTTAATAATAAATATATTTTATTATATATTACATTAATATCTAATATAATAATCTTAACAAATAAAAAAAAAAAACTTAAATTCGCATGGATGAAACGAAGAATTCGGGGAAAGAAGAATTAGAGGAAATAAATTAGGAAATCGAGGGAAATAAAATTTTAAGGAAAGAAATAGGGTCCATCTCTTCCCCCATCATTCTTTCTCAATGTTTCTCTTGAATCCCAGTAGAAAATAAAAGGGTCAATTTATTCACATATATCAAACTTGAACTTCATTCATAGCAGGAAGAGTGGACAATACACTAGAGGAGGATCGTTGTGCCCACTATTAATCAAAATTTTGAAAAGGAAACTATGGGCCTTTGAACTAGAGGCACTTTAATGAAACAAGGATATTTGGAGTAGGTAGCAGGGTTGGGATATCTTCCTTCCATTTATGGACTCTATATGTATTTGTTGCAGAATATATATGGAAAAATGGGATTGACAATATATTATTGTTCTAGGTTCTTCTCATTCAAAGGAAAATCCATCCCCGCATAGCTTTGACTTTGAGAAATTGAGTATGTTTACCTTTTATATATTGGGTTATCTCTAAAGGAATATGTTATGTGATTATTTCCTTATTCGCATGAGATATTTAAATTGTATAATGAAAACATTCTCATAGGCCATTTCAAGTCCTATAAAATTTTGGTTTTACCCCTACGCGTAGAAAGGGATCTCAATTTCACAATCCGGTGACCATATTAGTAGTTTTCCCATGCTCTCATATGATTCAATGGTTTTTCAAGCGTAAAAATTTAAATACCAAGAGACAAATAATGTCCAAGGTTGGTACATGCATAGGTTCTCACAAACCCGGATCAAGATGTAGTGCTACAAGGATCCACTCTATACCTCATATCATAAATATCTTGTCCATTGGAGGTGTCATTGTATAAGAAAACATGTTTCATTCCACGGGAATATCTCAACATAGACTAAATTTTGCAATTTGTTGAGTAAGTACTGTAGTGGGTGAACACCGAAAGGACTCATTTTTGTGCTTGTTTAAGCTTCCTTTAATTTGTAATATTTTGTGATCAAATTTATTGGATAACATCTTACAACCTTCATGCATATTTACTTACCAACATGAGCAGGTGTTCTTTAGTTGTATCACTTTTAATCGTTGAATTATTTGCATACTCTTACATGTGCACAAAAATTTCTACAACTACTAAATGTTTTAACCTATTTTCAATTTATGTTAGCAAGTTTCAACTACATATTCTACCAATGCAACATCTAATAAGCGTGCCCCTTTGATAGGGGCATCAATTGCTACTAGTATGGGTCTAAATAAATTAGGTTGTGCTCCGGATTTCGGTGAAACTTGGTATGCCTAAGATGTAATAATACTTAATCTTTAGCAGACCTAGATTGTTCAAAATTTTGAAATGCTAAATAATGATTTACAAGAATTCTCAATTTCTATTTTAATTTAGAAAATCACTTGAGTTATTCATGATTGCACTATTTACCAAACTCATTTTATTTTTTGATGTTATTTTCAAAGGTCCCATCATTGTTGGTAAATACTAAAATTTATAAGAGTTGAGTCGCCCATCAATTAAGTCAATTGGGTTATGTGAATCGGTAAAATGTTGTT
This sequence comes from Pseudotsuga menziesii, assembly GCA_001517045.1. Taxonomy (NCBI): domain Eukaryota; kingdom Viridiplantae; phylum Streptophyta; class Pinopsida; order Pinales; family Pinaceae; genus Pseudotsuga; species Pseudotsuga menziesii. The sequence continues at coordinate 34,562 of LPNX011056359.1, forward strand.
GAAGGACATGCGATCTGGATAATGAAATATAGTCATTACAATCTAAACAATTTGAAGAATACGATATGCAAATTGCTACCTAGTGAAGCACACTATCGTGTGGGGGAAGAAGAGTGTGTGTTGATGAAGGAGTCTCCCTTTGTCAACCATTTGTCAAGTATAGAGATAAACTTGGATTTGTATTTGAATTAGTCATTAAGGGATGTGTTTTATTATATCACTAGTCTCATTGATGGGAATATATTAACTAACATTATCTTCATAATTTAATTCTTGATTTTCTACTTTAGTTATTTGTGTGAATTATTAAATAAAGATGTTGTTTTATCTCTTTAAGCAAGTAATTAGAGGTTGTTGAAAGACATATATGGCTATATATAAGAATCCCAAATGCAAATAATAAATATGTGCTAAATCATCAATTTTATTGTTGAATGCCTTAGTCATTTGACCCTAACTTGCATGTCTTTGTTGCATGTTATTTGGGTTATTTATTAGAGGTTGGCCATATTTGTGGTCAAATTTATGGTATTATTCTTCCATATGGTTCTGAAATAGTTAGAAACCACTTTTTACATGAATATTTTCTTTTTAGTTGGTTCCATAATCAATGCTCATAAAATTAACATTGGTTAGAAGGTTTGGATACACCCTATCTTGGATCCCTATTGTTCATTGTATTTTTTACTAAGGTTATTGGATGATATTTGGGGATTCCAATGGGATTTGGGTTGTCACTCATCACGATGTGTTATTTGTGTTTGCATAGGTTGATGGCTAGGCTTCATATCTAGAAGCATAAGGACATTCCATTGTTAGGGAACTGCACCATTGTTGGTTGTATTTTTTTTATGCATGTCATGTTTATTATATATATTTTTGGTTTTGTGAAAAAGAACTTGAGTATATCTTGAGATCTTATATGTTTTCCAAGTATTGTGAATGTGGAGGTTTTACCTTGGTGCCATGGGTTTTAATTGATTTATTTTTTCACTTGAAGCAATATTTTGGTGGATAAGTGGTTGGTGTCTTTTCTTGAATGTTCAAGTCCTTATAAATTGAGTTTAATTTTCTTCCATGGTTTTTTATTATGATATTTTTTCCTTTTGAATGAATTTATATAACATAACCTATAAAATCTACCTTTTGAGTGTTCATGTTCTATACAAGTAAGGTCTGTATTTGGATGTTTGTGTTTTTTAATATATATAACTTAGTGATGCAAATAGGTCTCTTGCTGTCCCTTATTATCCTTCAAGAACCCTATATTTATGTAACAAAACTATTTGACATGTAATCATTAAAAGAAAGTATAATTCTTGCAATCTTTACCAGGAATTATATAGATGTTACAAAAAATGATTAATAAATCCTTTCTCTTAATTTATGTAACTTGAGTCCTCTAACCTTTGATTTTGATTAATACAACGTGATTAAATGAAAATCTCAAATATATAGAATATTTTCATAAATACTATCAAGGTGGCTAACAATGTTACTTACCAGTCCAATTATGGTATATGTTCCTAAGAGACAATATAACTATGACCCAAACATCCTTAAGAGCATGTAGAGATCATGTATCATAATTGTCTTAACCTTTACTTACCCTTGGTTCATCCTAATCAATATTCACATCTAAATATTTATGCCACATCTCTACCACATTTTGAACCTCCAACATACACTAAGATATAATGGTACTCTCACACTCTACTTCCCAAAGGAAGAAGAATGACTTCATATCTCTTTTTGTTTACCTCTATCTATATTAGTTAAGAAGGTACTCTCTTTTCTTATAATTCATAGCTTAACTCTTTCAGATATTTTGTACGGGAATAAGTAATAAAAAGAAAATTGTCAAGAAATGCAAGTTGTAATGGTTATACTGAGTTTCCAATTCTATCACAGTCCCTTGGGTACCTCTCCATATTAGGCATGGCCCGACGACATTTTTGTTTCTCACCCAACATCATACTATCTAATATGTTTTTTCCACGGGAATGGCCTCTTTGTGTTAAATTTGTGAACCATTGATCTACAGGAAAATGAGAGCAATTAAGAAGTAGAATTATGTAGTGGAATATCAAAGACAATGCACACTGAACAAGACAAAATTGAGACAAATATGATAAGAATTGATAAGTTAATAAAAACATTAATATTTGTTCATTCATCAATAATACAATGATTATACAATAAATAGGATTTTAATTCCATGTATAGGATTCAAATATACCAACTCAATCTGACTGAATAGCTAGCTAAAGCTGACTGAATAGAAAAGTCAAGGTGTCTAAATCACTGCTAGAGGATCACTAGTCTAACTCCGGTTTTCTAAATTAATATACAATCAATTAATTGATGAGGTAGGTGGAAAAAGGGAGATAATATCCCTTAGTGCATGCATAACTAGTGCTAGGATAACTGAAAGTTATCTAACTGATTGTAATTGGAGTTTGACTCAGCATAATTGCTTACCTACCACAACCAACTGATGGAGGATGATGGTGGCACTCAGAGCGGGATCCTATAATGTAGGGATTGGCACCAATGGAACTAATGGCACTAGTGGTACTAGTGGCACCAATGGAACTAATGGAACCAACGACACCAATATTCATGATGGCACCAAAACTCCAGTAAGTTGATAAATGACTTCCTAAGCTAGGAAATATGACAAAATAAACTATATTGGATAAAGAAGGATTATTAATCCCAACACCCCCCCTTAATCCTAACATTGGACAACTTGGGACCTGGGAACCAGGACAAAAGTCACCCATATAATCTAAATGACATAAAATAAACTTCTTAACAAAATAAGGAAAATGGGGAAAACCTCATGGGAACCCCCCCCTTAAAATAAGTAGGGATCATGAAATTTTGCTGGAAATCTCCAAATCTATGGAGAAGTAATGCAGAATATTGGTTATCATGTGCATCCAAATACTTAGAATATGCATGTGAACCACTCCAAACTAAATTATTATGTCTGGAGGAATTTTCCTCTTTGGAAGAAGAGGAATATGCTCAACTGAATCAATAACATAGACAACTGCAAGATGAAAACTAGAGTGAAACTAGACCCATGTAGAGAAACCGAAATCAACTGATGAGAGAGAAAAATTTGTTATGAATTCAAACCATGTGAGGTAAAGCTAAGAAAATTATATGTTGCATTCTTGAACATCGAACCATATGAGGTAAAATCAGCTCCAAGTGTTAGGATCAAGTGTCCAGGTGAATGCATGATGTATGGTCAAGTACAAAGGTAGAGAAGTCCTGCGACCATGGTGAGAGAATGATTGAGATCCATAAATTGATATTTATTATAAAATATCTAATTATTCACAAAATATAATATCAGTAAAATCATGAGAGATAACTAACATCGAATTCTCAACAATAATTTTGAAAGAGACTTGAGGCATTTGATTTTTCAAACCAAAATTGATAAGAACAACTACAAGCATGACTAGAGGCTCTTGAAACTTAAAATTTGAACCAAATAAGGTCATATAAAATCCAAGAGTGTGGAACAAAGGTTCCAAGTGCTCCACTGAGACGGTAGATGCACAATTTTCTCCTTCTTCAACAAAACTCTGAGTATTGGTGCAAGCAATCATGCAGGAATTTAATGGAATCTATAGATCAATGGGAGTGAATGAATCACTCCTAAAATATGAAATTTATTCCAAAAAATTCAAATTATTACTTTTATGCATACTAGAAACAACATTAGAGAGAAATAAATCGAATTTCTCTTCATTTTCTGAAGCAATCACTAGCAAACTTTGCACATAATTTAAAATAGAAGAATCACTAGAAAATGCCTGAGTAGAATGGAAGGAGATTTTTTCTTCAATAAGGGAGATTCAAATTTATTCTTATATATAAAATATACAAGAATATGAGATATCATATATCTCATGAAATTCTGAAGCAGCAAGAGAAGGATTCACTCCAAGGATACTTTCTTCAATTTGAATTGAATGCGTTGAAGATTCTGCTTCTTCTTCATCTTTAACAACTTCATCAGAGAGAATAGAGGCTGATAATTTTGAAGAAATAAATATTTTGGTGTTGGGTGTGATCTCCAAAATTCCAGAATGATCCTCATTGTGCTTTCCAAAGGTTCTATCCAATTTTGTCTAGATATCATTTGGGTATTCAACAGAATCAATAAGGTAGCGCAAGCTTGGAGAAAAGGCCAGACATATTGTTCCAAAAGCTCTATCACCTTTATTTATCCATTCATTCTCATCTTCATAAGACTATTTACCAAGTCCAATAGATACCTTATAGAGACCTTGTCTCTTTAGAGATGAAATCATCTTCAATTTCTATTCTGAATATCTTGTGAATGGAGTAAGAAGAGGAACTGATAATATCGAATCCATATTGAAGTTGTACGTTAAAAATATCACTACAAAACAAACCAATTTAAATCATGTGTCATTTCAAGCCTTTCCACCTCAACATTTACACTTTCTCAGATTCTGTCACACCTAGATAGAATCCAGAGGGAGAAATGCTATGGTTCCAGAATTTATATGGAAACTCAGCTACTTATGGTGTACGATGGAGATCAGACAAGACTTGCTGCTAGCCTAAACAAGTCTCTGATACCATGTTAAACTTGTGAACCATTAATCTACAGGAAAATGAGAGCGATTGAGAAGTAGAATTATGCAGTGGAATATCAAATAAAATGTACATTGAACAAGACAAACTTGAGAAAAATATGATAAAAATTTATCAGTTAATTACAACATTAATATATGTTCATTAATCAATAATACAATGATTATACAAAGAATATAATTCAAATGCCATGGATAGGATTAGAATCTACTAGCTCAAGATGACTGAATAACTAACTAAAGCTAATTGAATAGTTAACTTAGTGTGTCTAAATCACCGCTGGAGGCTCACTAGTCTAACTCTCGATGTCTATATCAGTCTACAATCATTTAACTAATGAGGTAGGTGGAAAAGGGCGTCACTATCCATTCATGCATGCATAACTGGCACTAGGCTAACTAAAAGTGATATAACTGATTGTGACTGGAGGTTGACTTAGCATAACTACTTACCTACCACAACCAAGTAATGGAGGTTGTTTGTGGCACACATATTGGGCTCTAATATTCTAGGGATTGGAACCAGTGGCACCAATGGCACCGATGGAACCAATGGAACCAATGTCACCGTTGGCACCAATGGCACCGATGGCACTAGTGGCACCAGTGGCACCAGTGGCACTAATGGAACCAGTGGCACCAATGGCACCAGTGGAACCAAAACTCCAGTAAGGTGATAAATGACCTCCTAAGCTACTAAATATGACAAAATAGACTATATTGCACAAAGGAGGATTATTAATCTCAACACTTTGCATCTGCGGGAAGGCCTTTGAGAAGAACGATATCGGAGAGGTGTCCCATGTGGAATACTAAGGATATGTAATAATTTCATCGCTTATGGCTAAATTTGGATCTCCTCCCCCTTCATAATACTAAAATACCAACAACATTCACTTTTGTTTAACAAAGTTGAAGATTTTTATGATCCATACATGAGTTTCATAAATGTTGAGTTCAGAGTCTCCTTTTCTACTTTGAGATTAGTTTTGTTTTCTTTTATCCATTGGGGATATCCATTATGTTTCTATTTGTCTTGATGAAATATGTTTTCCTTGCAAGGCTATGATAAATGTTTTTTTTACTTTTTTGAATACATGGAATTTATTTTTTGACAATTCTATAATTTAATATTAGACCTTTACTCTAAACTTTAGTAAGAAAATATAAGTTTTTTTTAATATATGTTTAAATATATATGACTCACAAGGAATAAATAGCCCACATGGAATGTAATTTTTTCCAATTGAAATGAAAAGTTTCCAATTTTGTCCTAAGAAAACAACATTGCTCTCTCCCTAATTCTTAAAGGGTGCTAGATCAATGGAAGAGAACTTTCCTTATAGGATGGAGGTTGGGGGTTCCATTACTTTATTCCTTGTCATAAATTAATAAATTGTGTTGAAATGTATTTTCTAAATATACTTCCAATTGGCGGAAATTAGTGAATAAAAATTATTAATATACTACTAATCGATGACAATTAATGATTAAAAGGACTAAATATACTAGCAACTGATAGAAATTGGTGAATAAAAATGACTAAATATTCTACCTATTGACAACAATCAATGACTACAAATACTATATAAATGACTAGGAAAACTACTAAATATATAACCAAGTTGACAAATTAGAACAACCAATAAATGACTACATTTTTTTAGTCATACATTTAGTCACATTATAAGTGACTAGATAGAAACTATTAATAGTTGTGTGACCAGAATTAGTCATTTGTATGAAAAGTTTAGTACTTTCTCTAGTCATAAATTTATCTTTTTTCTACTAATGTGTGTTTGTTCTATAGCACCTTGACTAGAGTGACCTCTAAGTGGTACATCAAGTAGCCACCTAAGACACATCCCAATTTTGTGTCCCTATATTCTACCTTTTTGACCTTTTTTCCAGTTATTTGTCTGATGTAATAAGGAGGTTGAGATCCTTCTATCCTACCACCATAACTTGTCTTCCCATATTGCAGACCATGTCCATGAGTGGTGACAATCAAGGAGTCTTTGTAAGACTAATCTCAATGACCATATCTTCTTAGATTAGTTCTTGAAATCTCTCCTCATCGCTATAGCCAAGGATTTGGCCTCAACGATTCCAAAAAATAAAGAGGAATCCTCAAGTATTAATAATATGACCTCATTTATTCTCGTTATGGGTACCTTTAAACCATTATCCTTGATAATTCATGAAGCAAATTGATACATATATATTTGAAAGGGGCATCCCACTCTATAGATAGAATGATTGTTTTGTAGCATCTCACCCAAATTCATACCCATAGTGCTCTTGCTTATGGACAGTTACTCATATGGTAATCCTTTGAGAGTTGATATTTAACATCAAAGGGCACCAAAAACACCATACTATTGACTTGACACTTTGTGTTTATCCTCACATGTACTTGGTCCCAAAATTTGGACACACGTGTACATGGCACCTCATGCAGTGGAACTATATGTGGTGTTCCTTTTACAGAATATGTTTCCTCTCTTAACATCGACCCATATTAACCTTTTATAGGCCTCAAACTTCCCCTCCAGTATGATCACACCCTAAGTTTCCCAATTTTCCTCATGGAAAATTATACACTCAACAGAATATGCCTCCCCAACCTATGCCAAATAATAGAAATACTCAACCAAACATTCTCCAAGAACAAGGACAAGGAGAAACATAATGGTAGTAACTAGAAATAGGAAGGTAGGGCCCAATCCCTGTTAAATTTTCATATGCTTAGCTAATACATTAGTATTTCATTTCATTTTCATAACAAAAGCATATAAACAGGATCACTGAGAGATAGACAAGCACAACCATACAAAAGGAACACAAATATTTATCCTGGGAAAACCCTAAAGGGAAAAACACAGCAAAAGCTTCCTCAATATAGATGCCCCAAAAAGATAAAAGATAAAACCAGCAAGGAGATCAAAGCCTGATCCTCCTCCTTCTCCAGCTACTTCTCTTCTCCACTAACGCGCTATATAAGTGAGAGTGTGTGTCTCAAATGAGGAGCACTACACCTCTATTTATATTCATCAGTTCACTTAAGTTAACTCATTTGACATGTAGGCTCGAGTTAAATCATGTAGGCTCGAGTTACACATGTAGGCTCAAGTAACCACACTGGGGTGCTGATGACCCACCTTTACAATTAGAGGGGACTACATCATGACTCTTATTAGTTCTTCCGATTAGGAGCATCGGGGTACAATTTAATACAAGTGGTTCTCCCAATAGGACCATCGGGGACCACAAAAGATACATATAGAATATTCTTCGAAGTTATAATATTTCAACAATACCCCTTAACGAGAAGGGTATTCTACAGCAACATCAACAACAACAAGAGTAGAGATAGGGGACATCATCAACATCAGTAGGGTAACACATCTATAAATCATTGGAATCTTTTCAACATCATGTAGTCTTCATCTTCAATCTTTAGTATTCATCATCAGCAACATCTTCAGCATTTTGATCTTTCAATGACATCTTCAGCACTTGGACCTTTCGATCAGCAACATCTTCAGCACTTTGATTGTTCGATCAGAAACAACATCTTCATCATTTTGACCTTTTGATCAGCAACATCATTATCAACACTTTGCCCTTTCGATCAGCAGCAACATCATCGTCATCATATTCTGAATTGTCTATCATAATCATCATCACATTCTTTTATTTCGATCAGAAACATCATCATCATACTCTGATCTTTCGATCAGAAACATAATAATCATAGTGCGTCGTCATCATACTCTGATATTTAGATCAGTACATCATCATACTCTGATCTTTTGATCAGTACATCATCATCATCATATTTTGATCTTTAGATCAGTACGGCATCATCATCATCAGCAACAACCTACAATCCACAACTCAAAGACAAAAAGTCTTTGGATCATTTTTGGACTTAAATTCCAGGGATGATGCAATCCCACCACATTCTTGAAAACCTAAGTTACCAGATTGATTACGGGAGAATCAGTCCCTATCAATTTAGGACTAAGTCCAAGGACGATGCAATCCTACCACATTCTCGACGACCGAAGTCACCGAATACAATTATGGGATAATCACTCCCTATCACTTTAGGACTTGAGTCCAAGGATGATGCAATCCTACCACATTCTTGACGACTGAAGTCACTGGATACAATTACAGGATAATCACTCCCTATCACTTTAGGAATTGAGTCTAAGGATGATGCAATCCTACCACATTCTTGACGACCGAAGTCACTGGATACAATTACGGGATAATCAATCCCTATCAATTTAGGACTTGAGTCCAAGGATGATGCAATCCTACCACATTCTCAATGACCGAAGTCACCAGATACAATTACGGGATAATCACTCCCTATCACTTTAGGACTTGAGTCCAAGGATGATGCAATCCTACCACATTCTCGATGCCCGAAGTCACCAGATACAATTACGGGATAATCACTCCCTATCACTTTAGGATTTACGTCCAAGGATGATGCAATCCTACCACATTCTCGAGGACTGAGGTCACCGGATCTATTATGGACAGATGTCCCGGGATGATACAATCCCTCTTCATTCTCGAAGACTGAGGTCTCCGGATCACTTTAGGGCAAGTGCCCAGGGATGATACAATCCCACCATGTTCTCGAGGACCGAGGTCACCGGATCTATTGTGGACAAATGTCCTGGGATGATACAATCCCTCTTCATTCTCGAGGACCGAGGTCTCCGGATCACTTTAGGGAAAATGCCCAGGGATGATACAATCCCACTGCAACATCACTACTCCCCCTTTCAAGGAAGGTCTTTCTGAACAACACCAAGCTTGTCTTGAAAGTGTTCGAACTCTACTTGAGGCAGAGCCTTCGTCAGTACATCATCATCCAAACCATCATCATCTACATCTTCAATATCTGAATACTGATCTATCACCATCTGTATCTCCAGTATGTGAATACTAAAAGCATCATCATCTATATCTTCAGTATAGAAATACTAAAATCATCATCATCTCTATATTTAGTATAAAAATACTAAATCACCATCATCTGCATCTACAGTATCATTATCTTCATCTTATCTTGTATGTAGAAATACCGGATTTCTACGTGTTACGTGGAACACAGGGTTCTTTGTCATCACAACTGTGGTTATCACATAGAATCATTGTTGTGTCCATCTTCAGGTCAAAGAGACATGATATCAGCTTCTGAAGCCATATGGCTTCACAACTTAGTAGAGCAATCTGCTATGTATTCTGCTTCAACCGTGCTAAGAGAAACACTAGACTGTTTCCTGCAGAACTCATAGCAGACCTCAAATAAAAGCATATACCTGATGTGCTTTTCCTGTCTGAGATACTTCCAACCCAATATGCATCTGTGTAGCCATACAATCTATACTCATGGCTACCATCATAGTATAGACCAAAGTCTATAGTCCCTTTCAGCTATCTCATCACATGTTTTACAGCTACTAGGTGAACCCGTCTTGGTTGAATAAGATATTGACTTAAGGTGTTCACATCAAAACAAATATCTGGTATGGTATTTGTTAAGTACATCAATGACCCAATGATTTGTCTGTAGTGAGTCACATCCACTAACTCTAATGAGTCATCAGCTAACAGCTTCAGGTTGGAGTCCATGGGTGTGGCCATGACTTTGCATTTCAACATATTGAATCTCTTCAATATCTCTACCACGTAATTTCCCTGGTTGAGAAAGATTCCTTCTGAACTTTGCCATACTTCCAGACCTAGGAAATAATGCATTAACCCAAGGTCTTTCATCTCAAATTCTTCTGCTAGTTTCTTCTTGCTTTCCATGATCTGTTTCTCATTCCCTGTTAAGAATAAGTCATCCACATATAGTAATAGAATGACAGGTACATCTTCTACAACCTTGTAGGAAAGGTTAGGATTGACTTTACTCTTGGCAAAGCCCATGCTCATCAAGAAACTATCTATTCTTCCATACCAAGCTCTGGGAGCTTGCTTTAGGCCATAGAGGGCCTTCTTCAACTTGCATACTTGATTCCTTTTGTCTTTAACTTCAAATCCTCGTGACTATTCGATGTAAAACTCTTCCTCAATCATATCATTAAGGAAGGCTTGTCTTTACTTCATCATGGAAGAAACTACCATGATAGTTTTGAAGGAAGTGTACCTTGCATCCTGGAGTAAGTGTCTCTTCATAATTAATTCCCTCTTTCTGATAGAAACCTCTAGCCACAACTCTTAACTTACTTCTATCAGCAACATATCTTATCTTGCAAATCCATTTGGAAGATACCACATTCTTGCTTTCTGGTTTGAGTACTATATCCCAAACATCATTCTAGTATCACAACATCTTGTATGAGTTTTTCTTCTCAGGTCATCAACATATCCTAGTCTTCCGCATTCAACCTTGAAGGTTGGAACCCACTTTACTCTTGGTAAAGTCTCGATCCATCACAAAGCTATCCATCATGTCGTACCATGTCGAACTCAGATATAATTTTCTGTAGTCACTCCCCCTGAAGTGGAGTATCATCTTCCCTCTTCATTCTGTACAGGTGGTTCTATGCTTGATATATACTGGTGAATAGAGTATGTCATGTCATAGTCTATTCTTTCTGGGGAGAATCACGAACCTTGCTTTGTACACTTGTTCCATCATATCGTATACATCATTCCCCATGATCAATTGTTATTCTTTGATCATAGCTTCTTTCATAGCATTGTTTTCTTCATATTGAGTTATCTCGTGTACCCATGGTGGTCTTCATCCTTCAAGGTGGATCTACAACTTTCTGAAGCTCTTTCTTCCGTCATGGTGTCTTTGACCCTGGGAGCTTTAGATTCATGTTTATTGGAGTGGATCTTGAATTTTCATCACTTGTTCTTCGGAACAAGTCTCATCCTTATTTTCTTGTAGGAGGTTGTTCATGACCTTTCCTACAATTCAAATGCACCAGTTGCATGGTTAGAACTATTTCATAAAACATATGCATAACGACAAATTCTTATGCATCATGCAACTGTTTAGTCAATACAACATTCATCCATATCTCACATAAACTTTCTAGATGCCTTCCATCTATACCATGACATTATTGAGATTGTGCACTAATCCAATATGTCATCAAAGAGGTTTGATAAGTAGCAATGGAGAGTTGTATAGCACCATGAGCTACTTACCCATCATATGCATATTAGTAGTATACAGTCATTAATGCAAAAAATACATCAACTGAATATAATCGAATGTATAAAAAAACAATATCATGAAATGGAAATTGAATACTTATCTTTATTTGTTTCATGGGTATACTCCTTGAGTCTTCAGCTTCATCATCTTCTTCATTATAGCATCATTTCTTATCGAAATGCTGAGGTGGATAAGCAGTTCTTCAAGAGTTGAGATCTTCATATTCCTCATTGATTGAGGGATCTTCTTTGGAAGATGAGAGCTTGATCTTCAGAGATGAGCTTCTTCTTCTTCCCAAAGTCTGCTGAAAGTAATCACTTCCTTCTGGAACACATTTCTTAAATGAATGAATTCCATGATCTTGGGAGGCCATTCAAGGTGGCCATCACCACTTCTGCATTCTTCACTTCTTCTTTCCCCACTTGAAGTTGTTATTTGATTTGAGAGATCCTTATGACTGCATGGTCTCTCATCGATGTCTTTATGGAAGACACTTGTAGTACAAGTTGATTCGTAACTGAATCATCAATGATCTTCTGGGCTTTGACCAAGTTCTTCTTGAGAAAGGCTTCTAGCCTCATCTCCCTTTGAAACTGGAACCTCTATGCTCATGTAGGTGTCCAATCCATTTTCTTCAGAGAGATCATATACTTCTAGGATTGGAAGTTGTCAACTTAGCCAAGTTTATCATCAAGCTGATGTGATAGATCGCTTTGAAATTAGAACCTCAAATGAACATAGCAAAGGATTAGATCTTACCGATTTGAGGTGTCCGTCCTAGTTCCGGAGCTAGCTGATCTAGGGTTTGTCACAGAAACCCTAATTTCAAAACTTGGAATATTTTAGATCTGATTTGCTAGACAAATAGATCTCTTCAAATGGAGCTTTCCAATGTACTCTATTTCTGAAAATAGTGGAGGGAAGCTCCCAGAACAAGAAGCCCTAATTTTCCAATTTCTTCAGCATAAATTCCTGTTACTGTTTCTATGATATCTCCAAAATATATGCTCTACTGTGTCTGAAATTTTGTAATGAGGTAACCTCACATGTACCTGATCCAAAACCACAGTTTTCATCAGAATTGGTTTCACCATTTGGGATTTATGATCCTTTTCCCAAGGTGACCTGTTACAGGACTGTTCAGAACAACAAAGTTGTACGGCATGCCACGTGTCACTGGTTCATCTTCTGAGTCTGATATTTGGAACACTGAAATTAAAGTCCGTGCCATTTCTGGAAAATCTTTAGGAATTCCATTTGGACCTCTGTAGCCCAAGATATGGAAATTCTTCCCAGGTGTCCTGTTTAGGGATGAATTTTGGAAGAGGCTAGAACCATAAATTGGAGAGAACATATCTCCTAGAATACAGTGAATCTAAGGATGAATTTTGGACACAGTGTTAATCAGGATTTTTTCTTCGGTCCCTACAATTTTCAGCTCCTGATCCTTCACCAATCTCATAATATAGCGAATGTAACAAAACGTAGCAGTTTTAGTATTTAGGGTTTTTCTAACTCGCGGTGAAACTAGGGTTTGACTTTCCCAGAGTTTCACCCAACCAAATTTCTTGATGTAGGTCTCTAAAATTAGGTTTTGATGAGGAGAACAGTCTCACTCAAAAATTCCTCTTCTGTAGAAAGCCTTAATTTCCACATTGAAAACTGAAAAATGCTCGGAATCGAATTCTGCTTCGACAGAAAGATGCGCCCTTCAATGGAGAGTCATCCTAGCATATGTTTGCTGATGGATTGTGGAGAGAGACCCAAAAAGTAAGAAGCCCTAGATGATGTAGCTGTACAATGTCTTCTTCTCAGGTTAGCTCTGATACCATGTTAAATTTTCATATGCTTAGCTAAGACATTAGTATTTCATTTCATTTTCATAAAAAAAGCATATAAATAGGATCACTGAGAGATAGACAAGCACAACCATACAAAAGGAACACAAATATTTATCCTGGGAAAACCGTAAAGGGAAAAACCCAGCAAAATATTCCTCAACATAGATGCCCCAAAAATATAAAAGATAAAACTAGCAAGGAGATCAAAGCCTGATCCTCCTCCTTCTCCAGCTGCTTCTCTTCTCCACTAATGCGCTATACAAGTGAGAGTGTGTGTCTCAAATGAGGAGCACTACACCTCTATTTATATTCATCTGTTCACTTAATTTAGCTCATTTGACATGTAGGCTCGATTTAAATCACGTAAGCTCGAGTTACACATGTAGGCTCAAGTAACCACACTGGGGTGTTGATGACCCACCTTTACAATTAGAGGGGACTACATCATGACTGTTATTAGTTCTTCCGATTAGGAGCATCGGGGTACAATGTAATACAAGTGGTTCTCCCGATAGGACCATCGGGGACCACAAAAGATACATATAGAATATTCTTTGAAGTTACAATATTTCAACAATCCCCAACTCCTCTGCCAATATTGAAGGTAATCCAAACCTCACAAATCAAGATTTGGATAAACCTCCCAAGAAATGTAAGAACCCTTATTTACGAACTAACCATCCATGTTCTTTTTCATGGTGTTTATGGACACTACATGCATCATTTCCCACACCTTTCTAAGACTCCCTAGATGTGGGATGAGGAAAACAAACATGAAGTGGCTAATTCCTCCAAAGATAAACCTAACTATCCTCCTATAATTCAACCCAATCACAACTAATGGTCTTGGGAAACCCATCCCATTTCTAGGGGTAGTCAAAACACAACTAATAATTCCTTACTTCTCTCAGTTATCTACATTAGGTCACACCAATGATCATTTCTTTAATAAAATCTTCATGACTTCAGTTGATATCAATCTACAAACTCAATGTAACCAATACTAATTGTCCAATGAATTGTTAATACCGATAAGTAAAATGATCCCCCATGAATGGAAGAATATTTACACATACCTTGTCATAGCTCAGACCTCATTCCCAATATCCCAAATATCCATTTGCATTGTGTTACCCCTAACCCCAATGCTAGAGTTTCCCCTAATCATATCATTATGGATGACTTGGATCAATCACCAACCTCCATGTCCACATTAGAGGTTATTAAGAACTACACTATGCAATGTAAATCCATGTTGTCCTATTTGGACATGACAGGCCCTTATGATGCTCATCTATTGAAATTTGATCTTGATTGACTAGGGCATCGAATTCCTTATCCAGTCATGTTCCAAATTCTGGTACTAAAAAAAACTTGATTATGCATTGATGCAACATTGCTAAAGCTGCCTCCACCTTTGTCATCTTCACCCATGTATGGAATAATATTAGTTTCCCTGAACTTGTGTCATACCTTAGAATTTTCTATGCTTACGATGGTTATGCTATTCAACCATAAGCTCTTCTACAAAATGTCCCCTTTCAATTATCCCAAAAAGACATTCTTAATAGAAATATAGGTGTTAATTCCAAATTATATTACAATATACTCATTGGTTGTAACTATATGTATGCTATGAAATAGGTTTCCTCCACGATGTTTAGATTCATGTTGTTTCCTCATGAAGAAATCATCATCACACGGTATCAACTTACTTATTATGATCCCAATGGGATAGCCTGTATGGGCCATGTATTACCTATGGTTGATGTCATATTTAGTAGTCTTTCATTTACCAACATAGGCCCAAGAATATTCCAATATGCCTCCCTTATTGGAACCTTTCCCACCCCCCCTCCACTTACCCAAAAAGTGGATATCTCAAAGTTGTGTACTAACACATTTTAGAACACTTCAGCTCAACCTTGGCCCTATCCTAGTCCTACTACTTTGATATGAAATCCTTGGGTAGGAATTCCTATACATCAATATCCATTCCTCTTTCCACCTCCTAGAATTTTGGGAACCCCTTTGATGGTTACCCTTAACATTCCAGGATTGACATTAGGCCTCCCAATTCGGTACCTTTCTCCACCAAACCCCCCACCTACCACACATGCTGTCTTAACTCTTATATATATAGTTTATAATTTTGATTTCCATCCACTCATGGTTATGAAGGATACCTCTTTCTCCACTCATCATTCTTCCAAAAAACAACTGAGGGGAAAAAACAAGAATTGAAGATCCCAATCTACCCCAAACCTGTCTATGATCCCTACACCCCTTGCACCTTCAGAAGCCCCACTCAATGTGATGTTTGTGATATCTTCGTTCATGCCACCCATTAATTTCCAAAGTTTCCACTATCACATGCCCATATCCATGTATAAGAGGATAAAACTTATGTGAACATCCATGTGGTTCCCATTAGTCTTTTTGATGCTACCAAACACCTCAACAAAGCATTGTGTACACACCATCCTTCTACATTGTGTGGCATTTATGGCCATTATTTTCACCACTAGACTAATCTCCAAAAGTTTCATGCAACATTGGTTGAACTTTGTCATAGATACCTTGAATTTAACTTCACCAACATTGAGGAGGAACCTCCCCCTCCTCCCTCACTAAAAGGAATGATTTTCATTTATTATATTTTTTCCTCTAGTAAGGCCTCCTCATATTCCCCTTCTTCATCCATGACCTCTTTCACGGATGCTCCAAATTCTTACATATATGCTCGATCATTTCAAAATGATGAGAAAATTATGGAATCCCTTACAAGCCCTAAATTCCCATGTGGTGGCATGCACCATCATGGGTATTTAATTCTTAAGGAATCAAAATATTATATCCCCCCTATAAATTTTTGTTGGTTCATAAGTCTAATCCTTTCTCTAGATTCCTTTGAATAAGGTAACATGGCCAACATCAATCCCACTGTTCCAGTGTATATTTCGGCTAAACCTAGCAACCCTAAGAACATCCTTTTCAGTGCTTCTTGTACTATTAAGGAGGTGGCTACCTAGAATACTCTCTTCTAGGAATTTCATTATGTCTTTTCTTGGTCTTATACCAAAATTGTAAGTTTTAAAGTTGTGCAAAGAATTAAATCATACAAATTATTTAAAGAAAAATAGAGATTACGCTACAACATTCACACATAATACACAAATATTTACCTTGAAAACCCTTAACTAACAAAACCAATAAAAATTAGAGACACGCTTCTCACTTTCTAATTATTATTATTAACCACCCACAATACAATATGTGGGTATTCCATAACATACCAAACCTTAATATGTTAACCTAGATTAGAAATAGACCCCAATCCCCTAACCATGATTAAATTACATATTTTTAGAAAAAATGAAATATAGCCCAAATCATTTGAACTTACTATTGGCTCATACCAACAATGGGATAATTTCCATTATTGATTTCCACTATGTGGAGTAGGGTGGGGGTGGGGGGGGTAGTGGGTTGGAATACTCCCCTTGGGACCCTGTTTGATGAAGAACATGCATAGTTCTTGATGCACATAGTAGAGAATTAGATAAAGGAGGGATTGTATAGATGCAATTGCGAAAATGACAAACCCCACACACATGCAAAGAATAGAACACATACCCAATCCTCACACTTAATGTTTTCATTTCATAACAAACAGACATGTATTTATAGGGTCACACTTTAAGGGAATTAATGCCCATAGATTCTTTGCACTAAGATAAATTATCAATACTGACACACTTAGTTAATGACTCCACAACATTCTTCAATGTGACAACCTTTTCTAGCAACACCTTCTTGTCTTCAACCATATATCTCACAAAGAGATATTTGACATCAACATGCTTTGTCTTAGCATGATAAGTAGGGTTCTTTTTCAACAATTTCATTTTGGATATCAACATAAACCTTATATATTTTTGTAAAAACCCAATACCTAAAAATAATCTTTGCAACCATACAACCTATTTACCTACATGGGTGGATTGCATGTATTCAAATTCTATAGTTGATAGTGAGACTGCATTCGGTCTCTTTGTCATCCAACTAATAGCTCCTCCAGATAGTTTAAACACATACCCACTTGTATATCTTCTACGATCAGGATCTCTGGTCCATACCGCATCAACAAATATATGTACATAAATTTCTTTGTCTAGTCTAGGCATTCCTTGGTAATAGGTTGCATAATATTTAGTTCCACAAAAATCTATAAAGACCCTCTTTATAGTTTCCCAATGATCCTTCCCTATTTTTTACACATATTTGCTCAAAACTCCCACTGCATTAGAAATTTTTGGTCTGGTACAGACTATTTCATAAATCAAACTACCAACCACAGAAGCATATGGAACTCGTGACATGTCTTATTTTTCTTCCCATGTATTGGGATATTTATCTACAAATAAATTTACACCTATATATGATAGGGACCTTGACCATCTTACTTTCAAGAATGCTAAATCTCTATAGTACCATTTCAACATATTTTCTCTAATTCAACCAAATTTCCTATTTGCATGATCTCTTTTAATCTCCATTCCTAGTATGAATTCCCAACACCGATATCCTTTATGTAAAATTTGGAGGATAGGTTTGACTTCACCTCATTTATGACATATTTAATGTTTCTAGTCAGCAACATGTCATCAACATACAATACTATATTAATGAAGTGGTCACCAACTTGTTTGGAATATATACAGTGGTCAACATTGCTTCTCACAAACCCCAATCTAATGATGTATTTGTCAAAATTTTGGAACCACATCCTTGGATATCTGATATTGCTTTAGACCATAACTAAGTGTCATTAAGATATCTTGATACACCACACTTATTATATAATTCCTCAAATGTGTTCTCATGGAATTAAAACATACCTTCAACCATACCTTTACCTTGCAATGCACAAAGGCCCTTTTCTCTAATTTTCCCCAGTATCTGATTCCATGGCGTTGTCTTTTTTCTAGATTGAATTAGGGTACTATGTTCTTTATCTCCTTTCTCATCCACAACATAAATTTTACATTCATTATTGATGGTGGTTCCCAATAGTCTATAAATAGTTCCATTCTGTAATCCTCTCATTAATACCATTGATCCTTAAACCATTTTGCATGTTTATTTTCCAAACACAATCTATACACCTACATCATCCATATTTCTAATGGATATCAAGACGCTTGCTAGGTTTGGAATGTGTAGTACTCTAGGCAGAGTTCTAATCCTTACATCCTTGAGCTAAAACTTATCTCTTCCATGTCCAATGATATTGGGTGTTTAATAATATCCCAGGAACATATTTCCTCTATTGTACTTTGTGTATTCACAAAACGACTCCCTATGAAGATTCATATGAAATGACACACCTGAGGCAATAATCCATACATCATGATCTGAACGAGTACTTGTGGAATCTAGGTATACATTACCTCCTTATTTTAAGGAGGTATTCTCCTATGTGGAAGGGGTTTCATAAATTCCTTCACTTTCTCAACATTATTAAATCTACAATCCTTTTTATAGTTCCCAACTTCACCTCATTTCCATCACTTCCTCAAAGATATTCCTGGGGCTTTAGATCTACCCTTACATTTATATCCCCCCACCTATATGCCTTATTTTTATTTCTCTCTTGAGGACAACCTCTCATAGACAAGGAATCTATAATATGATTATCTATGGATTTCCACCTCATCTCTTTTGATAGCATGGATGCTACTATTTCATCAAAATTTAAGGTCACTTTACTAGCACTACCTATTGATACAATAAGATTATCCTAGTAATATGGAAATGAACACAATAATGTAATACATTTATCTTCTTCATCCATTATAATACCAATAGATTTTATTTGACTTACCGGAGTATTGTAGAAATTTAGATGCTCTGTAACTATATCATTATCATCCATTTTGAGGTGATACATTTATTTTGTAGAAACAACTTGTTTACCAAGGATTTTGATTGATGCAAACTCCCTAGCTTGTTTAAAATCTTCAACACGCCCTCTTCTCTAAACACATTCAACCAAAAATAGTCTGATAAGAATAGTGGATTGTACTGCTCTCCCTTTATCCCAATATTCTTTCATCAATCTAGTGGGTTGTGGACTTGGACCCACAATAATCCATTGTTCCTGCTCTACAATAAGATCCACCATTTTGAGCATCATAGCTCAAATTTATGGACAATAAATTCTCAATATCGATTCTTGAATAGATCACCATTCTCATTTAATGCATAAATCACCTCTCTGAAGCTCCCACTGAATCCAAGTTTATCATAGACACAAGATATATCAACAGTATTGAACCCTGAGAACCAAAGGAATCTCCCTCAAGCCAATAATCGAGCTCTGATACCACAAGTAAGTTTTAAACTTGTGCAGACAAGAAAAGTATATAAATTATTTTAAACAAAATAGAGATTACACCATAGCATTCACACATAATGGACAAATATTTACCCTAGAAACCATTAACTGAGAAAATAGAAAAACTTAGAGCCACACCCTCATTATGATTATTAACCACTCACATTACAATATGTAGGTATTCCAAAACATTCAGAACCCTAATCCGTTAACCCATAGTAGAAATAGACCTAGATCCCTTAACCAAGATTAAATTACATATTTTTACAAAAGAAACAAAATAAGCCCAAAGATAACCCAAAATATTTTTAATGCATCAGTGGCTCGTATTAGCAATATCCTAGTGCCCATTTCCAATCTCCTCTATGTGGAGAGAGACAAGGATGTTGTTGCAACCCCCCCTCCTTGGGACCCTCCATGAGCCAACGCTACGTGAAGAACCCGACACACATAGTAAAGCAATAGATGGAAAAAGGATCGTATAGATGAAAAGCATCACAAACATATGCAAATAATATAACGCATACCCAAATACATGCCCTATCTAAACTAGGATATTATTGAACACCACATTGATAACTGACTTGATGTTGAACTTGTGCACCAAAATAAGAGAAACATTTTCCAAAGAACCATCCATTAACTATGAGATCGAAAAAATATACAACATTGAATTCATTTATCTAATTTCCTATACAACATGGGTATAAAATACTATTTCTTCCAATAAAAAGAAAGGTTTCATTCGTGTATGTAATTGCTTTCGTGATTTGGACAAAGTGTGCCCTGAAGAAAACTTCCCCACCCCCTCCATAGAATACATTATTGATTCCTTCACTGTACATGAGTTACAATCCTTAATGGACTATTTCTGGAGGTATAACTAGATATAAATCCATCAACAAGACTAGCATAAAAAATCCTTTACCACCCCTTGGAGAAAATTTCCTTACTAGTTCATGCCATTTGGGCTCAAAAACGATGGATCCACATTCAAATGGGCTCTATCATATTGATTTTATGACATGATTGAGATAATGATTGCATACTTGGAATTCCTCACTGTGCATCCCAAAAATTCTCAAAGAACCTATAAGACCTCTGCAAAGTCTTCTTGAGGTGTCACAAATACAACATTTACATAAACCCACTTAGGTGGATGTTTTTCATTCTTGCTAGAATATTGGTAGGATTTATCATATCTAAGAAGGGGATCACCATTAATATTTTAAAGTTTGAAGCCATCCTTGACCTCCCCCTTCGAACATGTGGAAATTGCAAAGTATTCAATGCAAGGAAAACTTCTTACGTCATCTCATCCCAAATTACACCATGACCATTAATGGATTTTTCCATTTGCTTCATTCCAACTTCCCCTTTGTATTGGAAAATAAATATCAAATTGCTTTTGACATCTTAAAATGTGCTCTTACTTTGGCTCACTTGATTATCTCTCCGGACTTCATGAATGATTTCATCCTATACGTCTTAGCGTAACCTTATGTTTCCTTTAGAGTGTTTGTCCAAGAACATGTCAACCATTGGGAACATATCATATACTTTACTAGTAAGAAATTATCTAATCCCTCTACCTCATACCTTCAAGAGGAGAATCCCACCTTATCCATTGTATTTTCCATATAGAAGCTCTAACATTACATTCTTATCAGAAAAGCAAAAGCTTTTACAAACTCGAAAATAATTCTATATCTCTTGATATAATGCCTCATCCGAAGCAAGGTCACTAAGTGGGTCATCATCATTCAATAATATTACTTTGATTTTGTGACCCCCAAGTGTAAGAAGTATTTTTCCTTGGTGGAGTTAACTGGATATTTACCTTTTGACGGTTACCAATCCCCTATCAACAACCATTTTATAGATTATTGTTTGTTCACCATTACATGAGATGATCCTTGGTATGGGGACATCCTCCTTTATTTATCCACTAAACAATTCAGAACTCATGTCACCGTTGATGATCACCATGAGATCCATTACCAAGCCCCCCAATACCTTCTTATCAATGACATGTTATATCAATAAGGCATTGACATGATATGATGATGATGCGTCACTTGAAATAATGTTAAACAAGTCTTAAATGAATACCATAGTGAATCTTGTGGTGTCCATCTCTCAGGAATGACCACTTCCCAAATGATCATTTATGCCTATTATTTCTGGAGCAACTTATTTTCTGATTGCAATGAAGCAATAAACCATTGTCAAAATTTCCAACTCTTTGACCTTAAGGAAAGGATCCATACTTCCTCTTTACATTTAGTTGTCATTTTTGGTCAATTTTGAAAATGGGCCATTGACTTCATATAGTGCAACCCATCGTTGGCCAGGGGTCATAGATACATCCTAGTAGTTATTAATAATTTCACTAAATGGATCAAATCCATGCCAACATATAAAAAATTTGTTGTGATAGTGACCTGCTTATTATTTGACCATATCATTACTCAATTAGGTATCCCACATCAATTTTTGTTTGATCATGGCACACACATTGAAGATCCCATGTGGAAAGAGTTATCCTAGCATTTTAAATTTGATCACTAGTTTTCCTCCATCTATTACCCTCAAGGAAATGACCAAGTTGAGATTGTGAATATGGTCCTCAAAAGAATGCTCCAATGGATAGTGGATAAGCACAAGTCCAATTGAAAGCATATTATCCTTTCCTCCATATCGGAATATTGGACATCTACCAAAACTACAACTGATTTTACTCCATTTCACCTTACCCATGGAGTGGATTCCATTCTACCTATTGAGTGATAGGTACCATATTTGCACCTTGTGGTTGAACTTTTTCTAGATACCTCTACTCTAGAAAACAATGGTTAATCTCCATGGAGAAATCATTTGAGGATTTTCATGTTTCTTTATAAAATATTGAGGCTTCCAAATAGCATTCATAATCCCACTATGATAGTCACATCCACATACACTCATTTCATTAAAGACTCATCCTTGTTTATGAAAAAACCTATGAAAAAATTGGTTATGGAAAGAATGAGTCCTCATGGTAGGCCCCCACATCATTAAGAATTTCTTTGACAAGGGGGAATACTTATTTTTAGTGCAAATAACCAACTCTTGAAGAATCTTCATTATGGATTGTACCTTAAAAGATACTATCCATGAGATCATGCCATCCTCTATTACTTGAATCATAGTTTGTTTTTTATTTTCCCTTATGATGAGTCTTATGTTTTGTTTCTTTGTTCCTATCAAATAGATCATCATCCTCCTTATTACATTAATTATGTCTATGATGCAAGTATAAATTCCCCAAATCTCACCCAAGCTGCTTGGGTTCTTTATTTATTATCAGACGCCATGATCTATGTTAGTGGTGTATGTATTGATGCAGCCACCGATAATCAAAAGGAATATGATTATGTGATTGGCCTATTTGGTGATTCTCTCCATATGTGTATTTGTAACCTTCATTTTTTTTAATTCCTAGCTCCTTGTTGCACAATTAAATAACTATTACTGACTACACAATCCTCTCCTTTGTAGAAAGCATGTATGGGCTAAACTATTGGTTTGATAGTTTGAATCCATTACATTTATTCATATACCCAAGACTCTCAATGTTCTGGAGAACATAAATAAAATCAAATTCTATACTGAAAAATAATATTTAATAACAAAGAAATAAACCATCCATGTGCATTTCATCTATCCATCATCTAGTGCATCCATATGTACATAAAAAGCATACATCACATCACTTCATAACAGAAGTCTCATTTAAATAAAGGTTGCATCCATGTGAATACGTAAATATATAAGCATAAGTCCAAAATAAAATTATTTACACGTGATTCCATATCTAAATCAAAACATTCTATACATAAGTAAAAACTCATATCCCCATAGCATGTGGGAAGCAAGGATAATTTTAAGAACACACCCGAAATTTACATGTATAATAAATGGGCAAATCTCCCTAATATTTAGGGAAAATTGAAGGCTATTCTATCAATAATATATATATATATATATATATGGCTAAAATTTCATTCTATTATAGAATCTTGTAAATTTTAGCGAATGTTTCACTAAATTATAAGATATTGTAAAATCTTTGTGAATGTTTCACTGAATTATAAAACATGGTAAAAACTTGGCAAATATTTCATCAAATTATTAAACCTTGTAACATCTTGGTGAATATTTTGCTAAGAAGACTCAGCTTTTGGTTATGTAGATTACTAAGGTAATGCAATATAAGAGCATATACTAGATATCAACTTTGTTAGCTCCTAAACCCTCAAATGAACAAATGGACGAATGAGGAGAGGAGGGATTTATTTATACATTTCACAAGCAATATTGGGTCACTCACAACTGGAGGTGTTGGTGAAACACAACTACACTAACTAGAGTCAGGGAAGGTGGGGACTCCACTTTTTATCTCATCCCTTAATGGTCCAATGGACATTTGGGGACCCAAATCTTGAAATACTGACAAACTGGTAGAATTGGACACTTTACACTGCAGAGTGATTATGGAACCCACGAACCATATTTACAACATGGACTATTATCGAGACCAACAACCTTACTATAGTGTATGAATTCCCAATTAGCTTATTTTCCAAATGTCTCATTTTTAAGCTACCCTCTAAGAAAAAACTAGCCTTCTTATCTATTTATATATACGAATTCCACTTTTTCCTTTCTTTTGTTGACAATCAAAATATGAATCATGCCATTTGATTTAGAATTTTAGAGTTATTTCAAAACTTGCAATGGTTATTAGAAATAGGATCATACACTAACAAGAATATAAATCACATTAGTGCAACACCATTCATATAATTAGAACTACTTTGTTAAAGACTATTTTTTCTCATATAAACTAAGCAAGTCTTTGTATCCATGCCCTTGAAATTTTTGAAAGCATGTAAAATGTGGTAAAATTGTTTTAGCACCCTCATTGAAAGCAAATGACTAGATATAAAATAATATAATGTCTACATCTTAGGTCAAACATGCCTTCTACATATTACATACAATCATAATGGAAATTAAGCATCGTGTTTCAGCTAAATCATATATTTATCATACATAACTAGATCCGTTTCTAGATGATGATAGAAATTACACAACAAGTCACCAAAAAATATTTTACTTCTGAATGACCCTTACAAAAAAAATATATCATAAAACAAGTACAAACCCAACAAATTGAAGTCACAAATAAAATTGATGAACTTGGAAATACGAGTAAAAAATCTACCAGTCATGAACATATCAATAGAAATAAAAGTATGCCTTGAAAAAATCTACAAGATGACATCCAAAATCACAAGAATTCAACTATAGCCCTTCCATTATAATCGGTGTGCATTGTAACGTCCCCGACCCTTCGATTAACAAAGAGGATGCCACCAATTGTTGCTATCTACCCGTGCAACTAGCCCCATGAACATAAAATGAAATGCTTTGAACTAAACATGCATAGATGCATAAATTATTTATCATAGAGCGGAAGCAAATACTTTCCATTCAAGCATTTAGCATGTTCATCATTTTCATTAAACAAAAATATAATTATAGAGATGAAATAGACAAGAATACTTATATTAACGAGAAGCTCGTCTCGCAACCAGCTATGTCGTTACAATGTTCCACCCAACCATAGGCCAGTGTGCTTCTTAATTTCTCAGCAACATTGCCACCCCCGAGTTGGGCATGATTCCCTAAGGAAAATGAAACTAAGAAGGCTCACACATAGCCAAAGATATGTCAAAACTCAGTCAAGCCAAAGCTAGGTTTGGGTTTATCAGACTGCCAAGGGGAAACAACAACACATAACCAAGCCAACAAGTTGGGTTTATCATGTTATCAAGAGAAGGAAGCACTGTATGCTAAGCTAGTGGGCCCACTGAAGAGCTAAGGATGCCTTCACCAGAACTAGCTTAACTCCTAAGATATCCACACACATCCAACACAAGGAATCATTCCCTTCTCTGTTGAACAGTCCCTCAGGACATGACTTCCCTTCCAGTGTTATTCAAGGGGTGTAGAGAAGAGATCCATCCCTCTAGCTCTATCTATGAGGCTCCTACAAACCACTAGGTTTTTCAAGTAGACCCCTTTCCACTCCTACATAGTCCAAAGACCAATTGCATACACAGCAATATACACAATTTCTAGGTTGAGGAAAAGAATTCGGCAACAAAATGGATTTTCAAGGAGGGTAAGAACAACCCACTAACAACAAATTGTATCCAATGTACGTTTTGGCCCTAACGTGGACAAAAAATGAATTCAAACACAACCAAGAGAATGTAGTCTCTCCTCCAAATAGTTGGGTAATTCAAAAACGATTTTTTAGCTTGGAAATCAGTGGAGAAATGCAATAGAAATGTTGGGGAAAGAAACCCAACCACGTATCATTACCAAAAATGAGTCCAAATCCCAAGAGAATGAGGAAATGACTACCCACATGAGGGAAAAACACACCCACAGCAACTCAAAAATGAATTTCAAACACAGAGAATTCCCAACCGCTTGAGAGAACCCAAACTTCGGTGAATGATGAAACGCATAGGATACCAATCACGAAGGAGAGGATACCATAGGAAAAATTGTGGAGTTGAAAACATCTCCAAGCTTCCCTGCGTGAGCAAAAAAAAAAATCAAGAACATGGATGTATGGCCAAATAGGCATGCATTTTGGGTGTTTACTTACCCCAAACGTCAAAATTGATTTTCCCCAAAAATGGGTTTTCCCCAAATTCGAATTTCCTGTCCATAATCTTCCCATCCCTATGCAATAACTACTTCAACCAATTTTTGGCAGAATTAAATGATTGGGTGAATGCGACAAGAAAGGTAGTTGATTGTTTCATGGGTTCTCCCTTTGACATTTGGCTTTTCCCCATTGGCCCCAAAGGTTAAATATTCCCCCCCCTCCTTATCCTTAGGAAATCATGCCCCCATCTCATTATTTGTTGCATTGACATAGCTGGTTGGGGTTTTTAATTAAATTGCATATTTACATGATGCCAAAATTATAATGTGCCGACTAGCACGAAATACCATCAGCAACTATTTTAATCGTCGGAACATAAAGCATTAAATCAATGGTGGGGCTTTTTCCTTTAGCTCCACACCACTACTAATTACAATATATACATCATATACATTTTTAGTGCAAGTGGGGTCAAAACCAGGGTGATACATTCCCTTCCCCCTTCAATAGCACTGTCCTCAGTTCTTTACAAAATTGAACAAAATGCTACATTGGTACTGCCTTAGTGCTTCGCAGAATTGAACAAAAATGGATGTACCAATTGCATGGCATCCTCCAGCTCCCACATAGCCTCTTTAGGACCGCAATGCTCCCATTGAACCTTTACCTTCCCTATGGCTCGGTTCTGAAGCATTGTGACCTTCCTATTGAGGATGTGCATTGGCTTGATTTGGAACTCTCCCTCGGGTTCCACCTGAATCACATCCCAATTTATCACATGGTTAGGATCATGTACATATTTTTTAAGCAAAGAATCATGAAAAACATTATGAGCTCCAGTGCTAGCAGGAAATGCAAGTCTATATGCAACTGGCCCTATTCTTTCAAGCACTTCAAATGGCCCATAATATCTTGGTGACATCTTAGCACAACTTCCAAGCTTCAAGGAACTCTTGTTTTCCCTCACTCTGAGGTAAACATGATCCCCAACACTGAACTATCTGTTCACCCTGTGCTTATCTGCATAGATTTTCTGTCTATCCTAAGCTGCTTTTAGATTCTGCCTGATCTTTACAACCTCTTGCTCCATCTCCTTGAGCAATTCTAGACCAAGCACAAATATATTCACTAGATTATCCCAAGTCACTGGTGTCCTACACCTCCTTCCATACAAAGCTTCATATGGACTCATCCCCAAGGATGCATTTTGTCCATTGTTATAAGAAAACTCCACCAAGTGTAGATAATCTTCCCATTTGTTGGTTTATCCATCACATACATGTGAAGCATGTCTTCAAGCACTTGGTTGACTCTCTCTGTCTACCCATTAGTATGAGTAAGGTAGGCAGTTCTTAAGTTCAACTTTGTACCCAAATCTACAAACAACCCCTTCCAAAAATTGGAAGTGAACTTGACATCTCTGTCAGAGACTATTGCCTTAGGCAATCCATGCAATTTGAAAATTCCCTTCATGAATATCTTTGCAATGCCATCAGTCTTATGCATAGACTTAACTGGTATAAAATGTGCTTCCTTTGTCAACATGTCCACCACAACCATGATGGAATCATGTTGTCTCCAAGTCATTGACAATCCTGTAATAAAATCCATGGAAATAACCTCCCATTTCCATTCTGGAATTGGAAAAGGCTGCAACAAACCTGCAGGATGTTTATTCTCAACCTTTACCTGCTGACATTTCATGCACCTTGAAATATATTCAGCCATGTCCTTTTTCTTTCATGGCCAAAAGTACTACTTTCTAGATGTAGCAATTGTTTTCTGATATCCTGGGTGGCCAGAATATGGATCCGAATGGATTTCATCCATAACAACTCTCCTCAACTCTGCTAAATTTGGAATATAAATTCTGCCTTTATAAGTAAGAAGTCCATCTTCTTCCAATTTATATCCCTCATACCAATTATCAAGACTTTCCTGTTGCAATTTGTCTTTTACCTGCTCATACAATTCATCTCCAGCAGTATGATTAACAATCTGCTATCTCAAATCTGATTGGAAAATACTAAGAGATGCCACATGCATTTCTTGCACCTTCTTGATGAGTGCATAAGATACCTTATTCACTTTTCCTTTTATGTGTTTGATTTCAAAATCAAACTCACGTAAAAAATCCAGCCATCTATCTTTCCTAGCATTTAGAGTTGGCTAATCAAACAAATACTTCAGACCACAATGGTCTATCCTTGTCTCAAATATTCTTCCCATCAAGTAATGCCTCCACATCTTAAGAGCATGTACTATAGCTACAAGCTCTAGATCATGAGTGGCATAGTTATTCTCATGCTCCTTCAACTTTCTTGACTTGTAACATATCACGTGGTTGTCTTGCATAAGGACTCCTCCAAGCCCTTATCTGCATGCATCAGTACATGCCACAAAATATTTATCTGGGTCTGTAACTTTCAATACTAGTGCACTGGTGAGAATATTTTTCAACTGTTGAAACCTTTCTGCACACCTCGATGTCCATTCAAACTTTATCCCCTTCTTTTGCAAAGAAGTGATGGCATGTGCAACTTTGGAGAATCCTTCAATGAATATCCTGTAGTATCCTGCAAGTCCCATAAAATATCTTACATCTGTCACATTTCTTAGAGTAGGCCAATTCATAATGCCTTCAATCTTTTCAAGGTCCACAAAAATACCCTCTTATGAGGTAATGCGACTAAAATACTGAATTCTATCTCTATAGAAATCACACTTACTCAGCTTTGCATACAACCGATGCTCCCTGAGCAATTGCAATGTCAATCTCAAATGCTCTTCATGCTCTTCCTCATTCTTAGAATAAATAAGAATTTCATCAAGGAAAACAAGAACAAACTTGTCCAAATACCTATTGAAGACACTGTTCATAAGGAACATAAATGTAGTTGGTGCATTTGTGAGACCAAATGGTACCACTACAAACTCATAATGTCCATACCTTGTTCTGAAGGCTATCTTATGAATGTCTTCATCCTTGATTCTTACCTGATGGTAACCAGACCTCAAGTCAATCTTGGAAAATACCTTTGCTCCTCTCATTTGATAAAAGAGATCATCAATCCTAGGAAAAGGGTATTTATTCTTCACCATGAATTTTTTCAGCTATCTGTAATCAATACACAACTTGAGTGTACCATCTTTCTTCTTTACAAATAGAACTGGTGCTCCCCAAGGAGACACACTCAGCCTGATATACTTCTTCTCCAACAATTATTGCAGTTGCATCTTCAGTTCTAGCATCTCAGGTGTACTCATTCTGTAGGGTGTCTTGGACATTGGTGTTTCTCCTAGCACAAGTTCAATTGTGAAATCAATGTCTCTCTTTGGGGGAAGCCCTAGAATCTCATCAGGAAACACATCCCTGAATTCCTGCAACACATGAAAGTCTTCCAACCTAGCAGTTTCATTCTCTGTTGCCTCCAAAATATGAGCTCCATACAACTGAAAACCTTTCCTACAGAACTTCTTCAACTGCATTGCTGAAATATGCCTCACATAAATCACCTTTCGAATGCCTCTTACAACTATTAGGCTCCCTTCTTCATCCATGTATTTGAAAGTCTTATTGTAACAGTCAAGCTTTACCCTGTGAGATTCTAACCAATCCATTCCGATGAGAATGCCATAGGAATCAAGTGGTAGAACATTCAGATCTGCACAAGTGAGCAACCCATTCATAACCAATGGACATTTCTCTACCACTTCACTAACCTTTCTCTTAGTCCCAATGGCTAGCTGAACTAACCAAGGTTTTCTATGCTTTACTTTTTTAAAATCACAAATATCCACTACCCTAGGGGTAATGTAACTATGAGTAGAACCAAGGTCAATTAAAATAGAAACATATTGCTCAACAATCTTACCTGCAACTTCAACCAGAGTTGACTGGTGATCTTCTTGGCAGTCCTCTAGTGTTGCATAAATCCTAGGGACGTCCCTTGCTACTTGAACCACTGTTTCTGCTTCTTTCATGTTGTAAGCTGGCCTTGCACTCTCATTCTCGAGTGGACAATTCATGTGCATGTGGGGACCTCTACATTTCCAACATTGGAGATGTTCCTTGGTCTGCTGTGGATCGCTAGGATTTTCTCCCATCGCTCTGGATGGCTGCTTCTATTGATTCCTGAGGTTACAAGGTTTGAAACCTTTCTTCCTTTGGCCAAACTTCTCATTCTTCTTGTCCTTCCATGTATTATGGAAATCATGTTTTCCTTTGATTTTCTCATAGCAATACTTAGCCTTCCTTATCGCTTCTTCAAGGGTTCTAGGTTCATAAAACTCAATTCTGTTTTCGTAAGACTGAGGCAATCCACTTAGGAAACATTGGATCTTCACTTCTTCATCTTTGATGTACCTAACATACCTCAATAGTTCCAAGAAGTTATTTGCATACTCTTCCATAGTCTGTTGTCCCAATCTCATCTCATGGAATTCTTTAATCTTATCATCATAATACCTGTTAGAGAGGTACTTCATACCTATTTATAAAAAAATTAAAAAATAATAATTTTATTAAAAAGTTTTTAAAAAGTTCTAACTCTCAAAAAATTTAAAAATAAAAATTTTAATAAACTTGAACTAGATTATAAAAAAAACATTATAACTATTAAACTATAAACATTAATTAAATTAATAAACTTAAATCCAAACTATTTTAAAATAAAAATTATTAATAAAAAAATTTTAAAACTACTTTATAAACATAAACTATTAATTTGGATCATTATAACTTAAAGTCACCATTTTAATTAAAAATTTGGTATTACAAAATAATTTATAAATTAAAATAAATTAAATTAAAACCCTAAAAAAAATTTGGCATAACAAACCTTGTCAGCTCTTGTCAAAACGACGGTTTCTGTATTAAAGCACTAATGAAAGAAGAACAATCCCCAGGAATCACTTTGTCCTAAAGATGAGCCATGCTTGGTTCAAAACATCGACAATAAACTTGCTTACCGCAAATTCTCCATTAGATGCCATGAATCCTTACTACGGAATCTCAACAAACCTTACTTATTGAATTGTTTCCACGCAATTCTTCTTTCATTAACATTCTTTACTTGTTTGTGGTGTTCCCACCGTATGGATGCTATTCCAGTCAAATTGAATATAGATACCCTTACTTTCATATTTCCATAATAGTCTTGGACTTGGAAATACTTCCTCATCCCAAGAAGCCAAGCCGCAGCTTCTTGACCAGTATTGACCTCACCATTAAAAGTAGGAGGCCTTGCATTTTTGAATTCATCTCGTGAATTGTTCTTGTAACATCTCCTCCTCTTATTCCTATGAGATGGAGAGCTTGAATCTCCACTGGGTTTTTCAAAATCAGATGACCCACTGGTAGTCCATTCTAGAGTATTCCTTCTATCACTGGAAGCCCTCCAAGAGACATGGGACCTTTTATGGGAATCTTCCCTGGTGCTAATCTTGCTTCTTTTTGGATTAGTTGTCTGATGCCCAGAGTTTATCTGTCCTTGGATGTCCTTCAAACTCTACAGTATAGCTGCATTTATCTGATTTTGATCTTCTTGAGCCTTAAGCATCCTTTCATTGTCTTCTCTACAACTTTGCAAATCCACCCTTATGCTCCTCATGGTGGCTGCAAAATCTGGGGGAGTATCTTGAAATCTTGTCCCATTGGACTCTATCTCGTCATTTCCAACTATGACATTTTCTCCCATAGCATCTTCCTTGAACTCATAGGGGTCATGTGCATCATTCATGTCATCGATTCTCATCTTGGCCTAACCAAGAACGAAACTTTTGAAACTGCTCTATGTGGAATGTTTCCTTTGAAGGTGATTATAGTTATGCCAAATGTGTTAATAAACATAATTGTTAGCTACATAACAATCTCATGAGTTCATAATTACTTACCTGTGTTTGGAAAATACTAGATTGACAACTTTTTCAAAACACATAGTTTTATTTTCACCAAGAAGGACTGTCTTAGGGGTACGACAAGGGTCAAGGAGGCATTCCCACTGCAGGGAGGGTCGAGGGCCAATTTTTTTTTTTGTTGTAAATCTTTGATTTTCATGCAATCTGGCGCATAAGATCGCTGCAATTTTTCACCATTTCAACACCTCTAAATCCCACTGGAATCCTGCTTTTCCACTGAAAAATCCCACTCAGTTTACATCCAATTGGATCCCTTCCCAACAAGTCATCCGATGTATCAGGTCACTGTTGACAATTTTTCTGACACCTCGACGGATCGATCTTTATTTCCCTTCCGAAGCTTATCAGATCTATCTTCTTTTGTCTTTCGACGCCTTATTGGATCGATCTTCCTCTATCTTCCGACGAATTGGATCGATCTTTCTTTATCTTCTGACACATCGGCTCAATATTATTTTCCCTTCCAAGATTCCTCAGAGAGCTTCTCCCTAGAGACATCGAAAATTTATCCGAGATGCCTCGGAGAGCTTCACTTAAGTGACATCGAAAAAAATTTCCTGATATTTCCTATACTTAGAAAAAAATTTCAAATTTTTTCTCTTCAATTTCCTTG
Source organism: Pseudotsuga menziesii (assembly GCA_001517045.1). NCBI lineage: Eukaryota > Viridiplantae > Streptophyta > Pinopsida > Pinales > Pinaceae > Pseudotsuga > Pseudotsuga menziesii. The sequence goes on from LPNX011056359.1 coordinate 67,918, forward strand.
TTGGCTGGGTCTTGGGTTGTTAATGTATCGGCTCATCCCAGCCGAGACAATCGGTTCCACCCAGCTAAGACCATCGGCTCCACCCAGCCAAGACCTTCGGCTCCTCCCAGTTGAGACCTTCGGCAAAAATCCAAACTTAGAAAAATTTTCAAAAACTTTTCTCCCTGCCTTGGTTCCTTTGTTGGATGGACTCATCTTAAGTAATCCAACATATCGGATGGACTCAACTTAAGTCATCTGACGTATCGGATGGACTCAGCTCAAGTCATCCAATATTTTCCATACTTTTAAAATTCTCCCTGTGTTGCTCATTTTTCCACTGTTGGGCAAAGGTAACTTTGCCTCTGTCACTGCTTCTTCATGGCACATTGAGGCCCATACTACAATGTGTCCTCTAATACCACACTGTAACGTGCATGACCCTCTGATCGATGAAGAGGACCCTACCGATTGCTGCTATCTACCCAGGCAACTAGGCCCATGAACATACAATGAAATGCTTTGAACTAAACATGCATAGATGCATAAATTATTTATCATACAATAGAAGAAACTACTTTCCATTCAAGCATTTAGCATTTTCATCATTTTCATTAACCAACAAATATAATTGCAGAGATGAAATAGAGAAGAATACTCATCTTATCGAGAAGCTCGTCCGGCAACCAGCTATGTCGCTACAACGTTCCACCCAACCATAGGCCAGTGTGCTTCTTAATTTCTCAAGAACACTGCCACCCTGAGCTGGGCATCATTCCCCAAGGAAAAGGAAACTAAGAAGGCTCACACATAGCCAAAGATATGTCAAAACTAAGTCAAGCCAAAGCTAGGTTTGGGTTTGAGGAAAACAATTCGGCAACAAAATGGATTATCAAGGAGGGTAAGAATAACCCACTAACAGCAAATCATATCCCAGGGATGTTTTGTCCCTAACATGTCTAAAAAACAAATTCAAACACAACCAAGAGAATGTGTTGTAAATGAAAGTATCCTATGGCTAGGGTTTAAGAGGCCATCAACGTACTTGGGTTGAAAGGTGGATGTATAATGTTCAGTAAGCATATATAAGCAAGTTTCAGAGATTAGAATGGTTCATACCTTGACAAACAAAGGTTGATCCAAGCAACCCTTCAATCCTTCTCTTTCTCCTCTTGCTCCTCTTGCTCCAAGAGACCTGCAAAACGAATTATAGCTTCCTCAAACCAACATGACCACATATAAATTAATGATAATCAAAGAAACATGAAACAATAATCTAATTAACATCAAAATATGATCATAAACAAAGATTCAATAACACATTGAACAATGATTTGGGAAGAAGAAGGACATCACATCTTTATTAATCTCGAAAACAAGTACAAGTATACCTTCTCTTCAAGTTTGGCACCTCACGAAACCTTGATCTGGTTATGATGCTTCTCTTCTCCAAGGAACTCAGCCTCCAAGCTCTGCAACACAAGGGGATGATCGCCAGGGAAAAGGTGTGGGCAAAGAGAGTCTCAATTCCTCCAGCATAATGATGCAAAGATTCAAGTCCCCTCTCATGGACCTACTTACCTCTATTTATATGTTTAATGAAGAGTTAAGGTTGAAGACAAAGTAGTTACAACTAAAGGAGTCAGTTGCATAACTACCCAAATTCAAAATTCATTTTTTTTTACATTTTTTGGAGGTGTACGCGGGCTGCAGAAACAACAGTCACGTACACAAGGAGGTATACGCAGGTTGCAATGTAGAAAGTCATGTATTTAAGGAATACGTGACTATTATATATAGCAACTCACGTACATATGCGGGTTTCCTTAGGGAAAGTCGTGTACACATCAAAAACTCATTTTAAGGGTATTTCTGGGCATTTTTAGACTTTGGTGTCTTCTAGAAAGTTTTATTTAACAGAAATACCTTTCTGATGGTGTAGAGATGAGGTTAAACAAATTTATAGAACTCAAGATATGGGTCCTCCAAGTTAGGTTTTTTTTCAGTGACTTTTCATGAAGTGTCGTCATGGAAGTCTCGACATGCGACGAAATCATGGGAAAGTGGTCATAGGCAGAGATGTGTCATTTTGAGCTATAAAAGATGCACCCTAATGTATGAGGCTATAGGGGAAGACGATAGCTGAAATACATTATAAAGGAAACAACTGAGTATGGATAGAGCAAAGAATCCAAGATCGAAAAGCTCAAACAAAAGTACCTGAAAGAGAGATAAATGTCAGAAAAAGATGATCTCTGGGACATACAAGTCCCTATACAAAACATCGCCATAAAGATACAGGAGGATCCAACATATGTATAACTGATGAAACTATCATGGTCGCTCAATATGTAAAAAGGCGCCATATCAAATCTAAAGGAGTCATGGCCACAAATGAACAAGGTGGATTTATACTCGACAATTGATCATAGCCAAAAAAATACAAGGTGGATCTATGTCTCAGCAAAATTTCATATAAAATGTAACAAGGTCTTGCACAACTTGGGCAATAGAAAAATGACAATGCTATTGTCATCCCAAGGTCTTCAATCCAAACCGCCCAAAAGGTACGAATCCTAACCATGCGAATAAAGGAGTTGAAGTCAAACATGGAGGAAACCGTTTGATTACCGGTCAATAATGAGAACCGTTAACAAACGCGATGGAAACCGCCATTGATGAAAATGGTCCCTAAGGTACCTAGTACATTATAACAAGTGTGAATACAAGGACTTGAAGTCAAATACTTGAAGAATCCATCGATTAGGAGACATTAAGGTATTCCCACTACCCAATAGTGAGGGAAATTGCCACTGATGACTGCAATCCCCAAGGTACTGTCATAAAACTCTAAATCTCATTCCCAAAGCAAGATGTGTTGCAGTCAATAGGGAGAGATCCATTGGAAGGAAATCATTAAGGAATCTTTCATCATCCAACACGAGGTAATTCAAGGACTAATTGGATCTAGAATTGGTACTAAATTTCACGACAAGGACCGTCGAATACATGATGTAATGAACTGATACTAGGGAATGGCCAACACAAAAGGTCAAGGAAACTGCAGAATGGCCAATAAAGGTTTAATCCTTGAACAGTGAGCATGACACAAAAGTGACTTAGGCAGATTTTGACACAAAAGGACCAATGAAACAAATATGCAATGTAGGAGACATTGATAGATTCCCCATATAATTGGAAAAGAGACCAACTGGAGGAGTAAAAAACTTTGAATCGGGATAAGGTAAAAAAACTAGGACCCAACTGTTGATAGACTCAAAACTAGTGCTTTGTTCAAAGAAACAAGACTTGCTGCCATGATGTAAAACATGTGAATGAACTTCCCTTCCCCTCTTTCTTGTAAAGGTTTAACGAGTCCAAGAAAGCAAACTCATGACCATCTTCATTTTTGGCAAGCTCAAAGAAAAGACAGAAGAATGCTTGATAAAGCACTTATTCGTGGATTTTACGAGCCTGAACTAGTACATTCTCGATGGTGTTTTCATAGTTTAGAGAGTCTAAAAACTCCAAAGAAGACTCCAGGGGGGTCCTTTTTTGTCCAATTTAGTCTCCTGAGGCCGAAAAAGTATAAAAAAAACCATAGAAGAACTCTCTTAGCTTCCTAAGAAGTAAATCGCACCTTTTTCGTATTTAGTCAGGAAGGTCTGAAAAAGGTTAAATTACCACCTACCCAACGCTCCTTCAAAAGCAGCATATAGCCTGATTTTTACGAGCGTGAAGGAAGAAAAGATCACTCAAAAAGATCCATTTGATTACAAGAAATGGGACTTACAATAGTAAATTTGATTATTTGTTCTTTAGGGTTTAATGAGCATGACAAAGACATAAAGTACACTTAGAATCTTTTTCATGTTTAGGTCCAGAGCATGAAAAAGAGAAAACTAAGCTCATACCAAGGGTTCCTTTTCCTCCTTTTCCGTAAGTTTAGTCCCTCAGGTCCGGAAAAGTGATAAACCTATGCCTGAGAATACTCTTCTCAATTCCATAGAAAAGAGAGTGTTCCTTTCTTGTATTATTCCACATGGTCCGAGAAAGCGATAACTTACCACCAATGTGGATGCCCATTCACATATTCTTAACAAACCTGAACGGACAAGTTTACTCGACAGTCAAGTCTATTTTGAGGAGTTATACCTGGGCCTAAAGAAACTCAATATCTTTTCCGTGAAGTTTTAACGAGTCCGGAAAAGTCAACTCGCGACCTTCTTACTGTTTTTAAGGAGCTCGAAGGAGAGCAGAAAGAATGCTCTAAATGCGAGGAGACGAGTGTCAGGGGCAAGCAAAACTAGTTCCAAGGACGAGGAACAAACCTATGCATAATGCAAGGAACAAGAGCAAGGTAAAGACACTCAGGGAAAGTCTCCTCAAGGTAAAAGGTGTCAAGGTAAAGGCTGAGCGATGATGAGAGCAAAGATGAGGGCTTATACAATGAGCTAAAAGCGTGGAAGCCAGCATCAAGCTCATAAGCGCGAGTAGGGTACATGCAAAAGAAATTATAGCTTGACCAACACAACAAGACCAGTAAATAGTTGTGAATCCAACTAATAATCCTATCTCCAAGAAACAACAACATCAGAATCATATTCAAAAGAAAAGTTATGATGCAGGTCACTTTGGCAGAAACACATGTGGCTTTGCTATCTTCTACAAAATATGTAATCAAGGTAGAATCAATGAAAGAGGACTCTATAGTGCCAAGATCTGAGGGTTTATAATCAATAATATCAACCTCAGAAGGAGAGAAAAAATCAACAAGGGATATAGAGTCTACAGGAACAAACTCAATATCACAGGAGTTGAAAAAATCATAAGAAAAATCAAACTCATCAGGATCACTGACTTGCTGTTCAAAGAAAGAGTCAAAAGACTCAACAAGACCAACATAAGAAGAAAGGTCATGATTACTAGGCAAATCAGGGTTAGACTTAGGCACAACTGAACCAATATCCAACAGAAGATCAGACTGTATCAAAGACTCTAGGAAGACTCCATCTGAAGGAAGGAGATCATCCGAGATAGGACACATGTCTAAATTTTCAAATGGATCAACAAAGTGAAGAGTAGACTCCATAGTCTGTATAGGATGACTCACCTAGTCAGCTGTTAGGACCAAGTCCCGAGAAGGTAAGCATGAAAACAGAGGCTGCTTCTCAGTAGCAATTGAACGCAAAGGACATGAGGCCACATAGCTCACCTGAGGCGGGGTATTGTCTACAAAAACACTGGGAATCAATAAAGGAAAAACCTGGTCTCTAGTTGGGTCAGGAGACGGATCAAGAAAATCCAATTGATTGATAGTGACAATTTCTTCACCATGATTAAAGTACATCACATGAAAGAATGTTGACACCGTAGATTGCATGTCATAGACATAATCACGTTCAAGGAGCATATTAAAGTCCAAGGGGTCTTCTATCACCATGAAGTCAACTAAGATGGTCTTCCCACCCAAAGTAACAGGTGTTTGAGCAAGAATTCCCAAGGCTATACAAGTTCTTCTATCAAACACCAGTAATTGACCAGTAGTCGACACAAGGCTGGGAGATCCCATGCCTCGCCAAGAACGAGCAGAAAAAATACTAACTAAGGCTCCTTCATCAACAATACAACGACCAACCGTGTATAGTTCAACTTTGACCTTTATCTGGAAAGGTGCATCAGAAGGAAGGCGCGGCTCAACTAGGCTATCCCAATCAAAGGAAGCAATCCGAGAGCTTGGTGGGGGTTGATCTGAAGTGAGTTCAGTGCCCCCTTGTTCAGTAAGTTTTGAACTGGTAGTGAAGAAAATGTGACTAGCAAACACTTCACTCTCCAAAGGAAGAGTGGGGTTGATCGACAATTGGAATCGATTCAACTGCTTCATGAAAGTCACTCTCCGAAGGGAGAGTGGGATTGACCACAACTGAGGTTGGTTCAATCACATCAGGATCACTCTCTAAAAGAAGAGTGGGATCAACCAAAGATGAGATTGGTTTGACCACTTGATCAACAAAATATTGAGTAGGTTGTTGACAAACTATAGGTTTTTCAGGAGAAGGAAATTCTTGAGTCTCGGACCACACTCTTCGCACCTCTATGATAGCAGGGCACTGGTGAGTAACATGATCTCCCTCGCATAGCTTACAAGGGAACTTAAGTTTGCACTTTGGACGACCAATTTTCTCAATGGTGTCAACATGAATAGCATTGGATGATTGTTTTCTCTCAGCATGACCTACGGAGGCTGAGATTTTTCCCCCAGCATGAACTTTAGAGGTTGTGTGGATGGGTCCAACCTGACTAAGAGAGGTTGGTTGTTGAAAATCTTTCAGGATGTTCAAAAATGGGATGACCATGAAACCAAACTCTTTGCACCTCCCTAATGGAAGGGAATTTATAAGTAAGGTGGTCTCCCTCACAAAGCTTACAAGGAAACTTGGGCTTGTGTTTTGAACGGTTAGTATTTTCAATAGTGTCAACATGAATCGCAGTGGCTAACGGATTGTCTTCAGCATGAACCACAGAGGCTAAGAGACTGCCCCCAACATGACTTGCAGAGGCTGAGAGACTAGGTCCAACATGACTTGCAGAGGTTGGATGCGCACCACTAGCATGAACAACAAAGGCTGAATGGTTAGGATCAACATGCTTTGCTGCGGTTGAGTGTGTGCCCCCAGCATGAACCATAGAGGCTGGGTGGATGGATCCAACATGACTTACAGAGGTTATATGGGGAGGTTCAACTTGAACAACAGAGGTTGAATGGGTGCCCTCAGCATGAACTCTAGAGGCTAAGTGACTGGATCTGATGTGACCTGGAAAGGTTGGAAGGATCCCACCAACATGATCAACAGAGGCTGGATGGTGAAGATCAACTTGACTTGTAGAGGTTGAGTGCTTAGATCCAACATGACCTGTAGAGGTTGGATAGGTGCCCCCAGCATGAACTGCAAAGGTTGGGTGGTGAGGTTCAATTTGAATTGCAGATGTTGAATGGGTGCCCCCTTTCTTACACTACTACATTTCTATCCAAAATCTGACGGCACGTGGATTTCTTTTTCTAAACTTACCAAAAATCACAAGGATAAAAATTTTTTTGTGAATGTGGCCATAAGCGTCGCTTAAGCGATGGCACATTGAGTGAGTGGAAACTATCATGCATTATATAATGCACACATGAATTTCCCATAAATTTAAATTTACTACTATTGACACTCAAGATTTAAATTATATAATGCACACCAAGATTTAAATTTACTATTGACACTCAATTACCGCAAGACAATTTATTAAATGGTCTTTTTATGCTTTTCAAAACCCAAATGGAAATACTCAAGGGTGATTAAGTTGCCATAGAACAACCAAAAATGCCCTTTTAAAACGTTGGGGGAAATATCATTCAAGATGAATAACCTTGTACTGAGTAAGACCGGAAGGGTTAAAGGATAGGTTCAAGGCCAACCCTCCTTTGATCAAGGGTCTGTGAAGGTCATGTTTAACACTATTAAAGGATAGGTTCAAGGCCAACCAGGGGTCTGTGAAGATCATGTTTAACACTATTAAAGGACATATTCAAGGCCAACCCTCCTTTGATCAAAGGGTTTGTGAAGGTCATGTTTAACACTATTGGGAAAGGGTAAACTATCTATTTTTTAAAGTGGCTATAGCTTTGGGGCATAATGACTATTTTCAAAGGATCTTTAGGTAACATCTACACAACCTTTTGTAGATAGTTAGCTAGAACCATAAATTGTCTTGAATCTCGACATAGTGAGAATCTATGGGGTTATCAAGTCCAATGGAAAGAACCGTCGCATATATGACGCTTAGGTTCATTCGTTGACAAAGTTTAAAAATTCCATAGTCAAATGTCAAAGTGATTGGTATACCAATCAAAATGTAGTAGTGTTTCCACCACTTTTGTCGAAAATACGATGGAAGTGGTGTTGATTAAACGAAAACATAATCTACCCATAGTGTCAGTTAACCAACATATAGTCATCGTATTTTTGATGACTTATCGACATAAATATCCATAAATATCTGACGCCGTTGCCTTCAAATGTATGGCATCCTCATCAGATATAGAATTTAAGTCGTCGAAAATGCGACAATCGTGAGTAGTTTAAAAAAAATAGTTGATGGGTAGGGGTCGCTCTCAAATGGATCTTAGCTTTAGTGGCTATCATGTGTCTCAGTTCATAAGTCTCCAAGCCATATGTTTTAATGTCAAATGTCCTACTATCCTGTATTTTTCAAGAGTTTTGTATATTTAAATGTTCAAAAGTATTTGACTAGGTTTTATATTTTTGTTTAGTAAGTTTTGTGATTGCTACATGTTATGTCTCATATTAAGTCTCCCAATTCAAACTAGCACCTTATCTTGAGAAGTATTCCCCTTGAGTTGGTATTCAGCATTATTTTTATGAGAGTAGCCATCTTGAAGAGAGTTCCAAGGAAAACTAAGAAAAATGGCATAAGATACCCTCACACATGGTTAAAGCATAATATTTTAAGAAGGAATTTTGCATTGGATTTTAACAAATCCAAGTCAATGCTTATCCACTTTTTTAGCTCGTATAAATACACTATTGAAAGTAGATAAAGAACCAAGTAGATAGTCTAAAGAAGAGGTGCCTAGTACATGAAAAAATACTTTTTCCATTTTAGCTAGAAAAGGCATCATTACGCTTCCCAGTTTGCTAATCTATTTCACAATTGCTACACATTTGTTTTCCAAACTATTTATTGGAAATATATAATCATTAATTTCATTTATGTTGCATGTTTGTCACATATAGGTATCAATTGTTTCTTTGCTACTCTCAAATAACATTCCTCTCTAATTAAAAAAACCTCTCTACAACAACAATAACATTTTACTCAAACTATAAGCAATGAATTTCCATTAAAGAACCCCCACATTTGCAGAAATCCTAGCACCTGCTACTACCTCCTACCTTTCTTCTCATAATTAAGGTGCAATGTGGATACATGTTAAGCTTATGAACGAAATATATAGAGGAGTTCTCACAATCATTACTATGGCAATCTCAAATGACATCATATCATAGGTTCAAGATGTAGATACCTCTCAATAAGATTGGGATACATTGAAAAAATGCTAAGAAACCTATAACACAAACCCTCAACACAAAGTGGCGAATGAAATGGAGGGAAGAAAATTGGCGGGAGTTTTGCTTCCGCCCTCAAATCCCCAATATCAGTGAAGACTTCGCAGCAGAAAAACACCATTGTCATTTGATTACACTTCATATCCTTCGCACAAAGTAGAGAATACAGATGTTTGGCATGCAGACTCAGTCAAATGGAGGTTCTCTATTCTCAGGAGGTGGTTTTATGCCCTCTCAGGCCACCCAAGTTAACAAAGGTGGTTTTTCCTCTGTGAGGGTAAGCGGTTTTTCCTCTCAGCTTAGGCAATTTTAGGGTTTTCAACCTTTGCATGTTTTGGCAGTTTAAGGAGCCCAACATTCAATCAAGCATGGATGGTTTTGCAGAAAAGCGGTACCAGCACCGAGCTTCTTCCATTGACGGTAAAACAAATATGCCAGGCAACCCAGAATCTCTCTGATAAGAATTCAAATTTTACAATAGATGGCATTGACATCAACAATGTAAGAACCGTTCTTAATTTTTTCTAAACATTCAAGGTGTTTATGTATTATGGAATAAATTTCCTTACTATGTATGTCTTTTGGGTGCGCAGGTAACCCTGGTTGGGATGGTATTCAACAAGGAAGAGAGGGTTACTGATGTCTCATTTAATCTCGACAATGGTACAAGAAGAATCGAAGTGAAACGATGGTAAGCTATTATTATTATTGTTTCTGCGGTTATTTTGTAGTTGCCACCTAATCTGTGGAAGATCCTTTCCCTCTTCCCTCCGATTGTGTTCTCAGTTAAGTGCAGAAGAAGATCTCAACCTGATAATATCTAAACCTGTATTCCTCAAAAATGAATGAGAATAAGTCCACTGTTAAGAGTCAAGACAGTTTCTCCAGAAGTAGATAAACTAAGCGAATTGAGGACCAATGGAACAGATTCTAAATCCTCTCCCATTTCTCTTGAGTCTTTCAAGTAGTCAAATTTTTACCATACCTCAGAAATTAATAAATTATCCATAATTTACAGTGTTCCTCTTTCAAGTGATATGGCTGAGCAATACTAGCATTTCTTTCATTACCCTGTTTGCTTCTTGTAGCTTATCATTTGTGTCAAGTGACCTAATGAGAACACTAAAAGTCTTAAAGTTTGGCACTAGCCCCTTTTTAATCATTTCATCATAAAACATCAATGCATCTTGCATTCTACCTTCCTTACAAAGCCTGATGATAGATTCCATATCCTGTGAACTGAAATGAGTGGCCAAAACCTCCTTCTTAATTTCTTCGTCTATATTAGCTGTCAGCATGGAAGTTGTATCAATGTCATCATCATTGACTGACCTATCAAGTTGCACAGTACAACTTGAAATACCAGAAGCTGGATTCTTTAATTCCAATTCCCTTAATATAGTTGATGCTTCCTGTATATTTCCTTCATGGTAAAGCCTTTTGATGAAATCAACAAACGAGATATCAAGCTCTGGCCCAACAAACAAATTATCAGTTCCCACATAATTCAATCTTCTAAAATATTCATAGTATAATCTACTGTCAGTATTGATGCCAAGAAGTAAATCCCTCTCAAGCAGCTCTTCTACAAGTTTACTTGCTTCTTCCATCCTGCCTTTACTGCAAAGCCCATTTACATATTGGCCTAGCATTTTTTGTTGTACCAGTTTACATTTACATATCATGTTCCAACTTCCATTTTTATGTAGGCCAATATATGTCACAACCTGGAACAGTAGCTGTGGCACTTGGGCGTGGGCTCACAGATTTAAGTCTTCAATATTGGGGCGATGATGAAGGTTTAAGAGAAACTTCGAGCTCTACGGTCATTATCTTAATGATTTTATGCAGCACATGTCTTGGACTCTTGGATGGACTGGAAAAATTTGGCCCGAGCTAAGGGATTGTTGTGATCCAACAAAGCGACTATCCAGGCACTGCAAAAACTCATTAAAGATAATAATCTCCCTAAAATGAAAAACATTATGCAAGGCTGCATTTGGAGATATTAGAAGTGGGATGCGCTGTAAAAACTCATTAAGATAATGACCTCCCTAAAATGAAAAACATTATGCAGAGGTACATTTGGAGATATTAGCATTGACCTGTGCTGCATAAACTCATTAAGATAATGACCTCTCTAAAATGAAAAACATTATGTAGAGGTACATTGGAGATATTAGAAGTGGGTGTACAATAACCCCATCTTTGATTATAATAGAAAAATGTAATACCTCCTCATGCATAAAAAGACCCCACTAGCCCCAGGCTTGAATGCAAGATGGTCTTCTTCAGATGCTGAATTTCAAAGGATCACTTGAATGAGCAATGTTTGGTCCTACGAGATCTCTTACAAGCTCAGATTTTTCTTATGGTCATGCTTTATCAAGGCTTACCTACAAATTCCAAGCCTTTCTAAGAGTGGGTCCACCAATGACAATTTGCTCATCAATGTTGGACAATGGTTGAGCAAAAAAAAATTAAATTTCATCTTTGCTGCTTGTATATCATAACTCTCTCATTTCTAGCCTTCATAGGCATTGCATCTGGATCTTAGCTCTTTATTCATTCTAGAAATTTCATTGTAAGTGTCTCTACTTTTCAAAAGACGGTGTCTGATGAGGTAAATGCCCAAATCAAAGCTAAAGGTTTTTTGCTTGTACAAGATGCCAAAAATGTATCTATGTAGGCATTGCAGTCAACTTTCACCAACTGTGGAGCATATACCTGTGGCCACCGTGAGACAGTTTACTTCATGAAATTTGTATTCAATTTGCTTCATAGTTGTTTTTTCTAGTGGTCCAATTTACTTTGTATTTGTTTTTGCAAAGCAGCCTATGGGAGAGTTGAAACCATGATATTGTTAGTAGCTACCTAGGAATTATTGAATTTTTTATACAGGCCACCATTGACTGAAAATGTCATAAGATAGGATAGTATAATTTTTTAATATCCAACTAATGGCCAAAAGAAAGCTCAATAGGACATGGAACTAAAGACTAATACCAATCTGTAGGGGTGATGGAAAAATAGAATCGTAATTGTATAATTTCCATGTAACAATACCTTCAGCAGTCTAGTTATATGGTTGTTAAGGCATATGTTGGCTGCCTGGCAATTCAAGACTTCAAATTAATAAAGCCTCCTCATTGACAGCAGTCTCTCATCATCTAATTATAAAGAGGATGTGCATATATTTGATGTTAATATATGTCAACTGGTATTTGGGAAGATTAATTCTTGTTAAATCAACCCTAGAGGTAATCCTCGTCAACTGGCATACCTTGGCCTATATTCCCAAGGCATTCTGGAGAAAATTTGGGGAACAAGCTACAGATTTCTGTGGTCCTGGATAAGGGAGAAAGAAGGCCTATCTCTAGTAAAATGGCAAGATCTTGCAAAGCCAAAAGAACTGGATTGATGGGGCCTGAAAAACATATATCATTTCCAGAAAGCATTAGCAGCTAAGTGTATGGATAGATTTGGAACCAAATTCTTGTTCAGAAATATATAAAGACAAATACAGTAGATAGATTACAAACCCTACCAAATAATCCAACAAGCCTCTACCATATGGAAGGCAATGATTAAAGCCCTTATATTGATTGGGAAGTAGCTAGTTTGGAGGGTTGAAAATGGGTTGAAAATTAGGGTAGTAATGGGACCCTGCATGGGCAGTGGTGTTGATTTCAAGCTCTATGAAACCCTTCATAAAGAAGGAATTTACAATATGGCTCAAGCACCTTCCCTGAGACCACACCCACATGGCAACAAAATTGGTAGCAAGGTAGAAGTTCAGAACATATGAGCCTATACGGGGCACAAGAAGGGGCAGTGGGAATCATATATTGACAAACTAAAATAGAGCCATGTGTGAATTTAGGAGACAAGATAAATTTGTCTAGTCCAAAACCAAATTCCTACCGTCTTCAAAGCATTGATAGAAGATGTACCATTCTTCCAAAGCCAAATTCCCTCTTCTGGAAACAGTTCCCCCTATCAACATGAAATGTTAAAATGCTTTAAAGTTCAAACATTTCAGTAGCAATCAAAAATAAAAACAGAGTGTGCAGCTGTCACTAAGTTGAGTGGATTTTCTTATATAGTATCCCTTTGACAGTTATGAAACCCACTAACGTCAATCAGTTGCTAAAAGAGATCAACCATTCCATGCTCTTCTGTGACTCCCTCATTCACATTTATAACACTTTGTACCACATGATATACCCATGATTCTAAATAGCCTGTTCCTGTGGGAAACTGGAAAGTTCCTCCTCGTGTAATCTGTATTAACTTATTTCTTATATTGAACATCAACCAGGATGGGAAGGTTCTAGAGTGGAGAATCATGTGCCAAAGAATCAACATCAGTCTTGAAATTAGCAAAGACTAGCAAACCAATTGTGTGATGTTAAGTTCCACTGGAGGACAACTTACATTGCTGAGGGTAGAAAAAATATTCTCTGCCATTTTGATTTTTTCAAATGCATTTGAAGAATGAAAAGCCATGAGAAGAACTTCCAAATGAAATAGGGATGGAAGACTTGAACAAACTTCTTGGATATTTTGACCCTGTGGATGTCCTTATAATAAGAATGTGAGCTACAAGAACAAGAGCATCATCAGTATAAGCAAACCTCCCATCCTCTATAGAATGCTACTGCTGCTTCCTATATCTTTCCTTAATTCCAATTCCCTTAATATAGTTGCTGCTTCTTGTATCTTTCCTTCATGGTAAATCCTTTTGATGAAATCAACAAACGAGATATCAAGCTCTGGCCCAAATGAGATATCAGTCGCTCAGTGGCATTGCTTGAAAAAATATATTTAAATGCCTTAATATATTTGCAACCGTTTCGGACACGAATGATATGATACTGCTCACATATTTGGCTTGTGGACTGTATATGGGGACTGTATTTAATGCCCCTTTTGGTCATTTTACTAAACAACAAACTTCAATAATGATAGGCGACATTGGTTAAAGGCTTACTCAGGGATACGCTTACTAAGCAATCATCCATGTAATGGGTTATAATGATAAATTATATTGATTCTTTATTTCCTATTTCAGTTCATGATTATGGTAACTTTCTTTTTTCTTTTGTCCAAAACTGAAAAATGGTGTTTAGATTGCTTCACTAGTATGTATATTTTTTACAGAGATTGCATAGCCTATAATTTTTTCTGCAAGGTAATTCTCTTTGTTGCTTGTTAAGATAAACAGTGTTAACATTTCAATCATGGTAATATCTTGTGTTCTACAAATTCAAACCATTACATATGTTGCTTGGTAATGTGTGTGGCTTTCTTACTTTAATAATTTATATAGATATCTGTAATTGCAGAGTCCAATCGATGAGTTGTTCAAAGGCTTGCAGATGTTCAGAACTGTGCACAAACAAACCATTTCGTAAAGAGAAAAAAATCAATATTGTGAAGGTATGGAACAATATGCTACTTGCTATTCAATTTTGTATTTATATGGAACAGAGTTACAATGTAAATCTTGAAAGTTTGTCTTTTCTAGATCGACAAACCGAGGATTGCTGCAATGATAACATCCTCCTTCAGCATACCAACAGTGTGTCACTCATGATCATTTCATTTTCTGTCACCGACCCATCTTTTGCAGTTTAACTAATGGTATATAAGGAGGAGCTAATGAGTAAGAGACTGGATTACATTGGCTATGCGTGAGATTTGTTGGAATTCCAGATCTCAGTCAATTTTCACTTATGCCAAAAATCGAGGTCCTAGATCAACATATGCAGGGTCAATTGTCCAATTTATTACATTATCCGCTGGATTTTAACTCGCCCACAGGCTTGAACCTGCCCAACTCTATACAAGAAGAAATTTATATTTGAATCCATGTAGAGGCTCGGGCTGGACAACATGATTTGCTTCTGCAAAGTCAAATGCTAAGTTAATATGGACTATTTATTTGAATAATATACTCACACAGCAAAATAATGCAGTCATTAGGGATGTTGGAGTCGGTTCTGAGCCGTGAGAATTCTGCAGTCAAGATTGCCTTTTTTCACAAGGTCCTCAGTCCAAGAGAGCAGTCAGACAACACATTTTCCAGTGAAAACGTGAAACATATCATAAATCACATACTCTTAATTTAAGGAAGTTGAATGGTAAGATCATTATTTTAATGTTACATCGCCCAGAAGTTGATTATATCAATGATCTCAAATTATTTGAAGGTTGTATTTTGTCTTTTGGCAACTTGTGAAAGTTTCTACAAAAAACTGTTTTAAAGTGGGAAGGGTATTTTCAATTCTAATCATTTATTTCTTGAAACGTAAATTATCTTTTTGTTGAGAGATTGGGCATTTCATATTGAAACAACGAGTTATTCTCATGGGTTTTTTGTTATATCCCAAGAGTCAAGTCTAATGTCACCCTTCATTTGAAAGGAAAGTCAATTTACCCACTTCTATGACAAAAATGAGATGGCTTTAGGTCATTGCAGTCTACAAATTCTTCCCTTTCCAATCCTTGGAACAATACCGCTATAACTAATACATGGCAGACAGATAGCTTTTTTTCAGTCATGAAATAGACTTTGTTTTCTTTTGAGACTACCATATCAAAAAATATCAATCTTATGTTTCATTTTTTAATCCTGTGTGTGAAGTTCTATTGCACTTTCTATCCTTGAATTCCTTATATGCATGGACTCAACCACCATGAATTGCCTCTCAATGATAGGAACTGGTGCTTTCTTTTCTGCATGCGAGCGAGAGAATACATCACATGCTATAGCCCTTGCTTCTGCATACTTACGAACAACTGCTAACATCAAGGAAATGAAAGAGAAGAAATTGAACCAGTTTTGCTTCACAGGGTAACATCACAATTATACCATACTTTTAGTACCTTGAATCCTAGAAATCTTATTGTCATAATGTGATTGCATGGACTAATGCTTTTGTGCATGGCAGTGTGCTGGACTGTAGACCTCACTTCGAGACTCAACTACAGGAAACTGTCTTGGGAAACTATTCAGCAGGGATATTCCAGGGAACCCAAGTGAAGGATGATATATCCTTCTGGGATATGGCATGCTTAATATCATCAAAAACAGAGATGGAAATCAGCAAACATAAGCACTTTTCTGAGTTACCAGTCCTAGCCATGCTTGTTGGACAGGTAATAACTAGGCTTCCCTCCATTCAAAAGTTAACAAAGTTGTTTTTCCAAGGGATTTTCAGTTGTTTTGGTAAATGAATTTCATTTTTGCACCTTTTGGTCTCTCTTAATAGATCAGGGGTTAAGAGGGATTTATGCTATACAATATTTTGGATTAGTCATATTGATGAATGAATGTGAATGCAGGTGATCAAACATCCTAGTCTTACTCCAAGATATTCTAAGAGATATGGGTTGTTTACAATGTTCTTGGGAGAGCCAGCAGAATCACAGTGGAAGAATACAGAATCTCTGAATGTGGCTGGCAGCTTGGGGCCTCTGGCAAGTATGCATGCAGTGGGTCCTTGCTTCAGTGCATGTGAGTCTATGATTGAAGGGCCAGATGGGCCAGAGTTATGCATCTCCTTTACTTTTGCTACGCCTGTGTACACCAGAGATCAAATGCACTCCTTTGCCACCTCTACTCTTGAATTGCTGTCCTCAGAATATTCAAAATCTTGAAGAGGAAACCTTTGTCTCTCTGCCCAAAATCAGAAAAATAATGGCATAGGTACCTTTCCGAAGACCCCGGTCTGGTCTTTGAGGTTAAGGGAAATGTCCACAGCTAAATGGTTTCGAGTTCCAGTTTGATCAAAATTATCAATAATGGTTCCATTGGGTCATGTTCATGTCAATTCAAGTAATTGACCCATCTGGCCCATCTTATGTCCCATTTCTGCTTCTGTTATCGTTGCTGATCGAGAGCTTATATAAAAATAAATATGTTTTTGGTTTAGTTGAGGACAATTTTCCATTTATTGTTTTGGCATGAAGAGTCTAAAACATCCCTAACATTACTCACAGCAATATTGAGTTGACAAACAAAATAGCAAACAACAAGGAAAAGAAATCTTCTTTAGATGCTATAACAATGAAATATCTATAGGATTTATGGGTTTTTAGTGCTTTGAATGCCTCTTACACCATAAAAATAAGTCACTTTTATGGGATTATAATAAAAGGAGGCTTGTGCTTGTATGAAATATCTCTAGGGTTTATGGGTTTTTAGTGCTTTGAATGCCTTACATCATAAAAATAAGTCATTTGTGAGAGTCTTTTTCTAGGAAGAGCTTAATGAATAGAGTAATAGGTTCCTTTGAGAGTTGTACTGACCAAGAATACCAAATTCTTATTCAAAACACATTTCTTTTTTCCACCCTACCCCAACCCACCCATGTACCACATGCACTTCCCATTTCCATCTTGTCTACATATGAGAGAACTCTAGTGTACATACACTTTATACACTTCTTATCGACCAACCAACCCCATGTGAGATGAGAACCTAAATATACATTCATAGATTAAAAACCCAAGCCCAACTCAACCGATTTCCATGTGATATGAACCCATCACATAAACAGCGTGTTGTGGACCCAAGCCCCCATGTGTAATATCTATTTTCACAATATTTAAAATAAAATAAAAATACACAGGCGTCGCTTAACCGACACCTACAGGCATCGGTTAAGCGACGCCTGTGTATTTTTTTTTACAATACCATCGCTTAAGCGACGCCTGGAGGTGTTGGTTAAGTAATGCCTGTGTCCGAGAGGTGTCGGTTAAGCGATGCCTGTAGGTGTAAATGTTTTTAAAAAAATTTCATCACCGTCGCTTTGTGAGTGTCGGATAACCGACGATTGACTGAGTTGTCGCTTAACCGACGGATTGGAAAGATGTCGGATAACCGACGATACTCCACCGACGCTTAAAAAAATCAATAGTGTCGTACATGTGACAGGGAAGTGTCGAAAATCTGACAATACGGCCGTCGGATTTTTGGTTGAAATGTAGTAATGTTATGTGCCTTCTTCATATTCCTCCTTCTTTTACTCCTTTTAGACTTCCGATTACTAGTATCAATACTTTCACCACATGAGGTAGAAGGAGGAGGAGAATCAACTACAGGTGAAGGGGAAGTAGTGTTTTTATGCCCTTCATATAAGGAGATTACTTGAGAAGCGTTAGGAGCATTCAAGATGGTTGGAGTGGAAAAAAACCACACCGGTAGCCCTAGGGTGAATCCAGGTAGATTCAGGGTGCATCAAGGGAACACCAACATTCCCCATGAGAGGAATAGTACAAGGAGTTCCCAGCATGGGGATCTCTTGGTTGGTGTTCAAAGGGGTGTTAGCCATAGTTTCAAACTAGGAGACAAAATCTAAGGTTGATAAGAAACCAAAATTACAAAGCACACACCTAAAGGCACACTAAGTACAGACAAACCACACAGCACTCACTGAAAATTCCTAAAGCCAAACAGACAAATAGGTATAATATACGCTTTCCAAAAGAAAGCTGAGAGACAGTTACTTTTCATCCCTATAGATGTTCTTAGGCACAATCAGAGGAATCACCCACCGCCCTCCCACACCTTCTACCGGGGTTACCTTCCAATCCCGTCCAAGGTTAACCATAAATAGCCTTCTGATGTACCTATGTATGAACCCTAGATGTCAAAGAGACTAAAGGATACCTTAACTATATTGACAGTTTTGGGGGGATAGTTGCAAGCCTGGTTCATACGCATGGGCAAGGTAGCAAAGCCTGAAATCCTGTCTAAGACAGAATCCCCAAATGTGCAAAAACCATGTTCTACGCTTTGACAAGGAATCGGAGGGTTATCTCCTTGGTCCAAGTCTCCACGTGGCCTCGTGCTTAACTCCTATTTGAGAGGAGCTTCCCAAGTACAATCAACATACAAAAGGGTTTACCTAGTGATTGGCCAACTACGTCTGAAATTTTAACACTTGTGGAGAGTTGAAACTCCCTAATCCAAAAGTCTAGCCTGAGCTAGTTGGTGTATGACCCTATAAAATAAAACTTACTAATAATTTTTAAATTTTATCGTTTATTTTAAGGGTTATTTTTAGTCAGAGTGTAAATGGTGTGAAACTTATGTGGTGTTTTGACTCAAAGTTGAAACAAAATGACTAAGCAAAGATAAATGAAATGCAAAAAGCAAAAACTATTCTCTTTCTTTTTCAAATAGAAATTTTGAAAGCCACAAAAGAACAAATTCTTTTTATTTTTTTCGAAAACAATGATATGCCATGAAATCTAGACTTAAAACCTAATCTACATGCATATAAAGCAAACATGTGTTTTTTTTTCTTTTTATTTTATAAATGCAAAAGAAAAATAGCCTATCAACTAATGTAAGTAAAGCAAATAGACAACCACTCTACACCCCACAAACAAACCCTAGGTTTCCCTAAAGTTGGATATGAACCTCTATTGAAAGGAAGTCTCACAAAGGTAAACAAGCCAACAAGTTTGGAATGAAGAGACTGAACAATAAGACTGAAATAAACAAAGGTCAAGAAGTCCCAAGTATCAATCTAAACCTAGAAACAGAGGCTGCTCAGTACCTTGTCCAACAAGGTCAAGCCAAAGAAGGAGGTGGGGGCGAAGGAAGAAAAAACAAGTTCAAAGACTTGAAAGAGACTTACAAGATAGAAAAAGAGCACTTAACAGAGATAAAACAACCTCTCAGGAGTCATGCACATGCAGAGGACCCTTGAAGACCCTACAAAAGCCCTCAAATCCCCCCAAAACCCTAAAAAATGATGAAAGAACACAAATTTAGATGCATACGCGGGTTTCCTTAAGGTAGGTCACATATGAAACATAGGTTTCAGGTAGTGCAAGTCACATATACATCACAGACATGCGACTGTTTAGCCTGAAAGTCGCGTATGGATGACAAAAGGCACAAAAATGATCAAAAACTGACCTAGAAAGGCAAGAAAGGTGTTCCAACAAACTCAAAAGGTGTTCCTAACTTGTAAGAAGGACATAAAACTTTACAAAAGGCTGAAAGAAAGACAAAGAAACCCCAAATAGACAAGACTCTCCCCAGTGGAGTCGCTAGTTCTGTTGTAAAGGAAAGTATCTTATGGCTAGGGTTTAAGAGGCCATCAACATACTTGGGTTGAAAGGTGGATATATAATGTTCAGCAAGCATATATAAGCAAGTTTTGGAGATTATAATGGTTCATACCTTGACAAACTAAGGTTGATCCAAGTAGCCCTTCAATCCTTCTCTTTCTCCTCTCGCTCATCTTGCTCCAAGAGACCTGCAAAACGAATTATACCTTCCTTAAACCAACATAACCACATATAAATTAATGATAATCAAAGAAACATGAAATAATAATCTAATTAACATCAAAATATGATCATAAAAAAATATTCAATCACACATTGAACAATGATTTGGGAAGAAGAAGGACATCATATCTTTATTCATCTTGAAAACAAGTACAAGTATACCTTCTCTTCAAGTTCGGCACCTCACGAAACCTTGATCTGGTTCTGCTACTTCTCTTCTCCAAGGAACTCGGCCTCCAAGCTCTACAACACAAGGGGATGATCACCAGGGCAAAGGTGTGGGCAAAGAGAGTCTCAATTCCTCCAACATAATGATGCGAAGATTCAAGTCCCCTATCATGGACCTCCCTACCTCTATTTATATGTTTAATGAAGAGTTAGGGTCGAAGACAAAGTAGTTACAACTGAAGGAGTCAGTTGCATAACTACCCAAACTACCCAAATTTCAAAATTCATATTTTTTTGACATTTTTTGGAGGTGTACGCGGGTTGCAGAAACAACAGTCGTGTACATGAGGAGGTATACACTGGTTGCAATGCAGAAAGTCACGTATTTAATCCGCACGTGACTATTATATATAGCAACTCGCGTACGTACATGGGTTTCCTTAAGGAAAGTCGCTTACACATCAAAAACTCATTTTAAGGGTATTTTTGGGCATTTTAGACTTCGGTGTCTTCTAAAAGGTTTTATTTAACAGAAATACCTTTCCAACGGTGTAGAGATGAGGTCAAACAGAGTTACATAACTCAAGATATGGGTCCTCCAAGTTAGGTGTTTTTTCAGTGACTTTTCATGAAGTGTCGTCATGGAAGTGTCGACATGCGACGAAATCATGGGAAAGTGGTCACAAGAAGAGATGTGTCATTTTGAGCTATAACAGAATGTGGTCTCTCCTCCAAATCACTGGGCAGTTCAAAAATAATTTTTATCTTGGCAATAAGTGGGGAAATGCAACAGAAACATTGGGGAAAGAAACTCAACCACATATCATTACCAAAAATGAATCCACAGCCCAGGAGAATGAAGAAATGACTACCCACATGAGGGAAAAGCACACCCACAACAACTCAAAAACGAATTTCACACACAGAGAATTACCAGCCGCTTGAGATAACCCCAACGTGGGTGAATGATGAAGATGAAAATGCCCAGCAGCCCAATCGCAAAGGAGAGGATACCACAGGAAAAATCATGGAGGTCAAAACAGCTCTCAAGCTTCCCTGTGTGAGCAAAAAACAAAATGAAGAACATGGATGTATGGCCAAATGGGCATGCATTTTGGGTGTTTACTTGCCCCAAAAGTCAAAATTTATTTTCCCCAAAAATGGGTTTTCCCCAAATTTGAATTTCCCACCCATACTCTTCCCATCCCATGCAATAACTACTTCAACCAATTTTGGGCATAATTAAATGATTGGGTGAATGAGACAAGAAAGGTAGTTGACTGTTTCATGGGTTCTGCCTTTGACATTTGGATTTTCCCCATTGGCCCCAAAGGTTAAATATTGCCCCCCTCCTTATCCTTAGGAAATAATGCCCCCATCTCATTATTTGTTGCATTGGCATAGCTGGTTGGGATTTTTAATTAAATTGCATATTTACATGATGCCAAAATTAAAATGTGTCTGCTAGCATGAAATACCATTGGCAACGATTTTAATCGCCGGAACATAAAACATTAAATCAATGGTGGGGATTTTTCCTTTAGCTCCACACCACAATTAATTATAATATATACACCATATACATTTTTAATGCAAATGGGGTCAAAACCACGATGTTCCAAGCATTCATTTGTTAGTTTTTCCTCATTCAAGCCACCATTATGATCTTAGGATCTTTAACTGAGAGAATAACATGCACTGCAATAAAACACAAGCACAACACAAGAGACAAGAGACACAAAGAATTTTCCTCTAGGAAACCATAAAGGAGAAAACCCCGCAACTTCCTCAGAGATAGAATCAACACCAAAGGTAAAACCGAAAAATAGTAAGATGATCTCTTGACAGCAGCAGTCTCTCTCTCTCATACTGAGAGAGCTTCTTCTCTCTCACTCATGTGCCCCAATGAGTGGGTGTCTGTATGAGAATGATAAATAGAGATGCTCTCACTCTCTATTTATATTCTTCTATTCACTTGGAACCCACTCCAACATGTCGGCCTCACTTAATAATTACTTACTAGAGCCGACATCTCTAGGAGTGTCTAATAACCCTAGTGACCCACCACTTGTGGGGACTTTGCCTCCTCCGACCAATAGGAGGGTAACACAATGGTGGGGACTATTGCCCCAACTTATAATGACTCACCTAGGGTTGACTTCACTAGGATAGTCTAATAACCCAAGGGCCCCACAACTGTGGGGACTTTAACCCTTGACCAATAGGAGGGTTACCCACAATGACTTGACATGACTTTCTCATTATAGAAACTTCCCGGAATAAAAATAGGGGTATGACATGACTCAAATACATTACAAAACATCCCGGAATAAACATCGGGTTATAATACATAAGAAATACGGATGAATACATTCTGCAGTTACAATTACATCAACTCTCCCTCTTAACTATGAAGGTATTCTCTCGACATAATTTGTCATGACAAGTCTTCTTCTCTATATCATCTGGATCATCATTTAGTTTTCGTCATCTTCATCTTCAAGTCATCTTCATCTCGATCTGGATCATCATCACTGAATCTAGATCATCACTGGATCTGGATCATCATCACTCGATCTGGATCATCATCACTAAATCTAGATCATCACTCGATCTGGATCATCATCACTTAATCTAGATCATCACTCGATCTGGATCATCATCACTCGATCTGGATCATCACTACTGAATCTGGATCATCACTCGATATGGATCTATTGGAGTCATCATAAATGGATCTGGATCATAGCTCGATCTGGATCTCATCTAGTCATCATCATTTGTGCTATCTCGTCATAGGAAGGTCTACAGATCCAGCCTTTTTTCATGCTGGTTGTAGGCCTAGCCATCATGTAGGTCTTCTCCCAGCACCTACTTCTGACCTACTCTTCAAAAAGGCATGCCCAACACTCACATCTGATCATGTAGAATCCTACAATCACATCACAAAGGCCCAACACTCACATTCACCAGCATGATAGGACATCACATCAGTAACATATGTGAAAAGGCTTCATCACTTATATCTGACCTGAAAGGAAACAAGTCCTCCACCCTCGCCAGAAAGGCTTGCAGTCACATCTGACCTGGAAGGAACTGAATCCTCTCACCATGACAGAATGGCCCCCAGTCCCAGACTGAGCTACCTGGTAACAGACCAGGTGCCTCCATTATCCTGGAGAATGGTAGTTGCCCTTATATCTGACCTGGTAGGAAATAAGTCCTACACCCTCGCCAAAATGGCCTACACTCACATCTGACATGGAAGGAACTTAATCCTCTCACCATGACAGAATGGCCCCCAGTCCCAGACTGAGCCACCTGGTAACGGACCAGGTGCCTCCACTCTCCCAGAGAGTGGTAGTTTCCCTTACATCTATCCTACTCGATAGAATGGCCAACACTCATATCTGACATGGAAGGAACTAGATCCTCTCACCATGACAGAATGGCTCAGCCCTTACATCTGACCTTCTCATCAAAATGGCTATGAATCTCAGCACTCATATCTGACATGGAAGGAACTGAATCCTCTCACCATGACAGAATGGCTCAACCCTTACATATGACCTGCTCGTCAAAATGGCGTTGAATCTCAGCACTCATATCTAACATGGAAGAAACTAAATCCTCTCACCATGACAGAATGGCTCAGCCCTTACATCTGACCTGCTCGACAGAATGGATTTGAATCTTGGCACTCATATCTGACATGGAAGGAACTGAATCATGTCACCATGACAGAATAGCTCAGCCCTTACATCTGACCTGCTCGTCAGAATGGCTTTGAATCTTAGCACTCATATCTGACATGGAAGGAACTGAATCCTCTCACCATGACAGAATGGCTCAGCCCTTACATTTGACTTGCTCGCCAAAATGGCTTTGGGACTCATCACTTTCCCTTGGAGGAAACCTCTATCTGGAGAACACCAAGCTTCTCCCTAAATTACTCGAACTTCACTCTGGCTAATGGCTTCATCAACAGATCAGCTATCTGTTCCTCCGTCGCAACATACTGAAGATTCACTGCTCCCCTCTACACCATATCCCTGATATAGTGATACTTGATCTCAATGTGCTTCGACTTGTCATGGAACACTGGATTCTCTGACAACTTCACGCGACTCTGGTTGTCACAATGTATACAAGTAGCATCCATCTAGAGATCAAATAAATTAGACAGTAGCTTCCGTAGCCATATTTCCTCACAACTAGCTGAACAAGCTATGACATACTCTGCTTCAGCTGTACTCAGTGCCACACAGGAGTGCATCCTGCTAAACCAAGAGATCACGCCAGATCCCATACTGAAGCAACACCCTGAAGTGCTCTTCCTGTTGATGGCACTGCCTACCCAATCTGAATCAACATAACCCTCCAGGTTAATCTTCTAATTTGCATCGTACTTGAGCCCATAATCAACCGTACCCCTACATGCTTTGCAACTATCAAGTGAACATGTCTCAATTTGTTCACAGCAAAGCAAATGTATGGTCTCATGTTTTTCAGGTACATAAATGACCCAATCATTTGACGATACATCGTAGCATCAATCGACTCTGATGAAGCATTGCTTAATAGATTCAGGTTCAATGCCATAGGTGTGGTCATGCAGGCCATCATCCTAAACCTATTCAGGATCTCTACTGCATACTTCCCTTGTCCACACCTCCATGCCTAGAAAATAGTGCATTGACACATATTAGGAGCATCACTAGTATTCTGCCTTCAACCTTGAAGCAAAGGTTGGAATCTGCTTTACTCTCAGTAAAGCCTAGAGTCATCAGTAATCTATCCATCCTGTCGTACAATGTCGAACCTCTGGATCTTCTGCAGTCACTCCCTCTAAAGCGGATCATCATACTCCCTCTGTCTTACATACTCTATGCACTGAAAAATTCTACACTAGAGTGACAAGTAGTATCCATCTAGGATCATTTGATACCAAGATCCTCTATTTTGAACTTTTTCAAAAGTTCTTCTCACATCCATCTGTGAGCTTGTCATCCTTTATCAACCTTGTAGCAAAGGTTAAGATATTCATCAAGCTCATCATGTATGTGTTATCCCATGGGTGTCTTCTGAACTCGTATAAGGCCTTCTTTCATTTGCACACATGATTATGGATGTCATGTGACTTCACTTCTATTGGTTGCAAATGTCTCTTCATAGTCTATGCCTTGTATCCCATGATGTTTCCATCTACTGCATCATGGAACTACGAACTTCTCTTCATGTGTTGATACTACATCCTAGACATCATTCTTCTTGAATGGGTCTTCCCTTTCTTCTTGGTTACTTCTTCATAGCTTGAAGGTTCTTCATCAATGATGTCGCTGCATTCGTCATATTATTCTTCATCTTGAACTGTCGTCACTTGTTCTTCGGAACAAATCTCATCCTTCTTTTATTGTAGGTGATTATGTATGCGATCTTTCCTACAAGTCAAATGCATTTGTATGGTTAGAAACATTTCATAAGGAATATTCAGCAAATTATTATGCAGAAATACATGATCATGCAACTACTTTAGCCAATACAACATTCATCCATATATCACGGAAACTTTTCTAGATGCCTTCCATCTCTACCAGGACAACATTGAGATTGTGCACTAATCCAATATGTTAGCAAAGAGGTTTCATTCTAGATAAGTATCAATGGAGAGTTCTATAGCACCATGAGCTACTTACCCATCACATGCATATTAGTAGTATACTATCATTAATGCAAACATTCTATCATGCATAATACATTAACTGAATATAAGCAAATGCATAACAAAACAATGAAATGACAATTGAATACTTATCTTTATTTGTTTTGTGGGTAGACTCCTTCTTGAGCCTTCAGCTTCATCATCTTCTTCATTCATAATAGCTTCGTTTCTTATCCAAATGCTAAGGTGGATAAGAGGTTCTTTAAGAGTTGAGTTCTTCATATTCCTCATCGCTTGAGGTATCTTCTTTGGAAGGTGAGAGCTTGATCTTCAGTTGCTTCCATCTTATTTTCTCTTCTTATGAGTCGAGCTTCCTCTTCTTTCTAGAGTCCGCTGAAAGTAATCACTTCCTTCTGGCACACATTCCTCAAATGAATGAATCCCATGATCCTAGAAGTCCATTCAAGGTGGCCATCACCACTTCTACATTCTTCACTTCTTCTTTTACCGCTTCAAGTTGTTCTTTGATTTGAGAGACCCTTATGACTGCATGGTCTCTGCGTTCTGGATCTTCACATTCTTCAACGGGTTTCTTAAGGTCATCTTCTGATGTATGTTCATCCCTTCAAATAGCTTGGTTAAGGAATTAAACATCTTCGATTTCTTTAGGGAAGACACTTATGGTACAAGTTGATCCGTGATTGAATCAACAATGATCTTCTTGGCCTTGACCAAGTTCTTCTTGTGTAAGGATTCTAGCCTCATCTCCCTCTGCAACTGGAACCTTTCTACTCATGCAGGTGTCCAATTCATTTTCTTTAGAGATATCATATACTTCCATGCTTGGAAGTTGTCAACTTCACCAAGATTATCATCAAGATGAGGTGATAGATCACTTTGAAATGAGAACCTCAAATGGAAATAGCAAAGGATTATATCTTATCGATTTGAGGTGTCCATCCTGGTTCTAGAGCTGGCTGATCTAGGGTTTGTCAGAGAAACCCTAATTTTCAAAACTTGGAATCTTCCAAATTTGATTGGATATAAAGATAGATCTCTTCAAATGGAGCTGTCCAATGTACTCCTTTTCTGAAAACAGCGGAGGGAAGCTCCCGAAATAGGAAGCCCTAGTTTTCCAATTTCTTCTGCAAAAATGCATGTTATTGTTTCTATGATGTCTTCGAAATTACAGCTCCTCTATGTTTAAAATTTTGTACTGAGGTAACCTCGTATGTCCCTGATCCAACACCATAGGTTGCATCAGAATTGGTTTTGTAGTTTTAGTATTTAGGGTTTTTATAGCTCGGGGTCAAACTAGGGTTTGACTTTCCTAGAGTTTCACCCAACCAAATTTCTTGATCCAGGTCTCTAAACTTTGGTTTTGATGAGGAGAAAAATCCTATTCTGGGATCACTCAAAAATTCCTCTTTTGTAGAAAGCCCTAATTTCCGCATCGAAAACTGAAAATGCTCGAAATCAAATTCTGCTTCGACAGAAAGATGCGCCCTTCAATGGAGAGTTAGCCTAGCATACTTTTGTTGATGGATTGTGGAGAGAGACCCAAAAAGTAAGAATCCCTAGCTTCTGTAGCTGCACAATGTCTTCTTCTCAGGTTAGCTTTGATACCATGTTAGTTTTTCATCATTCAAGCCACCATTATGATCTTAGGATCTTTAACTGAGAGAGTAACATGCATAGCAATTAAACACAAGCACAACACAAGAGACAAGAGACACAAAGAATTTTCTTCAGGGAAACCATAAAGGATAAAACCCCGCAACTTCCTCAGATATAGAATCAGCACCAAAGATAAAACCGGAAAACAGTAAGATGATCTCCTAACAGTAGCAATCTCTCTCTCTCATACTGAGAGAGATTCTTCTCTCTCACTCATGCGCCCCAATGAGTGAGTGTTTATATGAGAATGATAAATAGATGGGCTCTCACTCTCTATTTATATTCTTCTGTTCACTTGGAACTCACTCCAACATGTCGGCCTCACTTCATAATTACTTACTAGAGCCGACATCTCTAGGAGTGTCTAATAACCCTAGTGCCCCACCAATTGTGGGGACTATTGCCCTAACTTACAGTGACTCACCTAGGGTCAAATTTGCTAGGATATTCCAATAACCCAAGGGCGCCACAACTGTGGGGACTTTAACCCTTGACCAATAGGAGGGTTACCCACAATGAATTGACATGAATTTCTCATTATAGAAACTTCCCAGAATAAACATTGGGGTATGACATGACTCAAATACATTACAATACATCCCGAAATAAACATTGGGTTACAATACATAAGAAATACAGATGAATACGTTCTGAAGTTACAATTACATCAACATCATTTACATTAAAAACACCACAAACATCAACAATAACAGACATAAAATATGAAAATATACATCTCATTAAATCCTTAGACCCAATAATAATTGTAGATCAAGATCCTAATAAAAGAACATTTTAAACAGCTTAGTCAAATTTAGTTTGAATATATTAAAACCATGTGGCACCTCTCCATCAAGAGTAGCATCCAGTAACAACATATAACAATGCCAATCGATAGTTTAAACATGATAAGGCATAAAATAAATCATATCTTTTGACCTTTATAAAACTTTCATGGAACCAATACTGCTAGGATAGAATAAAACCCTAATAACACAAAATGATCCCTAAGAATAAAGAATGCACTATAATTCAATAGGACTCAAAAAACATCCATGATAAAAAAGCATGATAAAAGGTAAATTTACAATATAATTATCTATCGTAGTTGTGGATAAAAAGCATGAAAATCATGATAAAAATCATACCATTTTAATTATTGGATTAAAAACGTGACCCAAGTTTGTGTTCTCTAATAAATTGTATGTGTGGCATGCCCCTTCAAGACATGAGCCTTCGACAATGGAGTTGTTATGTGAAGATTAAAATGTAGAGAAAACTAAGAACGAAAAGTGGAATCACATCAACAAAATCCTTCACTCTGTAAGCACAATCCAATGTGGGTGAACCATGAATCTCTATAGCATTTATATAGAACAACATAGCCCCTAATTTTCCCTCCAATACTAGAAATCAAGGGCTTAAAGAAGGAATCACATGAAATTGACTAAAAATATAGGTGAATGCAACCATATGTTTGAATAACAAGGAAAATGGAGGGGATATTAACCCTTGGGAGCCTCCATTACTGAAAATTGGAGGCAAAGGAATGATTTCGCTAGATTTTTTCCAAAAGTTGGGGGTGAAAGATAGATTGGAGGAATATTTTGCTAGGGAAAAAATTTTATTTTTTTTTCATTTTCCTCATTAATATATAGGAGGCTATTCATTTTGGATTTAATTTTTTTTCTACTAAATATTGGGAAAATCTATTTTAGCTAAAAAACCCTTTCCATATAAGAAAATAGCCCACTAATTTTTGTAACCCCTTTAATATAGTCGATGGGCTATATATAGACCCTCAAATTATATATGGTGGGAAGTCCTACACCATTTCCTACTCACCATCAGAAGTCACTGGATCCATACGACTTATTATCCTCTTCCTCAACGATGTGAGGGACATTCCACTTCATCATATCCTATACACCATAAGAAACCACAACTATGCATTGAATGACTAGGAACTACTCTATTGGTTCCTGGTAGAAACGATGATCAAATAATCATCCAAATGGAACCACCCATTGTCACTAACTCCCTATAGTATCCATTCGATGTCTCATTTCAATCCTAATAATATATCCTTGGCACTCCACTATCATCAATTTTTTCGAGGGGTAGGATTGGCCCCGTCAATTTCCCCCCATTGACACATAAATTCCACTAAGGGCATCGATCCCACATATACACACATATATGATGAGTAATTAGTACCATGTATCACATGATCAAATCTAGTCTCCATCTATGCTAGTATGTAAAAACATATATCACAACCACAATCCATAAGCATATGTACCATCTAGTCACCATACTTGGCTAGGTGGGTGTAGTAATTTTGGGTCTCCCTAGAAATCGATCCTAACATATGGGTATTCCTTGATAACTACAAGGATATGGTTCCACTTGGTGAAGAACCCTTTCCCAAAGGCATTTCCCATTAAACCACCTCTACCACGTACCATCATATCACCCCATCGGCACATCTAGGGATTTGTATCCACCCCATCTCGAAAAATGACATGAGACTGCAACATCGACAACCGCTCAAAGAGAAAGGAATATATGAAAGCCCAAAACCTAAACTATCCTCTGTATTGGATCCAATGGTTTAGATGTCACTTATTAAGAACACATGGGACCATACAAGGTATGTCCCACTCATGTCCTATTCCATGATCGCCATTTGATCACTAGAGATATTATGGGTCCCACTTGACCCCAATACTCATGTTATACTACTCATCACTACTCATCTATTTAGGATAGAAATGTCTATTAGTAATATGGAGGACTCATGCACTCACGACTCCTTGCGATATTGCCTAGCTAGGATATCCTCCATCTTGACATCCATGTGGCTCCATAGTTTGTGTGTCACATATGACCCTAGCATAGGTATCCCCATTATAAAGCACACGTCCGAAATGGTGATGTCTATACACTCACCCTATACAATGAATGCACCAACATCCCATTCCTAGTACTCAATGATATTTGTCATTTGAAACCTTGTCGATCTCATTAGTGGGTTCTCAAAGAATTTGAGAGACTCATATCATGCAAGACTTTCCCTCACTAAAGGGGCATTTCTGATCTATCTATGAAGCCTTGATATGTCCCTTTCCCTCTAGTTTATCTTCATCATACATCACAAGTTTCAGTGTTTGTCACATATTTTGTAAAACTTTCAAAATTTCGTACTCATCCTTTTTCCATGCAAAAGAGCGACCCTATTCGCACTTGGGCGTGAAAAATCAAAGATCTAGGCCACTAATTTTCTCCATCCAAGAACAACTATAGGTCACTCCTATTCCTCAACTAGGTGTGACCCAATCCCTCTTGTTTAGGCCTTTCCCACAACCAAGGTCGCAAAAAATCCTGAAAATGTGTGACCTACACTTGAAACCATTTAGGGTTTACTAAGGCACCCTGAGAGACAAAATGAAGAATCTAAATGCACAAAACTGAAGCATAAGGTGAGAGAACCAATTTTCAATTCACAAAATCTCAATCTGAAGGATGGAATGGAAGAAACTAGCATGTGAATATCTAGACCCCATAATATAATCCAATGGTGAATAATAAAAATGACACCTAGGGTTATAGGACCCACCCGTTTTATAGGTATTTGGGTTTGATCTTCTTGTATCCCATATGGGATCATATGACATCCATTTGATGCATTATTCACACCATTAGAATCATCATTGTGCACTCTTCTTGATTATGTGATACATTCTTCATGGTTGAGACATTTTTCTAGAAACCCATGTTTTCTTCATTTTCCATGCTGACATGTAATTGAGTCCTTGTATCTATATTATATTCTCCCCATACAAATGGTTTTATTTATATAAATAATTTTCCACTTTGGTATCATTTCAATGTGTGTAGTTCTAGGTTTCAATAGAAACCCACTTGTCTAAGCATGTAGCCTACTCTTACAAGAATATTTATTCAAAATGGCATATATATTACTTCCCTCTATATAACATCATATGCATATACATTTTTTAATTCATAATTCACCTATAGGAACATCTCTATTCAGGAAAGTGGTCTCACCTAGACACCCTTGCATTCTCCCTTGCCCAACAATAGAGAGTTCCTTACATGGGTTCCATTCATTAGTTCTCTCATGTCATTGGGCACCCATGAAATTTTATTTCTCCTTGTGTTGGGATTATGTCTAGTTTGTGATTTTGAATTTAGCCACATATACTTCTTCATTATCACTCATTATGCCACCAACATACTTCTTCATTTATTTAATTTTTATGTTTCATGTTACACATTCATAATCACACCGCTTCATCTATACTGTAAAAGTCACATTATTTTTTCCACTATTCATCTACCTTCAAGTTGATTCCCATAAGTGTCCTACCCCTCATTTATTTAATCTACTATCATTACATTCATTGATTCTCTTGGTCGTACTTTGGATTCTTATCTCTTCCCCTTCTCCCATTCTTTATCTCAAGTACCCATGTACGTAGGAAACCATTACAACTGTGCTCCTTAGTACTTTTTCATATTGTATATGATCTTATTTTTTGTAGCATCCTTGGTCACCTTTATTTATATAATTTTTTGTTATGTCACCCATGGAGTACCCCCTAATAGTATAGCCTCTCTCAGATTCAACCTTAGCACCTTCAATTTCCCTTTGTGAGGATCCCCATTACTGTTATGTCACTTGGTTACCCCACTATGTGTCCCTCCCATGATATTATCATAAGTTTCACATATTTTTCCAACTCATGATCCATGACATCATGCTATGAATAAAGGAATTTTGAATCCCCCACTCAATGACGGTTGTATCCCTTTGATGTCTCACTCATATCTTTCTCCCTTATCCAGTGATATCCCTCGTGTTACCAATAAGGAAACCTCATTCCTTGTTTATAATGGGTCTCCCTTTGTTGACATCAACACCTTTATTCTAGAGGATAAACCTAGAGGAACCCTATACCTTAGCCCCATAACCATCATTCATGGGTTCCCTTTTATAAAGTGTGGGAAGAACTTAGTGTTGCTTATATTGGTTACTTCTCATGTGCTCAACACTGGCTCTTTATCACACCATTGATAATTGTACATATTTATGGTTCCCTTGTCCAATTTGATCGAAGAACTTGAGTATCCATGAATCCTCTCAGGTTTTGAGTTACTATGTAAGTTTTTTCAGTTGCACACTTCCTTTATTATCCAAGTTATGTTGGTGATAGTGATGCAATTTAATTTTTAGTTCTCTAGATATGTTTGACTTGGTTTTTAAGCTATCTTGAGTCACTTGTGAGGAGTTGTACATCTCTTTACTACTTCTAGATCTCAAGTCACCTCTAGCTTTAACATGGCTCCAGTTATTATGAATAACGTCCCATTAAGGATGTCATTGTTTCTAGTCATGCATTTTAGATCATCCATGGTTTCACCATGATATGTATAGGATTGGGTCCCCTCTTGACACTCATGATGTATTGTACTTAAAATATATTTATGTATCGATCAAGAACCACTTGTTCTATATTACATATTGCATTGAGGCATCGATACGAGCATGGGAATGTCTACCTCATATATATATGATATTATATACACCTCACATATTTGAATTTTTTTATGTAGTTATGGGCCTCTGTAATCCCTTAGGAGAGGTATTCCTCTCTAGCATGGTACTAGTCTCTCATCCAACATGCTATGCTTTGACTCTTAAAAGTATGAAAGTAC
Source organism: Pseudotsuga menziesii (assembly GCA_001517045.1). Lineage (NCBI taxonomy): Eukaryota > Viridiplantae > Streptophyta > Pinopsida > Pinales > Pinaceae > Pseudotsuga > Pseudotsuga menziesii. The sequence continues at coordinate 101,596 of LPNX011056359.1, forward strand.
TATGATGTATTGCATCCATACAATGAGCTACTGAATTGATGCATTAGGGGAAAATGCATGAACAACCAAAATTTTCTCACCTACCTTGTGACTAGCTTCGTCATCAATAATCAGCAACATTAACACCATTTCCCATTTCATATAATCCATATGACTTTAGGAAATGACTAAAACACCTAAAAATTGAAATTCAAACCCAAAAATTTTATAATATCTAAAACATTGCACTTTTCTCTTCAGAAGGCGCAACCCTGGTCACACCTATTTCCAAACAATCTTTGATCCAATTTCACAAAAGTTATTGTTTAGTTGTTTATTCATCATTTTTCACTTCCCTAATGAATTAGTATCTAAAAATGGACACATTACTTGACATATTTGAAATTAACAACATATCTAACTTTAAAACTCTAATATCTCTACTAATCAATCAAGGGAATGGAGAACATCCACAATGGATCTAGGTATTTATTTTTTACCACTATTTACCCTGTAAAATAATCCCTTAGGATCACAAAAAATTCCAATTCTCCCACAAACATTGTCGACATGTTGCCATATTCCCACCGGAAATAAAAGGAATCCATATTATACTTTCTAATTTCACCATATTAGAGGAGGGTATACATAAGACACTTTGATGGAGATTGGAGGTCACAACTTGTATATCAATGAACCTTCCCATTCATTATCTATGAATGCCCATTAATCTCAACCAATGTTCCAAGGTGTGTCTCTCATTGTATTCTTTGTGTAATCAATAATAAAACACATTCTTTCACATTATGCACTATATTTTAATGGATTTCTCTTTATTATCTACTTGCATGTATTTTTAATAATGTTGATCTTTAGTTAGTTTAGGTTATTTTTTATTTCCATTTCTTATCCACTACCAAGGATTGTGCAACCTCTTGGTAGGTTTCCTTTTGCACATATGTGAGAAATCACTCACAACAATAATGACCTTCATGGTTTGAGATACAAAATAACAAAACCTTCATTTATATGGATACTTTTCAATATCTATATGTTACTAGCCAAAACTTTCTTGCATTAGAGGAAATCTGGGGTCTAAAATGGGCCTTATAAGAAAAAGCGCCAAAAATAAATTTTGTGAGTTGGAATTCAAGAACCAATAGAATTTCAATAAAATGAGTCAACCATAATGGTTGAATTGACATATTTGTCATAAAAGAAAACTACTTTTTTTGTTTGTATTTTTGACATATCTCCCTGTGTTTTTACTCAAATTTCAAGCAGGAGAGCTCGTTGGATGCAGAATTTAATTATGCATCCAACGAGTACCCACACTGCATACTTTTGATAGAATCACTACCCCAAAAACAATAAATACCTGGAAAAATGTGATGATGACATCATCATCACGTTTTTTTAGGTATTTCTTCTTTTTGGGGTAGCGGGGTTTGTTAAAAGTATGCACTATGGGTACTCGTTGGATGTAGAACTAAATTACACATTCAACGAGCTCTCCCACTCAGAATTTGAGTAAAAACATAGGGAGATATGTTGAAAATACAAACACAAAAAGTAGTTTTTTTCATTCTTCCTCCAAAATTAATAACTATTATTTTATTATTTTAACTATTATTTTATTATTTTCCTTAGGAGGCCCATTTTAGACCTCAAATTTCCTCTAATTCCTACTCTGTCACCAGTTTCATCACCCTTATACATTACTGATGATATTATCATTGTTTACATCTCATTAACCCATATGACCTATGTAATATCACCAAAAAAACAAAATAAAACTCAATTTTTTTCTTACAATACATGGTCTCCTTGATCCATTCATAAAGAGAAATGATACCTAGGTGGTTGCACATCTTGGATGAAAAGGGTTGGCCATTTGTCCTTATCCCCTTGAAAGTAAAAACCACATTTTTCAAAATTCAAATCTTGGTTGTCATTCCTCATTGTGTGCTTCCCAAAGAGATTTATAGTTGAAAAATGGATGCACACATTCACATGGTCGAAACTAAAAACATATCTAACTTCCAAAACCCTAACCTATCCGCTAAGCAAAAAATGAAAAGGAGATCATACATATTAGATCTATATCTCATTTTTTACCATTACTTTTCCTATAAATGCATCCTTCATGGTCACCATTTCATGATTCCATTCTCTCACATTCAAACATGCTTGCATGTTGTCAAAATATCTACATAAATAGAAACATATGCTATTGCACTTTCTACTTTTTCCACAGAGAGGATCTATCTAAGACACTTGTCTAGAGATTTCATGTCACCAAGAAGATAAATGAAAACTCCCTTAAAATTATTGTAGATGTCCACCATGATCTAAAATTGTAGCAAGGTGTCTCTCTTATTGAAATTCTTTTTGTAATCATAATAAAAACAAATTATTTCACATCATGCATTCTATTTTGATGACCTTCATTATTGTTTGTGTTTGCATGAATGTTTGAGAGTGTCTATCTTTAGTTTAGTTTAGTTTTATTTCCATTTCCATTTTCTAAATTGCTACCAAAGATTGCAAAACCATTTGTTAGATTCTCTCTGCATAAGTGTGTGAGAAATTACATACAACAATCCATTTTTTACATTATGTGTGTGTAGAGAGAGAGAGAGAGAGAGATTCTATTATAAATTTTTTCCATTTTTTAGAAAATTATATACCGCACTAGCACAAATCAATATTTATATTCTAATTATTGATAGTTTGACTATATTAAGGGCTTTAAACTCCATATTAGTGCTAGCAATTATATCAAGGACTACAAAGAATGCGGGAATTGAAAATCTTACATGAAAAATTAATAGGAGACTCTTATGTTATAATATATTTTCTTCTTAGGGCATAAAATTCCCAAGCTTTGATATTAAGTAGAAACATCCATAAAACACAAGGCCTAGATAAAGAAATTAATTCCATTTTCTTCTTTCATATTGTGGATGCTCAATTGGAAGGTCAATCACCTAACCAATTTTATATATCAACAAGATGAAGGTTTGTATAGTCCAAAAGGAAGGCCATTAATTCTTATTCTATTTCCTTCATGTAATTTCCAAACTCCATGTTTTTGGATGAACGTGTTGATAGAGGAAAAAGGGGAACATCACTCCCCCTTGCCCTACATCAGTATAAACCAATATTAATAAAATTGATACAACCCATATTAATCAATCCTTAATGATACATGATAAGTGAAATAATACACATAGGCTACGATATGGAATATTAATGTCTCACACCGTTCCTCCTATCATATTATTTTACAATGACATGTGAAAAAAAATGGTGTACAAGGCACTCCTCAACTTGATTTGTAATTTCATGCTTTTGAGAGTTTCATTTGTTACCCTTTCTGCTTTTGTGAAGGGTTGTAGTGTGGATGCAGATATCGAAGTTGAACTCACATTCTAAATGTGGAATTTGGGATCAAGAAAAAGGGTAAGTGAAATTGTACCTACACTCTACACTTTGCACATGTAAGATGAGAAACACTAAAGACATTTGAACATAGAATTAGTGTCTACTTACTCTACACAAAATACATGATGCAAGATTGGAAGCGATATTTAAATAGATGGAAATATGCACAAGTTATCCCAAACTCCACAGTCTGTAATGCATGGTTGTGAAATCAAGGACTTGTAATAAAAATGAAGCTTTCAACAAAAGATCGTTAACAAAAAACACTTTAACAAACTAGGAGACAAGATCCTAAGAAATAACAACCAAAATACAATAATAGAGATAGTTGGAGATAAGACCTCAACTAATCCATGAGAATGGGAAATCAAAATATCTCAATAATAATCTCAATACTAATCCCCATGAGAACATACAACATAAATATTTTAATTATTAAGAATTAATCATACCGTAAAATATAGAATCCATATCATTCCTCCCAATAAGAAAAATGTTAGCCACTAATTCTTTGAAGAGAGACGGAAAACCAATTATCTTGTTGTAGTTGAAATTGAATGAGCATGATGTGAAATTTGACCTTGCTTAGTGATAGGGTAGGAAATACAAGTTCACTAATGAGTTTGGTGAGACAAATACCTAGAATTGAAATTGAGGAAGCCAAAATTTGCAACACAAGAGTCAAATGAGACAAGGCCGTACAAAAAATTAGAAAATAAAGAAACTCTACCTCAATGATGTGGATCAACAAGATTGAACCAAAACCCAAATTATTAGAACAATTATCCAAACCAATCGAACTACTTCCATCAAACAAGTTACTAAAAAGCTATAACAGCATAGAAAGCAATGTGATCAAAATAATGACTTGTTGAAGCCAAACAAAATGATTTTGATTTCCCAAAAAATACTCCAACAAAACCTAGTGTATGGATATTTAATCCCTAAGTGACTACTAAAAAAGGAATATAACCTACAAATCACAAATAACAATACAAACCTATAAAAATGCATAACAAAATGAGTAAAATCACTACTCAAGATAGTGTTACAAAGAATGTCAAAGTTTAAACCAGTTGGTGTTGAATACTATCTTTGAAAGAAAATAGTAACCACAAGAAAAACCAACACATTACAGTGAACACATATATTATATTTTACATTTAAAAAATATACCATTATTGAAAAAATTGAATTTTCACATTGACACAAAAGTGTCACTAAGAAAACCACTAAATAACAATCACCATGTATAGCAATGTGTACTGATAACATAAAGAAGAAGGTATGAAAAAGGAAGTATTGTCAAGGTATGGGCTTATAAATATACAAAATTACATAGGCTTACCTCAACAAACTATAAGAATGTAATAATATATGATATCATATAAAAGAACAATGAAATGTTTTACCATAATAAAGTTCAGACAATCAATAATGCATTTGTAAGTAGGTGATGGTGATGTGAATGAAAGCTTTGGCCTTTATATGTTTTCATGATAGCAATATCTTATGCTAATTGACTACAATAATCTTACTATGCTACCAACCCACCGCATTGATCCCAAATTTTTATTTTCAAATAACAATCATATTTTTCGGTGCTGTTGTCATTTCATAGTTTTGTTTTCTGAAAAGGATTTCTAATTTAATTTTATCAATGTTAAATTAAATTATTTATCTCATTCACATTATGTCATAAAATTTATTTAAGTTAATGAGGCTGATCACTTAAATATTAAAGTTAGGTATTGTTCTTTCTTTTATTATAATCAAATCTTTCTTTAAAAAAAACATATTACCTTTTTTTTAATCTTTATTGTGACGGTTCTATAAACTATTTGTTGAGACAAATGAATTGAATTAACTATTTGAATTATGAATATTACATAGTTTAGCAACACCTAACATAACTTTATTTATATCTATTTAGTCGAGCAACACCTTTTATGCTATAATATAGATACCCACTTAATTTCAATACATTTCCATATTGAAAAGAAGGCTTTTTTTTTCTTGCGTTAACCAAAAAGATATATCAGCACATGAGATTGGTGTTCCTTATTCCTTTCCTCATTTTTACATCTTTATTTGCACACCATCACCCTCCACCTCCACCCGCACCCCCACCCATTATTATTTGCACACCATCACCCCCACACCCATCTGTTATTATTTGCACACCATCACCTCGACCCTCACCCCCACCCTGTTATTATTTGCACACCATCACCATTACCCCCACACCCACTGTCATATGAAAGTACATAGGTAAAGAGGGAATTAACTAAACATGTATTTCTAAAAATAGGGAATTACCTAAACATGTATTTCTAAAAACAGGGAATTACCTAAACATGTATTTGTAAAAGCACCAATAATGATTATGAGATATACATAGTTCAAATCACATTCTTATATGTTGAAATGGGTGTGTATGGTGTTATTGTGGGATTATGGTTCAAACAAATACATACCAAAATCTTGATGAGTGGTGGGAGTGTGAAGTTGTTTATTTGTTGGTGGACGATGGAGGATGTAGGTGTGGATTTGTACACCGAGAGGGTGAGTGGTGTGGTGTGATCAATATGCATACCTTCATCTATTTGTAAAGTGTGTGATGGGTAGTGAATATGTGCATTTAGATTTTTCATTTGCACAAAAATGAAAAACTTCATTGTGGACACCCTAACAACACATGAATTTATACATATACATAAACTTTCATCTTCACCCACCTTCAATTCCCCAGCAGAAATGAACAACCTCACTCTTCAAGATGATAGTTGGTGGGAAGTTGAAGGTGAAGGAAAACATTTCTACATTAGGATGGTAGGTGATGGGTGATTGAGGGTGAAGGTGTCCAGGTGTCCATTTATACACCGAGATGGTTTGAGGAGGGTGTGAAGGTGAATGTGTGTGTCTGTACAGCAATATTAGGGTGGTAGGGTTAGGAAATAATAAGGTGAACATGTGCATTTATAAACATACACATTCACGTCCTTTAATTTCCCACCAATGTTATCCTTGGGATGAAAGTGTGCACTGACACTTGTATAAAAAAAATGAAAGTAACACCTCACAAAACAATGAAAATGAAATTCATTATGTTAATAGATGTATGCATAATATCGATGTAGTGCATGGGAGTGTGGTCTGACAAATAGTAGTGAGATGCTCAAGCTTGTTTGAACATGGAGACCTAAGTTCAAAACTCTCTATTGGTGTGACTATAAATATGTGCTTGTAAATATAAGAAATATTTTACAAATAAATTTTAAAAATTAAAATATCAACATAAATTATGGTCCTCTTTGACAAGATCAAATCAAGATTTTAACTTTCCTAAAGAGATTACCAAAAATTTGATTAATTTCATGTCAACATTTTTTTGTAACAGTAACGGTTAAATATCTTATACAAAAAATGCTAGAATAATGTCTAGCTACATTTAACAGATCTTACAACAGGGAAATATGTTGATAGTAATGCCAAAGGAGGAGTTGGGAGTGATATTCCCATAGTTTTTCTCTATTCCTATCTATAATTCCTAAAATAACTAAAAAAATATACTACCTATAAAATAATGCCATAATTAATAATGAAAGACATTGCAGATGTAAAAACAGAAAGTAAATTAGGCATCTTTCCAGTTCCATTCGACCAATTTTGAAACTCAATCTTGTCCTCGCGATTGGGACGACCTTTTGTAGCCAAAGAATCCCGCATCACTATTTTCCAGTTCCCTCCACTTCATTCAAAATTGTGTTCTTCTATGCCACCTATCTAGTTTAGTTCTTCGCTTAGCTCCACTACCCCATGTTTCCAAGCTCTTCTCCAAGTAGCATTGTAACCCCTACAATTCCTTTTTCATTTGGCGCCATGCCTCCTACAATCTCCACCACTTGATCCATGATTGCCATGAGGGAATATTGATTTCTCTCTTATGGTGTTACATGTTCATCCAGGAGAGCTAATTTCTCAATAGTGTTCATTGATAATTTGTTGAGAGACAAAACAATGTTGAAAATATGTTCTGAGAAAGTTCAAGTCTGGTCCAAAAGCTCTCTGTTTTTCTTGTGGAATGCCTATATTCTTCCCTAGAACCTCTTCTTTCACATCATACTAGAGGCATCTTGATCCCAAGAAGCACAATACACTTTAATGAAGAACAAGCCTAACCGAGAAATTGCAAAGGAGGAAAAATCCACCACGGTGAGAGCTTTGGCAAGACAAGAGGCTTTTAACTCCAACTGACCACCCCAATTCATAATTATCGTCGTCATCTCACCTATTGTGTTTGCATGAATACCACAATGGGTTATTCTTCCCTAGAACCTCTTCTTTCACATCGTACTAGAGGCATCTTGATCCCAAGAAGCACAATACACTTTAATGAAGAACAAGCCTAACCGAGAAATTGCAAAGGAGGAAAAATCCACCACGGTGAGAGCTTTGGCAAGACAAGAGGCTTTTAACTCCAATTGACCACCCCAATTCATAATTATCGTCGTCATCTCACCTATTGTGGTTGCATGAATACCACATTGGAATCATACTTCTCTAGGACAATCCATTAAAAGGTAGAATGGATTGTATCCCACATCCCAATCAAAAGCCGTATATATCAACATTTGTCTGGCCTTCGTGTGCCACTTTAATATTTCATACCTTGGCAGGGGGAGTGTGTAATCATAAACACAAGGATGTTCCATCGAATGAAAAGGATGGTTTTTCTCCACATTCCATGTTGGCATGGTCATTAGAGACTCTATCAGATAATGTTTTAATGTAGAATGAGTGAAGATGATTATCAAGTTCTTCTTCATGAAAGAATCATGGTTGTTAATGCTCCATCAAAGCATAACAATACTCCTAACTCTATGTTAAACCCACAATTTGCTTGGGAGCCAACCTTTTCATTTAAGGTTTGGAGTATGTGAAAACAATCACTCCCTTCTATGTTTCCAATCATTTGGAAAAAATTTATTATCATTAATGATGCTTATTCATATTATATTGGTGTCATAGAAGATTAATTATTATAAGAGAATCTCTTATAATGAGAACATGAATATGCCCTTTTATTCAAGCAATTTGATCCCATCCATAATGCTCACATTTCAGCGTGATTATCTAAGGCATGACTGAGCTCCACACATAAACAAGTTATGTTTGTTAATCGAGGTAAATGATTACCCCTCACACTCCTATCATCCCTTAATTTCATGTCAACATTACCCAATGCAAATTTCCTAAATTATTAAAGATATCATATACCAATGTATACAAATATTTCTTAAATATTTATTATAATATAATAATTTTTATCTAATCATATTATTTAAAATTATTAAAATACAAATGTCGAAAATAACATTTACCAATATATTAAACTAATATAAAAAAGAAAAGCAAAGCATTTAATGATTTATTTTTATTTTTATTTTTATTTAATGTAAAACAAACCTTTGTGATTTAATGTAGAATTTTGTTTAGGGATTCTTTAAAAGCAAGTTGGATTGATGACATGCTTTACGGCTTGTTGTATGTGTAGATTATTTAGATGTTTCGTTGAAAAAATATGAAAGAGACTTGTTGCGTGAAAATGGAGTAAACTACTTAAACGACCATTTGCACCGATCGGATGGCTGGCGACGTCGGAGCGGTCACATCCGACGTTGCCGGCCATCCAATCGGTGCAAATGATCGGGAAAATAGGTCAATCTCGTGAAAATTCCCTTTCTTGAACCATTTTATTTTATAAAAGATATGGAAAACATGATTCACTTTTTATAAAAGTTATAAAAGTTTTTTTAATAGAAATACATCATTATTTTTTATAAAAGTATAATAAGCCTGATTTGCACAAATTAATAGCCCACACACTTTCACATCATCAACTCTTAGTTATACTTCTTTCACCATTTGAGATTAGGCACATTTTTGAGAAATTAAGTCACTGTTTTTTTTTTAACCATAGGGATAACAATCTCCCAAGAGTATATCCAACAGCCTGCAAGCCAGATATATCAATAACTTTAAGTCACTGTTGATATAAGGAAACTTTCATATTATAGGGCATCTTGAAAATCGACTCTCACCATTACTTGTATCACAATTCGAGATTAGGCACATTGTTGGGCTCAGGCTTTTGAGCTCGTTTTCAAGTTGATGGCCTCTCAATTGATCGATTTTCCCAAAGAGAGATTCTAGTTTAACCTGGAATTCATTTGGGGTTGTCAAACTGTCTATATGAAATAAGATCTCTCCTTGTATACTCAGGCATAGCAATCCATAGGCTTCATCAAGTCTATTGAAGTACTTAGCTTTCTCTATAGCATAGTTTGGCTCCACTTTTGTGCCCTTGGTAACTCTGTAGAGACCCTTAGATATCAATTGAATAACCATTTCTTCCTTCCAATCAAGCAAAATGAAGTGGGAAATCAAGATGTGGTTTGCTTCCATTTCTGTTTGCACTAATGGTGAGAAATTTGTTGAAATTCCTGCAAAAAACACTCAATTTTATCTGTAATTTCTCTAAAACAATGCAGCTCAAACTCACAAGATTGATCTGCAACTCACTAAAATCCAATCATATCTGACACCATGTGATAATTTTGACTCTAAAGCAAGATCTAGGATCCTTAGAGAAACTCACAAATTGAATTGCATGCAAAACCAACTAAAAACCATGAAAAGAAAACAATTTTTACATAACCAATGTGAACTGAAACTAGATATTATTTGACTTTCTAACATGTAAATATGTTTAGAACAGGTTTATATTACATCTCAAGTGGTTCACTAATCCAGGAGGATATTGGTGTCCACCCACCTATTCCACTTGGACCCCCACCATTGTTTCTTTCAGTTTTCCAGTTTCCTTAATTGTAGCACAATTTACTATTTTTGGTAGTTTTCAGGTCCTAAACTTCCAAAGCCGTTTTGAGGTCCTAAATGACATTTTTTCGGCATCAAATGGTCGAGAGAATAGGAGTTTGTTTCAAACTCTATATTTGTTGTTCATGGATGTAGTCCTTAAATAGATCTTTCTAACGATGTATCATGCGTGTCAAACAGAGGTAGTATGCTAAAGTTACGACCCCGGGAAATTGATGTACCAAGTTACCCAACGGGGCCCACATTTTGGCGTTTCACCTCTTAGGGTTAGGTTTTTGGATGTGTAGGGTTTCCATTGTTTCTCAATAATATATAGGCCTTCGACCCTCATTGTAACACAGAGTTCAGAGGCATGTAGCTGACACATCTCTTCTCAAAGATAAGCTACCAGCACTCTAGCTAGTTTATTTCCATTCTGTATGTAAACAAGTTTCAGTTATTGATTAATGAAATGAAGTATTATTTCCACTACATATTTGTTTCTATGGTTATTTTTGTATTTTGTTGTGTTCCTGCATAAATCTGGATCAGTGGTATCAGAGTAATATGGTCTTTCTCGATCCTTCTTTGCATGTCCCCAACTAGGGCGGGGTATAAAGAGTTAGGGATCGATCTAGTTGAACCTTTGCAAGATCATCCTCACAAATCCTGATGGCCACCCATGGGGGACAAAGAGAAATATGAGGGTGTAGAAGATCCTATCAAAATGTTGCTCGAGGAGGCCCTTGAAAAACAAAGGAATCCGATGATGGATAACTTCGTCCAAATCCTTCAATGACTTCCCATTGGTAGCGCATCTGCATCTAGCAGCCACTCTGGAGGCGCAACCCCTTTTAAGGTACAACTAAACTTCAAAATTCCCATATTTGATGGCTGAATAGATGCAGACATCATAGATAGATGGTTGAATCTATTAGAAGAATATTTCTTGGTTCATGACTTTTCTGACCGGGAAAAGATTACTTTTTCTCTACTCAAAGACACCCCCCATGTCAATGACTAGTGGGAAACCTACTGTGAGAGAAAGGATGAGGAGTAATCCTCTCTGTTCTCGGCCCTACCCACTTGGAATTCTTTTATAGATTCCATAAAGGGACAATATTATCCGGTGGGGAGCTATGAGGACAAGTACATACAATGGACTACGCTGCGACAACAAAGAGATCAAGATGTGCATGAGCTGACAAATCTGTTCCATACCCTGTGCACCAAGTTGGGTATAAAAAATTCAGAGAAACATTTGGTGCTGAAGTATCGCAGTTTTCTCCACAAATACATTTAGGAGGAAATGGAGTTCCTTGACATCTCCTCGCTTGGTACGGCATATTGGTATGCTGCCAAAATTGAGCAAAAATTCAAACAAAAAAAGCGAGGCTTTAGATCTGCGAATCAAAATCAAGGGAAAGGTTCTCCCAAACTGCAGAACCAAGGACACAGCCAAGGCATGGTGACTTAAGAAAACTTTCCAAAGCCTCAAGCAAAGAGCAACACTGTAAAGCCGAAGAAGGAAGCAGGAAACTGGTGCGAGTTCCATAAGAGCCCCACTCACAACACAAATGACTGTCAGGCCAAGCAGTCACTGGTGGCTGAGATAAAGGCTTCTGAATCAAATGCATACTCTGACACTAAATCAGAATCCGAGAAGGGGAATGATAGAGGGAAGAAGATTATCAATGCAGATCCCAACACCACCGTTACTACAACGAAGATCCAAAAGGAAGAACTAGAAGATTCAGAGGAGGAGGCGCCTCTTTTACACTCCCGAATGTGGGTAAAGGGTTCCCCTCTATAGTTCATTATCGACAGTGGGAGACAAAAGAACCTGATTTCAGCAAAGGTCATGAAGCAGTTGGGTTTGCTGACCATAGCACACCCGCAGCAGTACACCATCGCGTGGGTTCACCAAGGATGGGATCTTCGCGTCAGCCAACAGTGTCGCATTCCCTATAACATCAAGCCCTTCACCGATGAGGTATTATGTGATATTGATCTTCTTGATGTTTGTGATGTATTATTAGGTCAACCATACTTATGGAAGTGACATTCTGTGTATGAGTCCTGACCTCGCGTTTTTATTATTACGTTGGGAAATAATTTGTACAAGATACTAGAGGTACCACCTCCTGCCACTATCTCTTTGGTTACTGCAAAACAATGCAGTAAGCTCATTTCCAAAACCAGGAAGTTTGTTTTCTTGATGATCCACCCTCAGGGAAAGAAGAAGATTGTGTCCACAACCTCCAAACAGGGCCCCTCTGCACAACAACAACAAATGGACAAGGTCATGGAGGACACGGGGGTTTCACTTTTTGACCAATATCCTATCACGTTAGTTCATATTGTGGGTTTTAAAATTATCAAAAATTGAACCAATATATTGCATGTATTAGGGGGGATGAGGGGTTTAAGGTGGTGGTGGGTAGGGTGGTTTATAAGGATTGAGGTATAAAAATGGATGGGGAGAAGGTTTTAAGTATTGGGAGGGGGTTTCAACAAAAAGAGTTTGGGTCAATATCTCTAGAAATTAAGGGTATTCTTTAATATCCCATGATCGCACGTGCTATGTGAGAGGTTCACTAAGTGAAGTCCCCGTGATGGAGGAGTACCAGGACATATTCACCTCACCCACTGGGATTCCTCTCCACTATCAGGTCAAGCACCCCATTGATCTAACCCTAGGTGCGCCGCTGCCCAATGGACCAATCTATCGACACTCTATTCTGGAGAATGATGAAATCAAGAGGCAAATTTAGGAGCTGCTGTAGAGGGGTCACATCCGGCCAAGTTCATTGCCCTATGGGAGCCCAATCATGTTGGTATAGAAGAAGGATGGGACTTGGAGACTCTGTATTGACTATCAGGCGCTGAACAAGATCAATGTCCAGAATAGGTACCCGATCCCATGGATTGATGACCTCCTGGACGAGCTTAAAGGGGAAAAATATTTTAGCAAGATCGACTTAAAGTTTGAGTATCACCAGGTACTGATCGAACCAATCGATGTGTGGAAGACTACCTTCAAAGCCAAGGAGGGTCTTTTCGAATGGTTGGTCATGCCTTTCGGGCTGACAAATGCTCCTGCAACCTTCATGATACTGATGGATGACACCTTTCGGCCATTCAACAACTCATTTGTTGTAGTATACTTGTATGACATCCTGATATTTAGCTAGACTTGGGAAGAGCACCTCCACCACATCTGACAGGTCCTCCAAACATTGTGGCAGCACAAGTTGTGTACCAATTTGGACAAGTGCACTTTTGGCATGATTGAGGTTCAGTATCTAGGATACATTATTGATTAGTGTGGGGTACATGTGGATCCAACCAAGATCCAATTCATTTGGGATTGGCCAGCCCCAACTACTCTAACAGAGCTTCGCAACTTTCTGGGCCTTGCTAATTTCTACCGCAGGTTCATGTTGGGATTCTCTCATATCACTTGGCCCTTGAGTCAAGTCACCAAGGGAGGAGAGAAAGAAAAATTCTTTTGGTCGAAAAATAAACAAAAGGCATTTGCAGAATTGAAACATCGCCTCTGCTATGCCCCAATACTCACATTACCAGACTTACAACAACCATTTGAGATCGAGACAGATGCTTTTGACTATGCTATTGGGTAGTCCTTACTCAACAAGGGCATTAAGTGGCATATCACAGTGAGACACTGTCTAACATAGTCCGCAAATATCCCACTTATGACAAAGAGATGTATTCCATTGTATAGCCTTGCCAAAAATGGAAGCATTACATTTTGGGGAAGGAAATGATCATCCACACAGACCATCAATCCCTGTAGTTCATACAGACACAAGGGAAGTTACAGAACAATCTCCATCAGAAGTGGTCCACATATCTAAAACATTTTCATTTGAACATCAAGTAAAAGAAGGGAAGCACCAATAATGTTGCAGATTGCCTTAGCCGACCACTGATCGTGGCAATAACCACCGTGCTCAACTCTTATGGGCATGAGACTTATGATTGGCCGCTTCTCTACAAGAGCGATCCAGCATTCAGCCACACATACCAGACACTCTTGGAGGGAAACCAAGTTCCAAAATTTCACCTCTAGGATGTATTACTATGTCACATGGAACACCTTTGTGTTCCTTCAAGCGAGCGTGCCAAGATGATTTGGGAAGTGCACTACAATCGAGTCGCTGGGCATTTTGGGGTTGAGAAAATGGTGGAAGTATTGCAGAAGTATTTCTATTGGCTGAACCTTCGACAGGACATCGGGAAGTACATCCGATCCTACACTACCTGCGCCATTGCCAAACCATCCATCAAGAAGCAAGACCTCTATACTCCATTGCCTACCCCTAGTCAACCTTGGGAATCCATCTCCATGGATTACATGTCGGGCCTTCCTTCTACTAAGCACGAAAATGGCTGTGTGTTTGTGGTCATTGACAGATTCTCAAAGATGGCCATAATGGTGGCCTCCAAGAAGAATATCACAGCAAACGCCACTGCTAAAATCTTCTTTGAACAAGTGTGGGTACACTTTGGGATCCCATAGTCTATAATCTCATAACGAGACAATAGATTCCTTAGTACATTTTGGTCTAGCCTATGGTCAATGCTAGACACCAAGCTCACAAAGTCCATAGCTTTCCATCCCCAGACTGATGGCTAGACAGAGGTCGTCAACAAGATGATCATACAAATTTTGTGCATGTACAACTCAAAGCATCCACGAATATGGGATGAGAACCTCCCATATGTATAACATAGCTATAGCCAGGCCCTCCACAGCTCAACTAACCACAGCCCCTTTCAGGTGGGCTTGGGATTCCAGCCACTATGTCCCATTGACATAGCGATACCATTTGCAGCTACTCGGGATGATTCGGCTCATATCCAGTCTGAAGCTTCCAAGGCGAACAACTTCATTGCGTGCATTCAACACATTCTCCAATAGGTTCATGACATATTGGATAGATCCAATGCTAAGTACAAGTAGAAACATGATCAGCATCGAGTGCAATACAACTTCTAGGTGGGAATCAAAGTGTGGCTACATTTGCAAAAGGAGCACCTTGCTGGACCCCACCGCAATATTTTCCTGCTCCGATATGGGCCATACACCATCAACAAAGTTTTCAGGTACAATTCCTTCGATATTTCCACCATTACTTGGTCTGCACCTAGTGTTCAATGTGGACCACCTTCGGCCCTACTTTCCACCTCTACTGGACACATCATACATGGAAGAACAACTCACACCAACAGAGTTAAACCCCAACTGCATGGAACAAGCCACAACTGATCATATTATGGACACACAAATCAAGAACACCCGCCAATAGAATATCTAGCTATATCGAGTTGTCAAAGTAGGCAAACTCCTTCACCAGGGAAAGTGGCTCACCAGGGACCAAGTTCAGCAGAAGTTTCCTCATCTCATGGAGGAACTCAACGTAATGGGGACCATTGCTTCCTAAGGGGGGAGGACTAATCCAGGAGGATATTGGTGGCCACCCACCTATTCCACTTGGACCCCCACCATTGTTTCTTTTAGTTTTCCAAATTCCTTAATTGTAGCACAATTTACTATTTTTGGCAATTTTCGGGTCCTAAACTTTCGAAGCCATTTTGAGGCCCTAAACGAAATTTTTTCGGCATCGAATGGTCGAGAAAATATGAGTCCATTTTGAGCTTAGTATTTTTTGTTTATGGATGTAGTCCTTAAATATATCTTTCTAACGATGTATCATGCGCGTCAAACGGAGGTAGTATGCTAAAGTTACGACCCCAGGAAATTGATGTACCAAGTTACCCAATGGGGCCCACATTCTGGTGTTTCACCTCCTAGGGTTAGGTTTTTGGATGTGTAGGGTTTCCATTGTTTCTCAATAATATATAGGCCTTTGAGCCTCATTGTAACACAGAGTTCAGAGGCATGTAACTGCCACATTTCTTCTCAGAGATAAGCTACCGGCACTCTAGCTAGTTTATTTCCATTATGTATGTAAAGAATTTTTAGTTATTGATTAATGAAATGACATGTTATTTCCATTGCATATTTGTTTCTGTGGTTATTTGTGTATTTTGTTGCATTCCTGCATAAATTTGGATCATTCACGAGGTTTAGGAATCCCAAAATGAGTGTACATGTGAAATTGGCCAAATTGGCCTCAATCGCCCCTAGGTGGGCCAAACTCATTCCAACTCAGCCCAAATGATCATGAATGGATGTGTGGACATGGTTGAGGTGTACTGGAGAAATCATGACTCCTTGTCATGTGTGGGTGTGCAAAATAAGGTGAGTGGGAAGCTCTAGGTGGGCATGAAATACTCCAACAGTCCAAAATTTGGGCTAAAACCACCCTTAGCGCTCCTAGTCAACCCAAATTCCCTAATTCAAGGAATGGGAATGCATCAACAATAAATGAGGGCACACATGTGTATTTTGACTGAGTTGGATCGCTCATGTAGGTATGAAAGAATCAAAGTAGATGGTTATTATGCTGGATTGACTTCCCTAAGTCCAAACCATAGCATATCATTGCATAAATGACAATAAAAATGATTAGGGATTTATACTATGGTACTAACTAGTGTATTATTGTTCTAACAAATATGATATTTCCTTAGTCCTTAAAGGAATATGTGAGGTAGCCATGTTAATGAAAAATTCCTTGAAGCATCACACATGACCTACTCAAGGTATGCTTGGTCTCCAAGAAAATATGCACATTCCTTTAAGAGTTTTAGAGCATTAACAATGTGTATTAATGCCTCAACATGGTCAAGGAAGGAAATATAAGACTTGATCCCTAAATAATTTTTTTGGCATCTATGGTTAGGAATGTCCCTTACTCACTAGCCCTCCCTACCTTTGTATCTCCATCTCTCTCTATCTGTGTGTGCGTGTCCCCCCCCTCTCTCACAACCACCCTCTCTCTATCTATCTCTATGTGTGTGTGTGTCTCCCTACCCCACTCCCCCTCTCTCATAACCTCTCTCCAAATTCTTTGTACCTCCGTCACTATCCTTCCATCCATTACTCTATCTCTATTACTCACCCCTCCCCCTCTCTCTTTCTCTCTCACCCCCCCTCTCTCTCCTTATGTGTGTGTGTGTCCCCTCCCCTCTCTCACAAACTCTCTCTATCTATGCCTTTCTATCCACCTTTTATTTACCTCCCTCGCTATTCCTCCCTCTATCACTCCCTCCCTCCCTTCTTCCTTAATCACTATCCCTTTGTGCCTTAATCCCTCTCCCCTAACCTCTCCATCTCAACTTGTATCCCTCCCTCCATATCTCTTTCCAACCTCTCTCTTCATGCTTCTCTCTCTCACAACCTCTCTCTCTCATAGCCTCTCTCTCTCCATTGATCATCCCTCCATCCTATGTCTTTGACATCATCTCTCTCTCTCTCTCTCTCTCTCTCTCTCTTTCTGTGTGTTATACTCCCTTTGTCTATGTTTTCAACTTATCCCTTCTTTTGAACCCCATACCTCATTACGACCCCTATTATTTGTTTTATTACTTCTCATTCCCCCCTCTTCAATTCCCCCATCCTTTTGCCTCTCTCCTCCAACACACCTTATTCTTCCTCTAATCCTCCATATCCACCTTTACACTCACCAATCCTCTCTCTCATCAAACCATCACTCACTTCCTCCCCTCCACCTCACCCCCCCTTCGTCACTCAAGTCTCACGTACTGGTTCTAACCCTATATGTATTCAACACCTCTTCTCCTCTTAATAGTGCTCCCAATACCCACTCCCTTTCACCCCTGTAATCCATCATTTTCCCATTCTCTTCATCTTTTTCCACTTGAACTTATAAAATCATCCTAATCCCTTTATCCTTCCCTGCCCCCTCTCAACTATGAACCATACTCACTCAAACTTACAACATCCTCCTATGCCCTTGACCCTTCTCTACCCTCTCTCAACTATTAACCATTCCCACTAGAACTTCCAACATCCAAATAGGCCCTTGACCCTTCCTCACCCGCTCTCAACTATTAACCATCCCCACTTGAAATTCCAACATCCTCCTAGGCCCTTGACCCTTCCCCACCCCCTCTCAACTATTAACTATCCCCACTTGAAATTCCAACATCCTCTTAGGCCCTTGACCCTTCCCCACCACCTCTCAACTATTAACCATACATTTGATTTCTTGCATATAGTGCTAGCATTTTTTCTCGACATAACGCATACACATTACAGAAATACATAACACACATTTGTTTTGTAGTTCTATAACACATGAACGTTTTGTAGTTCTATAACATGTATGTGTTTTGTAGTTCTATAACACACACGCATTTTACAAATATATAAGGTCGGGAAATGTAATTTGAATTAAAAAAAAATACACTCTCATTTTGTAGCACCTAAACCACGACAATTCAATTGCTTGCATGTCACAAATAGTCCTATGTGTATGGTTTGAAGTTTGCTTCGGTAATACCAAACATGTGCTATGGTATATGATACACCATAGTTAATTGGCCATTTCTTCCATTATCTGAATAAGTCATTGTTTACGCACTTGTTATAGTATGCTACACACAATCATTTTTGACAAAATTTTAAACATAAATAGCATGTTTTCTGCATATTTGAAATATCTAATGTTTATTTAAAAATATTATATTTTCCTATTTTTTTCAATTTCTATTGTTTCTTAACTCCTTAACTCAAAAAACATGTTGTTAGTGTTTTTTCCATAACTTTTTCAATTCTTAATCATTTTCAAAACCAACTCTATGGTGCACTAGAATACAATGGCTTCTACATTCTATTAAAAAAACATTTCATAAGACCTTCAAAGGCTGGACCCACAAAATACGTACCATTTTCGAGGAATGATCACTTAAATAATTATAGTTTTTTTTTAAATACAAATTTTATTTTCAAAAAATAGCGCTGCAGTAGTGTTATATGTTCTCTACATGCCTGCAAATTTTTGTATCCTGAAACCATCATTTAGGCCCTCAAAGGCTACACCTACAAAATCATATACCTTATCATTTGCCTGAAAAATAAAAAGTGATTGTTAGAAAAATAGTGAAACTTAACATAGTTATGAAAATTTTCCATACACAAACTTACTTATTCTGAAACATGATTCAATTTCCTACATTTCATCTTTTTTACTCAAAGCAAGATATCTTTTGGAAGTATCTCAAAAAATTTGATTAAGTTGAGGGATGCCTGATTTTCCAGTTTTCTATTGCATCTAACGTGTCAAAAGTGACCTTCATTAGCTTGCACTCACCCATTAACATTTTTTCATATTTACTTAGTTATTTTTGTCTTGATATATTTTCATAAATTCAAAATGTAAATCCTTCATTTGTATGGCCTTATCCAATGTTCTATGCCACACTTATACAAACCATGTTTTCCTTTTTATACAAAATAGTATTGTGATTATTTTCATGCCTTGATACCTCACATTAATGCTTGGCATTATATCAAGGATTACATGCATCATTGGACTTTAGAAGCATATATGTGGTAAACATGATCCACAGCTTGGCACAACTTCCAAGATTCAAGGAACTCTTCTTTTCCCTCACTCTAAGGTAAACATGATACACAACATTGAACTATATGTTCACCCTATGCTTATCTACATAGCTCTTCTGTCTATCTTCAGCTACTTTCAGATTTCGCCTGATCTTTACCACCTCTTGCTCCATCTCCTTGAGCAATTCTGGACCAAGCACAACTCTGTTCACTGGATTACCCCAAGTCACTGGTGTCCTACACCTCCTTCCATACAAAGCTTCATATGGACTCATCCCCAAGGATTCTTGATGTCCATTGTTATAAGAAAACTCTAGAAAGTGTAAATATTCTTCCCACTTGGTTCCTTTATCCATCACATACATGCGAAGCATGTCTTCAAGCACCTGGTTTACTCTCTCTATCTGCCCATCAGTATGAGGATGGTAGGCAGTGCTTAAGTTCAACTTTGTAACCAAATCTGCAAACAACCCCTTCCAAAAATTGGAAGTGAACTTGACATCTTTGTCAGAGAATTTTGCCTTAGGAAATCCATGCAATTTTAAAATATCCTTCATGAAGATCTTTGCAATGTCATCAGTCTTATGCGTAGACTTAACCGGTATAAAATGTTCTTCCTTTGTCAACTTGTCCACCACAACCATGATGGAATCATGTTGTCTCCAAGTCATTGGCAATCTTGTAATAAAATCCATGGAAATAACTTCCCATGTCCATTCTAGAACTAGAAAAGGCTGCAACAAACCTGCAGGATGTTGATTCTCAACCTTTACCTGCTGACATTTCATGCACCTTGAAATATATTCAGCCATATCCTTTTTCATTCCTAACCAAAAGTACTGTTTTCTAGCTGTAGCAATTGTCTTCTAATATCATGGGTGGCCAAAATATGGAGCCTGATGGATTTCATCCATAACAATTCTCCTCAACTCTGCTACATTTGGAATATAAATTCTGCATTTATAAGTAAGAATTCCATCTTCTTCCAATTTATATCCCTCATACCACTTCTCAAGACTTTGCTGCTGCAATTTGTCTTTTACCTACTCATACAATTCATCACTAGCAGTATGATTAACAATCTGCTGTCTCAAATCTGATTGGCAAATACTAAGAGATGCCACATGCATTTCTTGCACCTTCCTGCTGAGCGCGTCAACTACCTTATTCTCTTTTCCTTTAATGTGTTTGATTTCAAAATCAAACTCACATAAAAACTCCAGCCATCTAGCTTTCCTATCATTTAGAGTTGGTTGATCAAGAAAATACTTCAGACCACAATGGTCTGTCCTTGGCTCAAATATTTGGCCCATCAAGTAATGCCTCCACATCTTGAGAGCATGTACTATAGCTGCAAGCTCTAGATCATGAGTGGCATAGTTCTTCTCATGCTCCTTCAGCTTTCTTGACTCGTAACATATCACGTGGTTGTCTTGCACAAGGAATCCTCCAAGCCCTTATCTGCATGCATCGATACATGCCACAAAATATTTCTCTAGGTCTACAACTTTCACTACTGGTGCACTGGTGAGAAGATTCTTCAACTGCTGGAAGCTTTCTACACACCTCGATGTCCATTCAAACTTTATCCCCTTCTTTTGCAAAGAAATGATGGCATGTGCAACTTTGGAGAATCCTTCAATGAATATACTGTAGTATCCTGCAAGTCCCATAAAATATCCTACATCTGTCACATTTCTTGGAGTAGGCCAATTCATAATGCCTTCAATATTTTCAAGGTCCACAAAAATACCCTCTTCTGAGATAATGTGACCCAAATACTAAATTCTATCTCTATGGAAGTCACACTTGCTCAGCTTTGCATATAGCTGATGCTCCCTAAGCAATTGCAATGTCAATCTCAAATTCTCTTCATGCTCCTCCTCATTCTTAGAATAAACAAGAATGTCATCAAGGAAAACAAGAACAAACTTGTCCAATTACCTATTGAAGACACTGTTCATAAGCCACATAAATGTAGTTGGTGCATTTGTGAGACCAAATGGTATCACTACAAACTCATAATGTCCATACCTTGTTCTAAAGGTTGTCTTATGAATGTCTTCTTCCTTGATTCTTACCTGATGGAAACTAGACCTCATGTCAATCTTGGAAAATACCTTTGCTCCTCTCATTTTATCAAAGAGGTCATCAATCCTAGGCAAAGGGTATTTATTCTTCACCGTGACTTTTTTCAACTATCTGTAATCAATACAAAACTTGAGTGTACCATCTTTCTTCTTTGGAAATAGAACTGGTGCTCACCAAGGAGACACGCTCGGCTTGATATACTTCTTCTCCAACAATTATTGCAGTTGCATATTTAGTTCTAGCATGTCAGGTGTACTCCTTCTGTAGGGTGTCTTGGACATCGGTGTTTCTCCTAGCACAAGTTCAATTGTGAAATTAATGTCCCTCTTTGGGGGAAGCCCTATAATCTCATCAGGAAACACATCCTTGAATTCCTGCAACACATGAAAGTATTCCAACCTAGGAGTTTCATTCTCTTTTGCCTCCAAAATATGAGCTGCATACAATTGACAACCTTTCCTATAGAACTTCTTCAACTGCATTGCTGAAATATGCCTCACATAAATCACCTTTGGAATGCCTCTTACAACTATTGGGTTCCCTTCTTCATCCATGTATTCGAAAGTATTATTGTAACGATCAAGCTTTACCCTGTGAGATTCTAACCAATCCATTCCGATGAGAACATCATAGGAATCAAGTGGTAGAACATTTAGATCTGCACAAGTGACCAACCCTTTCATAACCAATGGACACTTCTCTACCACTTCACTAACCTTTCTCTTAGTCCCAGTGGCTAGCTGAACTAACCAAGGTTTTATACGCTTTCCTTTCTTAAAAGCACAAATATCCATTCCGTTAGGGGTAATGTAAATATGAGTAGAACCAAGGTCAATCAAAATAGAAACAGATTGCTCAACAATGTTACCTGCAACCTCAACCACAATTGATTGGTGATGTTCCTGGCAGTCCTCCAATGCTGCATAAATCCTAGGGACGTCCCTTGCTACTTGACCCACTGTTTCTGCTTCTTGCATGTTGTAAGCTGGCCTTGCACTCTCATTCTCGAGTGGACAATTTGTGTGCATGTGGGGACCTCCACATTTCCAACATTGGAGATGTTCCCTGGTCTGTTGTGGATCTTTAGGATTTTCTCCCATCACTCTGGTTGGCTGCTTCTATTCATTCCTGAGGTTAGAAGGTTTGAAACCTTTCTTCCTTTGGTCAGACTTCTCATTCTTCTTTTCCTTCCATCTCTTATGGTAATCAAGTTTTTCTTTGCTTTTCTCATAGCAATACTTAGCATTCCTTATCCCTTCTTCAACAGTTCTAGGTTCATAAAACTCAATTCTATCTTTGTAATACTGAGTCAATCCACTCAGGAAACGTTGGATCTTCACTTCTTCATCTTTGATGTACCTGATATACCTCAATAGTTCCAAGAAGTTATTTGCATACTCTTCCATAGTCTGTTGTCCCAATCTCAGCTCATGGAATTCTTTAATATTATCATCATAATACCTGTTAGAGAGATAATTCTGCTTGAAATACTTCTTGAATTGTTTCCACACAGTTCTTCTTTCATTAACCCTCTTTACTTGTTTGTGGTGTTCCCACCATATAGATGCTATTCCAGTCAAATTGAATATAGCTATCCTTTCTTTCATATTTCCAGAATAGTCTTGGACTTGGAAATACTTCCTCATCCCAAGGAGCCAAGGCTCAGCTTCTTGACCAGTCTTGACCTCACCATTAAAAGTAGGAGGCCTTGCCTTTTTGAATTCATCTCGTGAATTGTTCTTGTAACGTCTCCTCCTCTTATTCCTGCGAGATGGAAAGCTTGAATCTCCACTGGGTTTTTCAAAATCAGATGACCCACTGGTATTCCATTATGGAGTATTCCTTTTGTCCTTGGAAGCCCTCCTAGAGACATAGGACCTTTTACGGGAATCTCCCCTGGCGCTACTCTTGCTTCTTTTTGGATTAGTTGTCTGATGCCCAAAGTTTATCTATCCTTGGATGTCCTTCAAAATCTATAGTATAGCTACATTTATCTGATTTTGATCTTCTTGAGCCTTAAGCATCCTTTCATTTTCTTCTCTGCAACTTTGCAAATCCACCCTTAGGCTCCTCATGGTGGCTGCAAAATCTAGGGGAGTATCTTGAAATATTCTCCCATTGGACTCTGTCTCGTCATTTCCAACTATGAAATTTTCTCCCATAGAATCTTCCTTGAACTCATAGGGGTCATGTGCATCATTCATGTCATCGATTCTCATCTTGGCCCAACCAAGAACAAAACTTTTGAAACTAATCTATGTGGAATGTTTCCTTTGAAGGTGACTATAGTTCTGCCAAATGTGTTAATAAACACAATTGTTAGCTGCATAACAATCTCATGAGTTCATAATTACTTACCTGCATTTGGAAAATACTAGATTGACAACTTTTTCAAAACACATAGTTTTCTTTTCACCAAGAACGACTGTCTCAGGGGGACAATGGGGGTCAAGGAGGCATTCCCACTACAGGGCAGGTCAAGGGCAGCACCATCATTTTTTTTTGTAAATATTTGATTTTCGCGTAATCTGGTGCATAAGATCACTGCAATTTTTCACCATTTCATCACCTCTAAATCCCAATGGAATCCTGCTTTTCCACTGACAAATCCCACTCAAAAAATCATTTTTTTTCCATTCAATTGGATCCCTTCCCAACAAGTCATCCGATGTATCAGGTCACTGTTGAAATTTTTTTCGACACCTCGGCGGATCGATCTTCCTCTGTCTTCCGATGCATCGACTCAATCTTCCTTTGTCTTTCTACACATTGGCTCGATCTTCTTTTCCCTTCTGAGATTCCTCGGAGAGCTTCTCCCGAGAGACATTGGAAATTTATCCAAGATGCCTCGGAGAGCTTCACCCAAGTGATATCGAAAAAAATTTCCCGAGATTTCCTATACTTAGAAAAAAAATTCAATTTTTTTCTCTTCATTTTCCTTGTCGGCTGGGTCTTGGGTTGTTAGCTGATGTATCGGCTCATCCCAGCCGAGCCCATTGGTTCCACCTAGCCAATACCTTTGGCTCCACCCAGCCGAGACGCTCGGCTCCTCCCAGCCGAGACCTTCAGCAAAAATCCAAACTTAGAAAATTTTTCAAAAAATTTTCTCCTTGCTTTGGTTCCTTTGTTGGATGGACTCATATTAAGTAATCCAACGTATCATATGGACTCAACTTAAGTCATCTGACGTATCGGATGGACTCAGCTCAAGTCATCCGATATTTTCCATACTTAGATTTTTTAAAATTCTCCCTGTGTTTCTCATTTTTCCACTGTTGGGCAGAGGTAACCTTGCCTCTGTCACTGCTTCTTCATGGCCCATTGAGGCCCATGCTACAATGTGTGCTCTGAGACCACACTATAATGTCCCCAACCCTCTGAACGACGAACATGACGCTACCGATTGCTACTACCTACCCAGGAAACTATCCCTATGAACATAAAATGAAATGCTTTGAACTAAACATGCATAGATGCATAATTATTTATCATACAATGGAAGCAACTACTTTCCATTCAAGCATTTAGCATTTTCATCATTTTCATTAAACAACAAATATAATTGTAGAGATGAAATAGACAAGAATGCTTATCTTATTGAGAATATCATCCTACAACCAGCTATGTCGCTGCAATGTTCCACCCAACCATAGGCCAGTGTGCTTCTTAATTTCTCAGCAACACTGCCACCCCCGAGCTGGACATGATTCCCCCAGGAAAAGGAAACTAGGCAGGCTCACACATAGCCAAAGATATGTCAAAAATCAATCAAGCCAAAGCTAGGTTTGGGTTTCATGAAAACAATTCGGCAACAAAATGGATTTTCAAGGAGGGTAAGAACAACCCACTAACAACAAATCGTATCCCAGGGATGTTTTGGCCCTAACGTGGCCAAAAAACAAATTCAAACACAACCAAGAGAATGGGGTCTCTCCTCCAAATCGCTAGGCAATTCAAAAACGATTTTTAGCTTGGAAATCAGTGGGGAAATGCAACAGAAACATTGGGGAAAGAAACCCAACCACATATCATTACCAAATACGAATCCACAACCCAAGAGAATGAGGAAATTACTACCCACATGAGGGAAAAACACACCCACAACAACTCAAAAACGAATTTCACACACAGAGAATTACCAACCGCTTGAGATAACCCCAACATGGGTGAATGATGAAGATGAAAACACCTAGGAGCCCAATTGTGAAGGAGAGGATACCACTAGAAAAATCATGGAGGTCAAAACAACTCCCAAGCTTCCCTGCGTGAGCAAAAAACAAAATGAAGAACATGGATGTATGGCCAAATGGGCATGCATTTTGGGTGTTTACTTGCCCCAAAAGTCAAAATTGATTTTCCCCAAAAATGGGTTTTCCCCAAATTCGAATTACCTACCCATACTCTTCCCATCCCTATGCAATAACTACTTCAACCAATTTTTGGCAGAATTAAATGATTGGCTGAATGAGACAAGAAAGGTAGTTGACTGTTTCATGTGTTCTCCCTTTGACATTTGGCTTTTCCCCATTGGCCCCAAAGGTTAAATATTCTCCCCCCCCTCCTTATCCTTAGGAAATCATGCCCCCATCTCATTATTTGTTGCATTGACATAGTTGGTTGGGGCTTTTAATTAAATTGCATATTTACATGATGCCAAAATTAAAATGTGTTGACTAGCATGAAATACCATCGGCAACGATTTTAATCACCGGAACATAAAACATTAAATCGATGGTGGGGATTTTTCCTTTAGCTCCACACCATGATCAATTACAATATATACATCATATACATTTTTAATGCAAATGGGGTCAAAACCGAGGTGTTACATGCATTAATTTATATTACAAACACCACAAACATCAACAATAACAGACATAAAATATGAAAATATACATCTCATTAACTCCTTAGGCCCAATAACAATTGCAGATCAAGATCCTAATAAAAGAACATTTTAAACAACTTAGTCAATTTTAGTTTGAATATATAAAAACCGTGTGGCACCTCTCCATCAAGAGTAGCATCTAGTAACAACATATAATAGTGCCAGTCGATAGTTTAAACATGATAAGGCATAAAATAAATCATATCTTTTGAGATTTATAAAACTTGCATGGAACCAATACTGCTAGGATAGAATAAAACCCTAATAACACCAAATGAGCCCTAAGAATCAAGAATGCCCTATAATTCAATAGGACTCAAAAAACATCCATGATAAAAAGCATGATAAAAGGTAGATTTACAATATAATGATCTATTGTAGTTGTGGATAAAAAGCATAAAATGCATGACAAAAATCATACCATGTTAATTATTGGATTAAAAATGTGACCCAAGTTTGTATTCTCTAATAAATTGCATGTGTGCCATGCCCCTTCAAGACCTGAGCCTTCAACAATGGAGTTGTTATGTGAAGATTAAAATGTAGAGAAAACCAAGAATAAAAAGTGGAATCACATCAACCATATCCTTCACCCTATAAGCACAATCCAATGTGGGTGAACCATGAATCTCTATTGCATTTATATAGAACAACATAGCCCCTAATTTTCCCTCCAATACTGGAAATCAAGGGCTCAAAGAAGGAATCACATGAAGTTGACTAAAAATACAGGTGAATGCAACCATATGTTTGAATTACAAGGAAAATGGAGGGGATAGTAACCCTTGGGAGCCTCCATTACTGAAAATTGGGGGCAAAGGAATGATTTCACTAGATTTTTTCCAAAAGTTGGGGGTGAAAAATAGATTGGAGGAATATTTTGCTAGGGAAAAATAGATTTTTTTTTTCATTTTCCTCATTAATATATAGGAGGCTATTCATTTTGGATTTAATTTTCTTTCCAACAATTATTGGGAAAATCTATTTTAGCTGAAAAAACCCTTTCCATATAAGAAAATATCCCACTAATTTTTGTAACCCCTTTAATATAGTCGATGGGCTATATATAGACCCTAAAATTATATATGGTGGGAAGTCCTACACCATTTCCTACTCACCATCAGAAGTCACTAGATCCATATGACTTATTATCCTCCTCCTCAATGATGTGAGGGACATTCCCCTTCATCATATCATATACACCAAAGGAAACCACAACTATGCATTGAATGATTAGGAACTACTCCATTGGTTCCTGGTAGAAACGGTGATCAAATAATCATCCAAATGGAACCACCCATTGTCACTAACTCCCTATAGTATCCATTCAATGTCTCATTGCAATCCTAATAATATATCCTTGGCACTCCACTATCATCAATTTTTCTGAGGGGTAGGATTGGCCCCCTCAATTTCCCCCCATTGACACATAAATTCCACTAAGGGCATCGCTCCCACATATACACACATATATGATGAGTAATTAGTACCATGTATCACATGATCAAATCTAGTCTCCATCTATGCTAGTATGTAAAAACAAATATCACAACCGCAATCCATAAGCATATGTACCATCTAGTCACCATACTTGGCTAGGTGGGTGTAGTAATTTTGGGTCTCCCTAGAAATCGATCCTAACATATGGGTATTCCTTGATAACTACAAGGAGATGGTTCCATTTGGTGAAGAACCCTTTCCCAAAGGCATTTCCCATTAAACCACCTCTACCACATACCATCATATCACCCCATCACCACATCTAGGGATTTGTATCCACCCCATCTCGAAAAATGACATGAGATTACAACATCGACACCTGCTCAAAGAGAAAGGAATATATGAAAGTCCCAAATCTAAAATATCCTCTCTATTGGATCCAATGGTTTAGATGCCACTTATTAAGAACACATGGGACCATACAAGGTACATCCCGCTCATGGCCTATTCCATGATCGCCATTTGATCACTAGATATTTTATGGGTCCCGCTTGACCCCAATACTCATGTTATACTACTCATCACTACTCACATATTTAGGATAGAAATGTCTATTAGTAATATGGAGGATTCATGCACTCACGACTCCTTGTGATATTGCCTAGCTAGGATATCCTCCATCTCAACATCCATGTGGCTTCATAGTTTGTGTGTCACATATGACCCTAGCATAGGGATCCCCATTATAAAGCACACATCCTAAAGGGTTATGTCTATACACTCACCCTATACGATGAATGCATCAACATCCCATTCCTAGTACTCGATGATATTTGTCAATCGAAACCTTATCGATCTCATTAGTGGGTTCTCAAAGAATTTGAGAGACTCATATCATGCAAGACTTTCCCTCACTAAAGGGGCCTTTCTGATTTATCTATGAAAACTTGATACATCCCTTTCCCTCTGGTTTATCCTTGTCCTACATCACAAGTTTCAATGTTTGTCACATATTTTGTAAAACTTTCAAAGTTTCTTACTCATTCTTTTTCCATCGAAAAGAGCAACCCTATTCGCACTTGGGCATGAAAAAACAAATATCTAGGCCACTACTTTTCTCCATCCAAGAACAAATATAGGTCACTACTATTCCTCAATTAGGTGTGACCCAATCCCTCTTGTTTAGGCCTTTCCCAAAACCAAGGTCGCAAAAAATCCTAAAAATGTGTGACCTACACTTGAAACCATTTAGGGTTTACTAAGGCACCCTAAGAGTCAAAATGAAGAATCTAAATGCACAAAATTGAAGCATAAGGTGAGATAACCAATTTTCAATTCACAAAATCCCAATCTGAAGGATGGAATGGAAGAAACTAGCATGTAAATATCTAGACCCCATAATATACTCCAATGGTGAATAATGAAAATGGCACCTAGGGTTCTAGGACCCACCCGTTTTATAGGTATTTGGGTTTGATCTTCTTGTATCCCATATGGGATCATATGACATCCATTTGATGCATTATTCACACCATTAGAATCATCATTGTGCACTCTTCTTGATTATGTGATCCATTCTTCATGGTTGAGACATTTTCTGGAAACCCATGTTTTCCTCATTTTTCATGCTAACATGTAATTTAGTCCTTGTCTCTATATTATATGCTCCCTTTACAAATGGTTTTATTTCTATAAATAATTTTCCACTTTGGTATCATTTCCATGTGTGTAGGTCTAGGTTTCAACAGAACCCACTTGTCTAATCATGTAGCCTACTCGTACAAGAATACTTCTTCAAAATGGCATATATATGACTTCCCTCTTATATAACATCATATTCATATACATTGTTTAATTCATAATTCACCTATAGGAACATCTGTATTCAGGAAAGTGGTCTCACCTAGACACCCTTGCATTCTCCCTTGCCCAACAGTAGAGAGTTCCTTACATGGGTTCCATTCGTTAGTTCTCCCATGTCATTGGGAACCCATGACATTTTATTTCTCCTTGTGTTGGGATTATGTCTAGTTTGTGATTTTGAATTTAGCCACATAGAATTCTTCATTATCACTCATTATTCCACCCACATACTTCTTCATTTATTTAATTTTTATGTTTCATGTTACACATTCATAATCACACCGCTTCATCTATACTGTAAAAGTCACATTATTTTTTCCACTATTCATCTACCTTCAAGTTTATTCCCGTAAGTGTCCTACTCCTCATTTATCTAATCTACTATCATTACATTCATTGGTTCTCTTGGTCGTACTTTGGATGCTTATCTCTTCCCCTCCTCCCATTCTTTATCTCAAGTACCCATGTACGTAGGAAACCATTACAACAGTGCTCCTTAGTACTTTTTCATATTGTATATGATCTTATTTTTTGCAGCATCCTCGGTCACCTTTATTTATATAATTTTGTGTTATGTCACCCATGGAGTACCCCCTAATAGTATAGCCTCTCTCAGATTCAACCTTAGCACCTTCAATTTCCCTTTGTGAGGATCCCCATTACTGTTATGTCACTTGGTTACCCCCCTATGTGTCCCTCCCATGATATTATCATAAGTTTCACATATTTTTCCAACTCATGATCCATGACGTCATGTTATGAATAAAGGAAGTTTGAATCCCCCACTCAATGACAGTTGTATCCCTTTGATGTCTCATTTATATCTCTCTCTTTTATCCAGTGATATCCCTCATGTTACCAATAAGGAAACCTCATTCCATGTTTACAATGGGTCTCCCTTTGTTGACATCAACACTGTTATTCTAGAGGATAAACCTAGAGGAACCATGTACCTTAGCCCCATAACCATCATTCATGGGTTCCCTTTCATAAAGTGTGGGAAGAACTTAGTGTTTCTTATATTAGTTACTTCTCATGTGCTCAACACTGGCTCTTTATCACACCATTGAAAATTGTACATATTTATGGTTCTCTTGTCCAATTTGATCGAAGACCCTAAATATCCATGAATCCTCTCAGGTTTCGAGTTACTATGGAAGTTTTTTCAGTTGCACACTTCCTTCAGTATCCAAGTTATGTTGGTGATAGTGATCCAATTTAATTTTTAGTTCTCTAGACATGTTTGACTTGGTTTTTAAGTTATCTTGAGTCACTTGTGAGGAGTTACACATCTCTTTACTCCTTCTAGATCTCAAGTCACCTCTAGCTTTAGCATGGCTCCAGTTATTATGAATAGCATCCCATTAAGGATGTCATTGTTTCTAGTCATGCATTTTAGATCAGCCATGGTTTCACCATGATTATGTATTGGATTGGGTCCCCTCTTGACACTCATGATGTATTGTACTTAAAATCTATTTATGTGTCGATCAAGCACCACTTGTTCTATATTACATATTGCATTGAGACATTGATACGAGCATGGGAATGTATACCTCGTCTATATATGATATTATATACACCTCACATATTTGAATTTTTGTATGTAGTTATGGGCCTCTATAATCCCTTAGGAGAGGTATTCCTCTCTAGCATGGTACTAGTCTCTCATCCAACATGCTATTATTTTCCTCTTAAAAGTATTAGAGTACTAATATTTATTTCATCCATACAATGAGCTACTGACTTGATGCATTAGGGGAAAATGCATGAACAACCAAAATTTTCTCACCTACCTTGTGAATAGCTTCGTCATAAATAATCAGCAACATTAACACCATTTTCCATTTCATATAATCCATATGACTTTAGGAAATGACTAAAACACCTAAAAATTGAAATTCAAACCCAAAAATTTTATAATATGTAAAACATTGCACTTTTCTCTTCAAAAGGCACAACCCTGGTCACACCTATTACCAAAAAATCTTTGACCCAATTTCACAAAAGTGAATTTTTAGTTGTTTATTCATATTTTTCACTTCCCTAATGAATTATTAGCTGAAAATGGACACATTACTTGACATGTTTGAAATTCACAACATATCTAACTTTAAAACTCTAATATCTCTACTAATCAATCAACGGAATGGAGAACATCCACATTGGATCTAGGTATTTATTTTTTACCACTCTTTAACCTATAAAATAATCCTTTAGGATCACAAAAAATTCCAATTCTCCCACAAACATTGTCGACATGTTGCCAGATTCCCACCGGAAATAAAAGGAATCCATATTATACTTTCTACTTTCACCATATTAGAGGAGGGTATACATAAGACACTTGGATGGAGTTTGGAGGTCACAACTTATATATCAATGAACCTTCCCATTGATTATCTATGAAGGCCCATTAATCTCAACCAATGTTCCAAGGTGTGTCTCTCATTGTATTCTTTGTGTAATCAATAATAAAACACATTCTTTTACATTATGCACTATATCTTAATGGATTTCTCTTTAATATCTACTTTCATGTATGTTTAATAATGTTCATCTTTAGTTAGTTTAGGTTATCTTTAATTTCCATTTCTTATCCACTACCAAGGATTGTGCAACCTCTTGGCAGGTTCCCTTTTGCACATATGTGAGAAATCACTCATAACAATAATGACCTTCATGGTTTTAGCTACAAAATAACAAAACCTTCATTTATATGGATACTTTTCAATATCTATATGTTAATAGCCAAAACTTTCTTGCCTACTCTTTCACCAGTTTCATCACCCTTATACATTACTGATGATATTATCATTGTTTACATCTCATCAACCCATATGACCTATGTAATATCACCAAAAAAACAAAATAAAACTCAATTTTTTCTAACAATACATGGTCTCCTTGATTCATTAATCAAGAGAAACGATACCTAGGTGGTTGAACGTCTTGCATGAAAAGGGTTCACCATTCGTCCTTATCCCCTTGAAAGTAGCAACCACATTTTTTAAAATTCAAATCTTGGTTGTCATTCCTCATTGTGTGCTTCCCAAAGAGATTTATGGTTGAAAAGTGGGCGCACACATTCACATGGTCGAAACTAAAAACATCTCTAACTTCCAAAACCATAACGTATCCACTAAGCAAAAAATGAAAAGGAGATCATACATATTAGATCTATATCTCATTTTTTACCATTACTTTTCCTATAAATGCATCATTTCATGATTCCATTCTCTCACATTCAAACATGCCTACATGTTGTCAAAATATCTACATAAATAGAAACATATGCTATTGCACTTTCTACTTTTTCCACAGAGAGGATCTCTCTAAGACACTTGTCTAGAGATTTGATGTCACTAATAAGATCAATGAAAACTCCCTTAAAATTATTGTAGATGTCCACCATGATCTAAAAATTGTAGAAAGGTGTCTCTCTTATTGAAATTCTTTTTGTAATCATAATAAAAACAAATTATTTCACATCATGTATTCTATTTTGATGACCTTCATTATTTTTTGTGTTTGCATGAATGTTTGAGAGTGTCTATATTTAGTTTAGTTTAGTTTTATTTCCATTTCCATTTTCTAAATTGCTACCAAAGATTCCAAAACCATTTGTTAGATTCTCGCTGCATAAGTGTGTGAGAAATTACATACAACAATCCATTTTTTACATTATGTGTGTGTAGAGAGAGAGAGAGATTCTATTATAAATTTTTTCACCTTATCCATTTTTTAGAAAAATTATATACCGCACTAGCACAAATCAATATTTATATTCTAATTATTGATAGTTTGACTATATTAAGGGCTTTAAACTCCATAGTAGTGCTAGCTATTATATCAAGGACTACAAAGAATGCGGGAATTCAAAATCTTACATGAAAAATTAATAGGAGACTCTTATGTTATAATATATTTTCTTCTTAGGGCATAATATTCCCAAGCTCTGATATTAAGTAGAAACATCCATAAAACAAAAGGCCTAGATAAGGAAATTAATTCCATTTTATTCTTTCATATTGTGGATGCTCAATTGGAAGGTCAATCACCTAACCAATTTTATATATCAACGAGATGAAGGTTTGTATAGTCCAAAAGGAAGGCCATTAATTCTTATTCTATTTCCTTCGTGTAATTTCCAAAATCCATGTTTTTGGATGAAGGTGTTGATAGAGGAAAAAGGGGAACATCACTCCCCCTTGCCCTACATCAGTATAAACCAATATTAATAAAATTGATACAACACATATTAATAGATCCTTATTGATACATAATAAGTGAAATAATACACATAGGCTACGATATGGCATATTAAGGTCTCACACCCTTCCTCCTATCATATTATTTTACAATGACATGTGAAAATAAATGGTGTATGAGGCACTCCTTCTCAGCTTGATCTGTAATTTCATGCTTTTGAAAGTTTCTTTTGTGAAGGGTTGTAGTGTGGATGCAGATATCGAAGTTGAACTCACATTCTAAATGTGGAATGTAGGAGCAAGAAAAAGTGTAAGTGAAATTGTACCTACACTCTACACTTTGCACATGTAAGATGAGAAACACTAAAGACATTTGAACATAGAATTAGTGTCTACTTACTCTACACAAAATACATGATGCAAGATTGGAAGCGATATTTAAATAGATGGAAATATGCATGAGTTATCCCAAACTCCACAGTCTGTAATGCATGGTTGTGAAATCAAGGACTTGTAATAAAAATGAAGCTTTCAACAAAAGATTGTTAACAAAAAACACTTTAACAAACTAGGAGACAAGATCCTAAGAAATAACAACCAAAATACAATAATAGAGATAGTTGGAGATAAGACCTCAACTAATCCATGAGAATGAGAAACCAAAAGATCTCAATAATAATCTCAATACTAATCCCCATGAGAACATACAACATAAATATTTTAATTATTAAGAATTAAGCATACCGTAAAATATAGAATCCATATCATTCCTCCCAATAAGAAAAATGTTAGCCACTAATTCTTTGAAGAGAGATGGAAAACCAATTATCTTGTTGTAGTTGAAATTGAATGAGCATGATGTGAAATCTGACCTTGCTTAGTGATAGGGTAGGAAATACAAGTTCACTAATGAGTTTGGTGAGACAAATACCTAGAATTGAAATTGAGGAAGCCAAAATTTGCAACACAAGAGTCAAATGAGACAAGGCCCTACAAAAAATTAGAAAATAAAGAAACTATACCTCAATGATGTGGATCAACAAGATTGAACCAAAACCCAAATGATTAGAAGAATTATCCAAACCAATCGAACTACTTCCATCAAACAAGGTACTAAAAAGCTATAACACCATAGAAAGCAATGTGATCAAAATAATGACTTGTTGAAGCAAAACAAGATGATTTTGATTTCCCAAAAAATACTCCAACGAAACCTAGCATAGGGATATTTAATCCCTGAGTGACTACTAAAAAAGGCATATAACCTACAAGTCACAAATAACAATACAAACTTATAAAAATGCATAACAAAATGAGCAAAATCACTACTCAAGATAGTGTTACAAAGAATGTCAAAGCCTAAACAAGTTGGTGTTGAATACTATCTTTGAAAGAAAATAATAACCACAAAAAAAACCAACACATTAAAGTGAACACATATATTATATTTTACATTTAAAAAATATACCATTATTGAAAAAAATGAATTTTCACATTGACACAAAAGTGTCACTAATAAAACCACTAAATAACAATCACCATGTATAACGATGTGTACCAATAACATAAAAGAAGAAGGTATGAAAAAGGAAGTATTGACTAGGTATGGGCTTATAAATATACAAATTTTCATAGGCTAAACTCAACAAACTATAAGAATGTAATAATATATGATATCATATAAAAGGACAATGAAATGTTTTACCATAATAAAGTTCAAACAATCAATAATGCATTTGTAAGTTGGTGATGGTGATGTGAATGAAAGCTTTGGCCTTTATATGTTTTCATGATAACAATATATTATGCTAATTGACTACAATAATCTTACTATGCTACCAACCCACCGCATTGATCCCGAATTTTTATTTTCAAATAACAATCATATTTTTCGGTGCTGTTGTCATTTCATAGTTTTGTTTTCTGAAAAGGATTTCTAACTTAATTTTATGAATGTTAAATTAAATTAATTATCTCATTCACATTATGTCATAAAATATATTTAAGTTAATGAGGCCGATCACTTAAATATTAAAGTGAGGTATTGTTCTCTCTTTTATTATATTCAAATCTTTCTTTAAAAAAAACATATTACCTTTTTTTTTATCTTTATTGTGACAGTTGTATAAACTATTTGTTGAGACAATTGAATTAACTATTTGAATTATGAATTTAGTGGAATACATAACTTTATAGCTACATAGTTTAGCAACACCTAACATAACTTTATTTATATCTACTTAGTCGAGGAACACCTTTTATGCTATAATAGATACCCACTTAATTTCAATACATTTCCATATTGAAAAGAAGGCTTTTTATTCTTGCGTTAACCAAAAGATATATCAGCACATGACATTGGTGTTCCCTATTCTTTTCCTCATTTTTACATCTTTATTTGCACACCATCACCCTCCACCTCCAAGGCCCACCAGTTATTATTTGCACACCCTCACCCCCACCCGTTATTATCTGCACACCATCACCATCACCCTCACCCCCACCCGTTATTACTTGCACACCATCACCCCCACCCCTACTCGTTATTATTTGCACACCATCACCCTCACCCCCACCCCTGTTATTATTTGCACACCATCACCATTACCCCCACACCCACCGTCATATGAAAGTACATAGGTAAAGAGGGAATTACCTAAACATGTATTTCTAAAAGCAGGGAATTACCTAAACATGTATTTGTAAATGCACCGATAATGATTATGAGATATACATAGTTCAAATCACATTCTTATATGTTGAAATGGGTGTGTATGGTGTTATTGTGGGATTATGGTTCAAACAAATACATACCTAAATATCGATGAGTTGTGGGAGTGTGAAGTTGTTTATTTGTTGGTGGACGATGGAGGATGTAGGTGTGGATTTGTACACCGAGAGGGTGAGTGGTGTGGCGTGATCAATATACATACCTTCATCTATTTGTAAAGTGTGTGATGGGTAGTGAATATGTGCATTTAGGTTTTGCATTTGCACAAAAATGAAAAACTTCATTGTGGACATTCTAACACCACATGAATTTATACATATACATAAACTTTCAGCTTCACCCACCTTCAATTCCCCAACAGAAATGAACAACCTCACTCTTCAAGATGATAGTTGGTGGGAGGTTGAAGGTGAAGGAAAACATTTCTACATTAGGATGGTAGGTGATGGGTGATTGAGGGTGAAGGTGTCCAAGTGTCCATTTATACACCAAGATGGTTTGAGGAGGGTGTGAAGGTGAATGTGTGTGTCTGTACACCAATATTAGGGTGGTAGGGTTAGGAAATAATAAGGTGAACATGTGCATTTATAAACATACGCATTCATGTCCTTTAATTGCCCACCATTGTTATCCTTGGGATGAAAGTGTGCATTGACACTTGTATAAAAAAATGAAAGTAACACCTCACAAAACAATGAAAATGAAATTCATTATGTTAATAGATGTATGCATAATATCGATGTAGTGCATGGGAGTGTGGTTTGACGAATAGTAGTGAGATGATCAAGCTTGTGAACATGGAGACCTAAGTTCAAAACTCTCTATTGGTGTGACTATAAATATGTGCTTGTAAATATAAGAAATATTTTACAAATAAATTTTAAAAATTAAAATATCAACATAAATTATGGTCCTCTTTGACAAGATCAAATCAAGATTTTAACTTTCCTAAAGAGATTAACAAAAATTTGATTAATTTCATGTCAACATTTTTTTGTAACAGTAACGGTTAAATATCTTATACAAAAAATGTTAGAATAATGTCTAACTACATTTAACATATCTTACAACAGGGAAATATGTTGATAGTAATGCCAAAGGAGGAGTTGGGAGTGATATTCCCATAGTTTTTCTCTATTCCTATCTATAATTCCTAAAATAACTAAAAAACTATACTACCTATAAAATAATGGCATAATTAATAATGAAAGACATTGCAGAGGTAAAAACAGAAAGTAAATTAGGCATCTTTCCAGTTCCATTTGACCAATTTTGAAACTCAATCTTGTCCTCACGATTGGGAGGACCTTTTGTAGCCAAAGAATCCGGCATCACTATTTTCCAGTTCCCTCCACTTCATTCAGAATTGTGTTCTTCTATGCCACCTATCTAGTTTAGTTCTTCGCTCAGCTCTGCTACCCCATGTTTTAAAGCTCTTCTCCAAGTAGCATTGTAACACCCTACAATTCCTTTTTCATTTGGCACCATGCCTCCTACAATCTCCACCACTTGATCCATGATTGCCATGAGGGAATATTGATTTCTCTCTTATGGTGTTACATGTTCATCCAGGAGAGCTAATTTCTCAATAGTGTTCATTGATAATTTGTTGAGAGACAAAACAATGTTGAAAATATGTTCTGAGAAATTTCAAGTCTGGTCCAAAAGCTCTTTGTTTTTCTTGTGGAATGCCTATATTCTTCCCTAGAACCTCTTCTTTCATGTCGTACTAGAGGCATCTTGATCCCAAGAAGCACAATACACTTTAATGAAGAACAAGCCTAACCGAGAAATTGCAAAGGAGGAAAAATCCACCATGGTGAGAGCTTTGGCAAGACAAGAGGCTTTTAACTCCAATTGACGACCCCAATTCATAATTATCACCGTCATCTCACCTATTGTGTTTGCATGAATACCACATTGGAATCATACTTCTCTAGGACAATCCATTAAGAGGTAGAATGGATCGTATCCCACATCCCAATCAAAAGCCGTATATATCAACATTTGTCTGGCCTTCGTGTGCCACTTTAATATTTCATACCTTAGCAAGGGGAGTGTATAATCATAAACACAAGGATGTTCCATCGAATGAAAAGGATGGTTTTTCTCCACATTCCATGTTGGCATGGTCATTAGAGACTCTATCAGATCATGTTTTAATGTAGAATGAGTGAAGATGATTATCAAGTTCTTCTTCATGAAAGAATCATGGTTGTTAATGCTCCATCAAAGCGTAACAATACTCCTAACTCTATGTTAAACCCACAATTTGCTTGGGAGCCAACCTTTTCATTTAAGGTTTGGAGTATGTGAAAACAATCACTCCCTTCTATGTTTCCAATCATTTGGAAAAAATTTATTATCATTGATGATGCTTATTCATATTATATTGTTGTCATAGAAGATTAATTATTATAAGAGAATCTCTTATAATGAGAAGACTGTTTATGCCCTTTTCTTCAAGCAATTTGATCCCATCCATAATGCTCACATTTCAGCGTGATTATCTAAGGCATGACTAAGCTCCACACATAAATAAGTTATGTTGGTTAATCGAGGTAAATGATTACCCCTCACACTCCTATCGTCCCTTAATTTCATGTCAACATTACCCAATGCAAATTTCCTAAATTATTAAAGATATCATGTACCAATGTATACAAATATTTCTTAAATATTTGATATAAGATAATAATTTTTAACTAATCATATTATTTAAAAATATTATAATACAAATGTCGAAAATAACATTTACCAATATATTAAACTAATATAAAAAAGAAAAGCAAAGCATTTAACGATTTATTTTTATTTTTATTTTGCAACCATGTATAAATTCATATTTTAAAACAAACCTTTGTGATTTAATGTAGAATTTTGTTTAGGGATTCTTTGAAAGCAAGTTGGATAGATGACATGCTTTACGGCTTGTTGTATGTGCAGATTATTTAGATGTTTCGTTGAAAAAACATGAAAGAGACCTGTTGCGTGAAAATTCCCTTTCTTGAACCATTTTATTTTATAAAAGATATGGAAAACATGATTCACTTTTTATAAAAGTTATAAAAGTTTTTTTTTTAATAGAAATACATCATTAATTTTTTATAAAAGTATAATAAGCCTGATTTGCACAAATTAATAGCCCACACACTTTCACATCATCAACTCTTAGTTATACTTCTTTCACCATTCGAGATTAGGCACATTTTTGAAGAAATTAAGTCATCGTTTTTTTTTAATCATGGGAATAACAATCTCCCAAGAGTATATCCAACACCCTGCAAGCCAAATATATCAATAACTTTAAGTCATTGTTGATATAAGGAAACTTTCATATTATAGGACATCTTGAAAATCGACTCTCACCATTACTTGTGTCACAATTTGAGATTAGGCACATTGTTGAGAGATTATGTCACTAATTATATGAGGAAACTTTCATGGTATAAGGCATCTCTAATGAACAAGTGATGGATTTATTTTATGTTATTTTGTGGAATGATTTTGGCAAATGGAAACGAACATAACAACAAAACAAATATGCTACTATCTTGATTTTTGGGGTGAGATTTTCACTATTTATGAAAAAACATCAAATTTCAAAGAGGTTAAAGTATAAATTCAATGCATGCTAAGGACACCATACATTTCTGAATTGCAAAATGGCATTTAAGAAAAGTTTGTAGAACCAATAAATGGAAGGATGGATCAACCTCCAAGCAAGAAGTGTAAAAAAATAAGATCTTCACTAATGATAACTCTTTTTGCAAATAGTCAAGAAAAATGTATGGAGTGCAAGCAACCAAACTTTAATATAATATATAAGGCAAATTAATGCCCAAAGCCATTGTTTGGATCAAAAGAATTATAGAACAAACTTGCATATGTCTGCATGACCATAATTATATATTTATAATTTTGAATATTTCATTGTAAATATATCATCACCAAGGAAGACAAAAGTATGTAAAGGCGGATGTAAGTGAGAAAGGGTCACTAAGGCGCTGAAACTTCACTTACAAGATCAAGATTACATCTATTTTGTATCAAGGGAACCCCTGCATTCATTGGAGTGGTCTTATTATTTGCATTATAATCCATGTTATAGCTCTCTTGGGGTTGGTGAGTTCTGGCATTATGTCTTGTGGACTATTTTCTTATTGCTATGTTATTGCTCAGTTATATCGCTTGTTAATATCCCACATGAAGCAAAGAATCTCTAAATGGGTTGTGGACGACCTTGACTACTCAGAGCCTTTGCTTTCACATATGCTTTAGATAGTGGATTATTCTCCATAATGTTATGTGTGTTATCATACTTTATTTCAATAGTTGTTGGTTTTATAATGGAGAAGTGTTTCTAACCATCAAATCTCTCTAGAATTGTGAGGAAGATGGGAGATTTGGAATGGATTCATTTCTAATGGAAATGGTGAAGTATTATCCTTACTATCAAATACATTACTAGCATTAAACATCTCAACCATTGTATCCAATCATTCTCCCTCAAATCTTGTGGTTTCTTAGGGTCCAATATTTTTTGTATGCCTAATAATTCTTTGATATTCTTGTTAATAAAGTGATGTGATGTTTGGGATTGAGATTTTAATAAATACATTGAATAGGACATGTTTGATCTCCTATAGGAGAATATTAGATTGCATTTATATTTAAATTTGCATTGCATGATAACTTATTTCCATTTATTTCATAAACCTATATTATAGTAGTTGGGCCATAACTAGAGAGTTTGTCATTTCAATTGAGGGAGGTGTTTGTGATAAAGTTAACTCTTGAATGCAAGAGAGCCAATATTAACACATATTAATGTTCAAGGTAGAAAAGAATGATTTTATGAAGTGGTTTGGATAGTAGGATATATTGTGCAAGGGGTTTAGAGAAAATTGTAGGGAGAGAAAGTGTGAGACAACTGAAAACATCAGGCTTTGCAATAAGCATGGAAATTCGGGCTAAAGCAAGAATGATATCAATTTATAATCCATGTTGAGAGATTAATGGCGATATGTGGAACACGTTGTTCATT
Source organism: Pseudotsuga menziesii (assembly GCA_001517045.1). Taxonomy (NCBI): domain Eukaryota; kingdom Viridiplantae; phylum Streptophyta; class Pinopsida; order Pinales; family Pinaceae; genus Pseudotsuga; species Pseudotsuga menziesii. The sequence continues at coordinate 143,698 of LPNX011056359.1, forward strand.
CACATATAACATTTCAGATCACCATATTTAGAAAAAACATTCTAAACAGATATTGCATGAATATTTAGTCACAAGTATGGGAATTCACAATGAAAACATTAACATGAAGGGATTCATAACTGTGATGATTTAAACAAAATCACAGAATACTCAAGCTCAAGCTAGCTAAAACATGGTTCAAAATGAATATATTTCTTCAGATATCAAGGCTCCAAATGAAATGACAAATTTTAAGTCTGTCTCTCCTCTAAATACAAATATCGACCTACTCACAACTCTCAGCCCCTAGGTTGGAGCCTCCCCCAACTACAGTCTCAAAATATGATATTTATAATACTACATCACAATATTCAAGGATCGATGATCTTCTCTAAAAGATGATTTGTTGCAAATTAAAAATAAATATCATCTCGAACTTCCTGCAAGAATTATGGAGATGTTAGTTTGATCCCCTACCACCTTTAGATCTAGAATATAGAATGAAAAAGTCATATGATCCTCCAACTATCGATTGGTTTCCTTCATGCCTTTAAACATGGAAGTAGCTCACCAAGATTTTTCATCTGTATGTTTTAAATGCCATTAAGTTACCTAAAAATATTGGATAGATCCTTCAAATTTGGAACAACCTTTTATCTGTTCATTTTGAATTCCATAATTAGGGATGTAATTTCCCTGCCACCTGATTCTTCTCACCTATCCTCCAGTTGTTGATTGAGTTCCTTTATGCCTTGAAACACTTACACTAAACCTATGACCATTTCTATTTAACACGCTGGAATAATATTGAGATGAATGCTACATTTCTTTTTGAAGAAATGGATCTAATCTTTCATAACTGGTACTGTTTACCAATTTCATGCTAGAAAATCTAGGAATGATCTGAAAATGGAATTTGAATGCTGGGAAAGTGGACCTGCTATCTTTCTAGCTAGAAGATTCGACACCATAGTTCACCAGTTGTTCATATTAGTCATCAATTCCAATAAAGTTCTGTTAAGTGTTCTGATAGTATGATGACCATTGAGACTTCTTGCTACACATTTTTTTCTATATAAAATATATTGAAGATATATTGAAGATTTTGGAGTAGCTTTTAATTGACTACCTCCCAAAAAAAATATATATGTAGAAACCAATAACTACCACATCAAAAAGGAGTAAAAACTGCCCCAATTGTAGTGCCAACAGTTAGTTCCATATGTTGTTTTAAGAACGAATACTCTTATATGATGTGCAATTCAGTGTTTCTTCCATGCAACTCTTCCAATTGTTATGAAAACATTTAGAAATGTATGACACTTGGTTGCTTTGGTGTTTCCATTCCATCTTGACGCGTAATGCAAAGCTTATACCTATTGTGGGCTTGCTTGGATTCTTTCCACTTGGACTCTTTCCACCTGGACTCTGACGTTATAAGCTTGAAGTTTACCTTTGGTTTTATTCATTGTGTTATGGATAATATCCCACATGCATTAACGCATATAATTCTATTTACTTTATATACAACAATGTTCCCAATCACAACTGATGCATAGTGCATGGAAAAGCTTTTTCCTTCTTGGAATCCTTTCCCCAACGCTCCATTTGTATGTTTTGGCACTTGGTTTCATGGGTCAATGGTGGGAGAACACTATCACAAATTGTTAAAAGAAGACAAGAGACTCGTTCCTCTTACAAACGTAAGTGTTATTAGTCTTTGCCCTCATCTTTTCGTTTTTAATAAAATGAGTAATGTAACTTGTAACTTTATGGGTTAAGCTAAAACAAACATTTTACAAAAAAATAAACATAAATAATTACTTTAAAATCGTATAAAGAATCTTAAAATAATTTTATTTATATTTATATTCTTAAATTTGGTTTTGGATTTAAAATTTGAGTAGCAATGGTGAAAGAAAAACTAGCTCGATATTTTGATATTTTGACACGTTAAATCAGAACTAGTATGGGTGGAGATTTGAGGCGATAAGAAAATAAACAAGTTGACTCTCAAACTTTGATGTCTTTTCCAGTAGCAAAAATTAGGGTCCCTCTCTACATGCACGCTATCAGAATCTAAAAGTTTTGATGGGGCAGATTCTGGTACCAACAGAAGGGATAATTAGGACCTTTCACAAAGTGAACTTGAGAGGTTGAAAACAAATATTTTCACATTTTAATATAACATATGTTTGTTATTCCCTACTTAGATATTTCCAAGCTCGACGATAATAAACTAGTCCTTGAAACACCACATATGAGCTTTGTGGGGTTCCTTTAGACTCCAATAAGGAATATGGCTACAACATTTTGGACACCAAGAATAAAACTTGGGTCCCTTATCATGACTATGGGAGGAAAAAAATGTACTTACACCTGTACAATTATTTTAGGGCTCAAGTTCCATGAACGAGACCTTGAATCACTATACATGCACTCTCTAGGAAAGATTTGTTGTAAGGGTGGTATATTAGCAACGTCATGAGGATTTGTGCATAAAAAAGGTTATCAAGGCCTAACCCCATGGTTGGGGGAAAATCATATTCCTTAGATATTAGGTAAAGGTTATTAATCTCAACCGTTGTGAAGGATTGGTTGAACCATGAAAGAAGGTGAGATTATGAATATTCACACCATTAGTAGGTTTTTCACTCTAGGAATTGATCTAGAAGCCTTTACAATGGAAGGGAGAGAAAAACAAGGTCCATGTTCCCTAAAAAAATATTCTCGAGATTAAGCACCATAAATAAGGTTTGAAACCACTAGACATGTCCTCTCTAAGGGAACTTTTTCCTTTATGTAGGATATTGAGAATATTATGAGGTTTTGTACACAGTGGTTGGACCCGAGGGCCTTGAAAATGAACAAGGAAGAAAAAAAATCCTTAATCCCTGTATGAATCTTCGTAGGCGCATGAATTGTGAAGATTCCTTGATCCACCATATATTACCTTTGTAGGTCATCATTGGTTTCCAATTACAAATATGTGCACCAATGGAAAGTGTTCAACAATGATAATGGGTCTCATGGATTATACCATGCTAGGGGATGGAAAAAACACCTTACGTCGTAACATTTTTTAGCTTAAGCACCATAAATAAGGCCTTAAACCACCACATAAATCCTCTCTAAGGGATGTTCAACTCCTAGGTTTGATATGGGTGACAATAAGAGGTTTTGTTCACTACATGTAGGATGTGGGGCCTTAACCATGGTTAAGGAAGGATCACAAGTCGCATAAGACATGTGAGAATTCCTTCACAATGAGATCTAGGAGATAAGGGAATCTTCACAATCTAAGCTATTCACAAAATATGCAAGAAAACAATAAAAGATAGCAAAATAATACACATAGATGGTGCCAATAGCTGATGTTTCTATTAGTGTACAACTTGTAGATGTGTATGGTACATACTTATAATACATTGGGATAAAATCATTAGCCTATGGAGGCATTTGGATGCATAAATGTGTCAAGCTAGGATTTGACCCCAAAACCCCCTAGGTGGACCAATAAGTTCCCAAACCATACCAAAAAATCATGAATGCTAGTGTGAACATGGTTGGAGCATGTTGGATCATAAATGAAGGCATGCTAGGTGTGGGTGAGCACATGTGTGAGTGGGAGAGGCTCTAGGAGGCAATAAATTCCCAAGGAAGACCAAAAATCGCCACATAAAAGCACTAGCACCTTTAGTCAAACATATTCCCTGATTTAAGGGATGAGGAGTGGCCTATCATTAATCAGGGCACTTGAGTTGTCAGAATGATCAAACTAGAGCGCCTCAACTATCAGGATTATCAAAGTGGAGCACCTCAACTACCATTGAATGAGCCAAAGTCACCTAATAGACCAAGATTGATCAATATAACCTAAGTTGGATCATATGACATAAGTAAAAGACAAATGAAAATGTATCCTAGGTGTATGACCATGGTACTAAGGTGGATTATTGCTCTAACCCTCCCCCTTAAGCCTAACTTAGTACAACTTATACCAAATTATTGTTGAGGCCTTGGAAACTAAGGCTCAAGTCACCACTTACAAAAAAAACTTATTTGTCCATGTAAAACGAGGAAAGAGGAAAAAACTCATGGGGAAAATCCTCCCTTGAGAATGGACATGACACGGAGATGATAAAAAAGTCTTTAACAGGTCCTCTTCTTCACTTGAATGAGCTAAATGAACAACTTCTTGGTGATGGAATTGGTGAAGATGTTATGGATTCCAAGATCATGAATCAATGCATCAATGTGTTGTAGACAAAGAACAAGTGGAGAGGTCCCTTGAAGGTCATAATTTGTTGATGGAGGAGCATCATAAGAATTATTTTGCTGCAAGCATACTCTAGAAGCATAATCAATAATGGAAAATATATCTTTGTTCCTTGGACATATTGGAGGATATTTTTGGATTCCTTCCAATGGAGATCATGTAGTTGGTGCATATACCTTGCTACAGCACTTACAACATAAGAAAAATCAAGTTTGGTATGTGTAAAGTACAACAAACTACCAACTAGATGCCTGTACAATGTACAATATACCAAAGGAGAATCACCAAATTCACCTAGTTTAATGCCAGAAAGAAAAGGGAACTTGGATGGCTTACAATCAGCCATCTTAAACTTATTTAGCAGGTCTGAAGCATACTTAGGTTGACTTGGGATGATGCCTCTTTCAGATTGCTCAATTTCCAATCCCAAGAATTGCCTTAGCAATCCTAGACCCGTCATTGCAAACTCACTATGTAGGGATGCCTTGATTGATCCAATTTGATCGTTGTAGCTCTCTGTAATTAAGAGGACATATACATACAATACTATAACCTATAAAACACCATTATTTTTCTGCAAATACACATTTGGATCATATTTGCATCGAATAAAACCAATTGAGAGCAAGAAAGAATCCATTTTTTCACACCGAGCCCTAAGGGCTTGCTTGAGTCCATAACATGATTTCTTCAACCTACAAACAAGTGAAGGATCATCTTGGGAACCTTCAGGTTGACGCATTTATATCTCCTCCTATAGATCACCAAGTAGTAATGCACTCTTGACATCCATATGGTGCACTTGCCAACCTTTACTAGCTGCAATTACTAAAACTAGTCTTATTGAATCCATCTTTGCAACCGGTGCAAAGGTTTTGGTGTAGTCCACACCATTGACTTGAGAGTATACCTTAGCAACCAATATGTCCTTGTACATAACATATGAACCATCTGCAACAATTTTGGTTCTAAAGATCCACTTGCATTGAACTAGATTCCTATTGGGAGGAAGGGAGACAAATTCCCATGTTTCGTTCTCTTTGAGAGAGTTGAATTCTTCTTCCATTGCTGATTTCAATATTGGATCATGACAAGCCTCCTCATATGACTATGGATCATATCCTATAAATTCCTAGGCTCTTGGGGATTGCCTAGCAATTCCCCTGCAGCTTGTATGTTTTTTTCAGCCCATTTGGGCCTTAATGGTGACTCATATACATAAATGTCATCTAAAGACATATAATTATCAGAATTATCATAAAATACAGAGCATGAATCATCACTTACTTCATCAAGGTGTTGGGGAGAAGAGCATTCCCCTGGTGTAAGCTCAAAATCTGGTATTGGTTCCTCTTCAAATTACACACTCCTCTCAATGAAAGTATTGAGTGTGGATGTGTCAAAGAGATTATAACCCTTTGTGTCCTCACCATAGCCAACCATGATGAATTCCTTTCTCTGTGGCTACAAATCCTTCCTCTTTTCTAAAGGAATTCGAGCCCATGATCTTGATCCAAAAATTATGAAATTTGAGACATTTGGTTATGGCCAAACCATGCCTCACAAGGATTTTTTCCTTTGAATCATTTGTGCAATGCCGTGTTCTATATATATGCAGCACAATTAATAGCCTCAGCCCATAACTTGGAACTTAGATCCCTTTCCTCAATCATGCATGTGGCCATCTCCTTGAGAGATCTATTTTTCCTCTCTGCCACACCATTTTGTTGTGGTGTGTAGGGATTTGAATGCCACATTCCTCAAAATGATGCTGCCGATTTTCGTTGACATGTTCATTCCCATTGTCATTCCTAAGGATTTTTATCCTATTCCCACTTTGATTCTCCACTTAGGCCTTTCAAGCCTTCAATTTCTCAAAAACTTCAGATTTCAATTTTTGGAAGTATACCTAGCAGGATCTCGAGTAGTCATAAATGAAGGATGTTGTTTTTATCCATCTGTAGATTCCATCCCTTGTGACAATATGTGAATTTGGTTTTCTCTTTCCCCTTCGTGTCCTTATCCTAAGGAGGATTTGAACCCCCATCACTAGATTTGGGTTTATCAGACTTCTTCTTCTTTGGCTGCTTCGAATTCTTTACCTTCTGCTTTCCCTTGGAGGCTTTTGAAACACCCATGGCCAAATCTTGATCCTTATCTTTGATGGTGCCCATTTTAACTAGATTGTATTGCTCCTGGATGAGGGATTCCATGAAGTTGGCTAGTGTTGGCATCTGCCAATTTTGAAGTGTCAATTTTCCAGAATGGAAGGTGCTTACAAACACTAAAATTTCTGGGCCTAAATTCAAAAGGATGGAAAGTATCAACTAATCCTCTTTCTTCTCAATTCCACATTGCTTCAGATGAAGAACTAGAGACTTGAACTTTGTGAAGAACATCTGGATAGTTTCAAAATGCATTGGGCTCAGGCTTATGAGCTCATTTTCAAGTTGATGTCCTCTCAATTCATTAGTTTTCCCAAAGAGAGATTCTAGTTTAACCTGGACTTCATTTGGGGTTTTCAAACTGTCTATATGAAATAATATCTCTCTTGATATACTCAGGCATAGCAATCCATAGGCTTCATCAAGTCTATTGAAGAACTTAGCTTTCTCTACAGCAGAGTTTGGCTCCACTTCTGTGCCCTTGGTAACTCTATAACCATTTATGCCTTCCAATCAAACAAATTGAAGTGGGCAATCAAGATGTGTTTTGCTTCCATTTCTGCTTGCGCTAATGGTGAGAAATTTACTAAAATTCCTGCAAAAAACACTTAATTTTATCTGTAATTTCTCTAAAACAATGCAGATCAAACTCACAAGATTGATATGCAACTCACTAAAATCCAATCATATCTGATACCATGTGATAATTTTTATCTATAGCAAGATCTAGGATCCTTAGTGAAACTCACAAATCGAATTGCATGCAAAACCAACAAAAAACCATGAAAAGAAAACAATTTTACATAACCAATGTGAACTGAAACTGGATATTATTTGACTTTCTAACATGTAAACATGTTTAGAACAGGTTTATATTACATCTCAAGTGGTTCGCGAGGCTTAGGAATCCCAAAATGAGTGTACATGTGAAATTGGCCTCAATCCCCCCTAGGTGGGCCAAACTCACTCCAACTCAGCCCAAATGGTCACGAATGGATGTGTGGACATGGTTGAGGTGCACTGGAGAAATCATGACTCCTTGTCATGCATGGGTGTGCAAAATAAGGTGAGTGGGAAGCTCTAGGTGGGCATGAAATACTCCAACAATCCAAAACTTGGGCTAAAACCACCCGTAGCGCTCCTAGTCAACCCAAATTCCCCAATTCAAGGAATGGGAGCACATCAACAATAAATGAGGGCACACATGTGGATTTTCATTGAGTTGGATCGCTTGTGTAGGTATGAAAGAATCAAAATAGATGGTTATTGTGTTGGATTGACTTCCCTAAGTCCAAACCATAACATATCATTGCATAAATGACAATAAAAATGATTAAGGATTTAGACTAAGGTACTAACTAGTGGATTATTGTTCTAAAAAATATGATATTTCCTTAGTCCTTAAAGGAATATGTGAGGTACCCATGTTAATGAAAAATTCCTTGAAGCATCACACATGACCTACTCAAGGTATGCTTGGTCTCCAATAAAATATGCACATTCCTTTAAGAGGTTTAGAGCATTAACAATGTGTATTAAGGCCTCAACATGGTCAAGGAAGGAAATATAAGACTCAATCCCTAAATAATTTTTTTTGTATCTATGGTTAGGAATGTCCCTTACTCACTAGCCCTCCCTACCTTTGTATCTCCATCTCTCTCTATCTATGTGTGTGTGTCCCCCCCCTCTCTCACAACCACCCTCTCTCTATCTATCTCTATGTGTGTGTGTGTTTCCCTACCCCAATCCCCCTCTCTCATAACCTTTCTACACCTTCTTTATACCTCCCCCACTATCCCTCTCTACATCACTCTCTCTCTCTCTCTATCACTCCCCCCTCCCCCCTCTCTCATTGTTGGTCACCCCTCCCCCTCTCTATCCCACA
>LPNX011056359.1:152090-366329 GCA_001517045.1 Pseudotsuga menziesii
TTGCTCACTCCTCCTTTTCTCTCTTCCACAAAATATATCTCCCTCTCTCTATGTGTGTGCACCCATGTGTGTGTGTGTCACTCCTCCCTCTCTATCTCTATCTCTCTATGTGTGTGTGTCCCTCCCTCATCCCCACTCTCTCATAACCTCTCTCCACCTTCTCTATACCTCCCTCGCTATCCTTCCATCCATTACTCTCTCTCTATTGCTCACCCCTCCCCCTCTCTCTTTGTCTCTCACCCCCCTTCTCTCTCCTTGTGTGTGTGTGTGTGTCCCCTCCCCTCTCTCACAAACTCCCTCTATCTATGCCTTTTTATCCACCTTATATTTACCTCCCTCACTATTCCTCACTCTATCACTCCCTCCCTCCCTTATTCCTTAATCACTATCCCTTCGCGCCTTAATCCCTCTCCCCTAACCTCTCGCTCTCAACTTGTATCCCTCCATCCCTATCTCTTTTCAACCTCTCTCTTCATGCTTCTCTCTCTCACAACCTCTCTTTCTCCATCACTCACCCCCCACCCCTGTCCCCTTTCTTTAAAAACATCTCTCTCTCTCTCTCTCTCTCTCTCTCTCTCTCTCTCTCTCTCTCTCTCTCTCTCTCTCTCTCTCTCTCTCTCTCTCTCTCTCTCTCTCTCTCTCTCTCTCTCTCGATCTCCATATACATGTGTGTTTCGCCCCCCTTTCCCTCCTTGTGTCTATCCCCCCTCGCACACACCCACACATTCTATCCTTCCCTCACTATCTCTTTTCTTCACTCTATCTCCATGCCTCCCTCTCTCCCACTCCTCCCTCACTCCTGCTCCTCCCTCTCTATCTTATTCTCTCTCTATATATATATATATATCTCTCTCTCTCTCTCTGTTATACTCCCTTCTTCTATGTTTTCAACTTATCCGTTCTTCTGAACCCCATACCTCATTACGACCCCTATTATTTGTTGTATTGCTTCTCATTCCCCCCCTCTTCAATTTCCCCCTCCTTTTTCCTCTCTCCTCCAACACACCTTATTCTTACTCTAATCCTCCATATCCACCTTTCCATTCACCAATCCTCTCTCTCATCAAACCATCACCCACTTCCTCCCCTCCACCTCACCCCCCCTTCGTCACTCAAGTCTCACGTACTGGTTCTAGCCCTATATGTATTCAACACCTCTTCTCCTCTTAATAGTGCCCTCAATACCCACTCCCCTTCACCCCTGTAATCCATCATGTTCCCATTCTCTTCATCTTTTTACACTTGAACTTATAACATCCTCCTAGTCCCTTTATCCTTCCCCGCCCCCTCTCAATTATTAACCATACTCACTTGAACTTACAACATCCTCCTATGCCCTTGACCCTTCTCCACCCTCTTTCAACTATTAACCATTCCCACTAGAACTTCCAACATCCTCTTAGGCCCTTGACCCTTCCTCACCCCCTCTCAACTATTAACCATCCCCACTTGAACTTCCAACATCCTCCTAGGCCCTTGGCCCTTCCCCACCCCCTCTCAACTATTAACCATCCCCACTTGAAATTCCAACATCCTCCTAGGCCCTTGACCCTTCCCCACCACCTCTCAACTATTAACCATACATTTGATTTCTTGCATATAGTGCTAGCATTTTTTCTCCACATAACACGCACGCATTACAGAAATACATAACGCACGTGTGTTTTGTAGTTCTATAACACATGAACGTTTTGTAGTTCTATAACGTGCATGTGTTTTGTAGTTCTATAATGCACACGCATTTTACAAATATATAAGGTCGGGAAATGTATTTTGATTTAAAAAAAAACACACTCTCATTTTGCAGCACCTAAACCATGCCAATTCACTTGCTTGCATGTCACCAATAGTCCTATGTGAATGGTTTGAAGTTTGATTCGGTAATACCAAACATGTGCTATGGTATATGATAAACCATAGTTAATTGGGCATTTCTTCCAGTTTCTGAATAAGTCATTGTTTACGCACTCATTATAGTATGCTACACACAATCATTTTTGACGAAATCTTAAACATAAATAGCATGTTTTCTGCATATTTGAAATATCTAATGTTTATTTAAAAATATTATATTTTCCTATTTTTTTCAATTTCTATTGTGTTCTAACTCCTTAACTCAAAAAACATGTTGTTAGTGTTTTTTCCATAACTTTTTCAATTCTTAATCATTTTAAAAACCAACTCTAGGGTGCACTAGAATACAATGGCTTCTACATTCTATAAAAAAACATTTCATAAGACCTTCAAAGGCTGCACCCACAAAATACGTACAATTTTTTAGGAATGATCACTTAGATAATTATAGTTTTTTTAAAATACAAATTTTATTTTCAAAAAATAGTGTTGCAGTAGTGCGGTATGTTCTCTACATGCATGCAAATTTTTGTATCCCAAAACCATCATTTAGGCCCCCAAAGGCTGCACCTACAAAAACATATACCCCATCATTTGCCTGAAAAATAAAAAAGTGATTGTTAGAAAAAAGTGAAACTTAACATAGTTATGAAAATTTTCAATACACAAAACTTATGTATTCGGAAACATGATTCAATTTCCTACATTTCATCTTTTTTACTCAAAGCAAGATAACTTTTGGAAATATCTCAAAAAATCCGATTAAGTTGGGGGATGCCTAATTTTTCAGTTTTCTATTGCATCTAACGTGTCAAAAGTGACCCTCATTAGCTTGCACTCACCCATTAACATTTTTTCATATTTACTTAGTTATTTTTGTCTTGATATATTTTCATAAATTCAAAATGTAAATCCTTCATTTGTATGGCCTTCTCCAAGTTTTTTCAAAAAAATATATGCCACGCTTATACAAACCATGTTTTCCTTTTTATACAAAATAGTATTGTGATTATTTTCAAGCCTTGATACCTCACATTAATGCTTGGCATTATATCAAGGATTACAAGCATTATTGGACTTTAGAAGCATATATGTCGCAATGATTGGATACTATTATTTCAAATATTGCAAATGCTCAAATCCATTTTACTTCTTTGATATATTGTAGATGCTCAGCTATAAGGCTAATCAACTAGCTAAATTGGGAACTCAACTAGACCAATGTTACTATAGTTCAAAACAAGGGCATTAATTCTTGTTCTTGTGATGATACATTTCACAATATTCAATCTTTTGGAAGATAGTGTTGTTAGATAAAAATGGTGGCATGAATTATTGTGTCCCTACCTTCATATAACCAACATTAATAAACACTATATAACCCATATTTATCAAGCCTCAATAGAGGATAAGTGGAATAATATGCATAGTTTATAGGATCGACATAATAAGGTCTCACTCCATTCCATATTTTTAATATTGCAATCCAATGATGTGTGAAAATAAATGGGGTTTGAGGGCCTCCCTCTTGGATCAATGTGGAATTTTACACTGTTGGAACTTTCATATGCTACCCATACCACATTTGTTGGGAACTATAATATAGGTTCTTATTGTGTATTGCTTATCCTTGTGGGTGATATATAGATTCCTAGAATTAATGACCAAGTGTTGATATAAAAGGTTATTAGTGACTAGGGTTAGATAACTAATAGATAGAATTCAAAGTGAAGCAACTCTACTTTCGTGTGTTAATAAGGTGTCATATAGTTAAGAAAGAAAAGTGATTAAGAAATACCTTAGGCTAGTTGGTTGGCCTCCTTGTTGGAATTTTCAAATACAAGTAGTGACCTACTTCACAAGTACATTCCATTCTAAACCTACCCCGAAACCAACAAAGAACCTTTCTTAAATATTTTTAGCCATTAACCAAAATAGTCAATGAAAATACAAAACGATAACTAACTAAAATAGCCACCTTTTAGGTAAAGTAGTTCAACCTTTAACTTACTAATCATTAAGCATATCAATGAACATTATATTTGGTGTGGGAGAAGAAGAAAAAAATTTGTTTTATTGACAATAAGTGGATAGAAATGTAGATATACCTAAATCTTGTCAAGGCACCTCCTTCACTAGGTTTTGAATTCCTCCAACATAGACCACTAACAAACATCCCTTCCACCCATGTTCCTTAATCGTGAAAATATGGGACATTTCTTGGGAATTGAGATCCCAAATCAAACTCAAAAGGGGAAATGACCATAAACAAGGGTTTATGATGGGAAAGGGACCATAAAATGCATACATTCACCTCTCATATCTCCATCCTAAGGGTGCTAAATCAATGGGGTGCCCTTCTCAAACTAGTAGCCTTATGTCATACTAATGAGAGTTATTTTTTGTTTTTGGTTTGGGATAATCATTATTTCCAAGTGTATGGACCACAAGAAACACATTCAGGAGCATACATTTAATGTGCATTTATATTTTTTTCACTTTTTGGAACATCCCTACATTTTGTTTTAAGGTAACATGTGTATCCTTATGAGTTGATTTAAGGAAATTCATGGGGCAGAGAAAAAAATGTTTTTTAGGAGATTGATCAATGATGTAGAGCATACATAGGTCTTCTTTATTGTTTTAGGTAGTGGTGGACTAGATAATATTATAATATATTCCCCCTAATGTATAAGGTTAGAAGATAAATTGATGGTCGACATACATTATAAAAAAGGTGTGCAAGTCTTATGAGTGGGCCCAGGTGGAGTGCACCAAAAATCAAACTAGAAAAAGTACTTGCATATTAAAATTAAGGTATCAGATTAATCTCTTCCCCAAGGTGGACATACCCATGCTTAGGTGGGAAACAAGCATGGAGACCAAATCAATCACACTCTGGATCCATGTAAAATACAATATCATGGCCACAGAAAATATACATAGTTGATCCATGTAAAATATAGATCATGACCAACAACATATACAACCTAGATCTTTGTCTCAGTGGACATCAAGAGAATGTCTAATGATAGATGCAATTAGAAGCTAATCATATAACCAAGTATCAATGCCATATAAGTACTATTTCATATCTTAGGTAGCAACAAAAAGGGAGATTCTACTACAAGCCCATTATCTTAATTTGAATATGATGAAATATTCCATTTGAATAAATGATGTCAATTAGAATATTGAACCAAGTGTTTGATTATTGATCATTAATGAATATTATTAATAAACATGGGATCAACCACCAATATTAATAATGGGTTTCAAGGTATGGAATGCAATCTAGTAAGTATGAATAGATATGTTAACATCAAACACTTACTACAATCCATCAAGCATGGAACAATGATTTGGATTAAATGTATTCAAAACAATGGTACATGAGTAAAGAAACTATGTGAACAGATATATTATTATCGAACACATTTGGAAACCACTCAATCAGTGACCAATTATAAGATGTCATATATTGAGTGTAGGGTAACTCACCAATATTGAAGGTAATTCTCTAAGTGTTATCAACTCTAAGTCTATCTCTCAAAATAATGAATTGAAGTCTATAAGAGAAGACATATTAGTATCGAGGTCATAGAGACTCTTCTATACTAGTAAAAGTAAACACTCGATATGATTTCATTGAAAATAACTTGAAATTTAGGGAAGGTTGACATGCAAAGTCAAGAATATGAGAGATTACCGACATGGGTTATACATACTTTAAATGTAACCATAACATAATTATGACTTGAGCGTTGATTAAGACCAATGATATAAAACCAATAATGAGGAGGACATCAAGGGTGCTCCATAGTGATTGGAAGAGTAACCAACCAAAGGATTTATAGTCTCGTGATCATGGTTAAACTTCTAAGGCTAATAAGAAACCCTAATTCGTGGAAGAAGACATGACACAAGTGCTTTGGCATTCAAAGGATACATACATTTGTTTTTCCATAATATACATAAAATATCTAACTTCTTACCCCCTCTTTTTTTATAAATATTTTTTTGTGTCTTTTTTTATAAATATTATTAATAAATCCTGAAAAATTATAAAATAATGCCATCAAACAATGAATGAAATGATTATTGCAAGGTATGCAACTATGTTCTAGGTGCATGGATCAAACCCATGCAAAAAATGCAAAAAAGGTCTTGGGAAGGAGGTGGGAACTCAAAAGCATGTTTCTTCCAAGAATACAGATGATAATGCAAATACAACATATGCAAGTGAGAGAAATGTAATGAATGCATTGATAGTATAAAATTTGCAACAAAGCATTAAGGATAAGTGTTCAAGAGGCAGTTAGAAAAAGAAAATGGATAATGAAAAATAATGGGAGCCACATATGGAACTACTAGATATAGATGAGAAAGAGAGGAACACTTCTTCTTCTCAAAGTCATGGTACAACTAACAAGGCTCTCAAGCCTATGAAAAAAACTTAGTATAGGAATCAAAATGAAAAATTTTCATATACAAGGGTTTTTAACGGAAAAAGGATAATAAAATCCTTGAGCACTCAACTCTGGGTTCTCCAACATAAGAATGCTCAATCAATATTGTGCCCATTCTCTATAAAATAGCCTTCTTCCGTACTTATGAAAGTTGCTTTAGGTATTTGGTATGGGGTTATAACCATGTCCAAGCATATGGATTCAATAAACCCACTCAAGAGCATCATTTAATGCAAATGTGTTTCATTTTTGCACTTTTTGGAGTTCCTTCGTGTGTTTTAAGGAAACACATGAGGCCCCATGAGTTTATTTAAGAAAAGTTGTGAGGACCAAGAAAAAAATGATTTTTTAAGGATAATGCTCAGGGATGTAGAGGTTAAATAGGGCTTGTATATTATTTCAAGTAGTGGTGGACCTAATAACTCTATAACGCCAATGTCACGAGCATTTATGTACAATGTGTGAATTGGGAGACATATGTAGGAAATTGCGGGTGTTTGAAAGATGAATGTTGCAGGCCCAACATGAGATGCTAACTTTGATTGTACAATGGAGCTAGTGGAACAAAAGGTGGCAAGAAAAATTCCCATGTCCTAGGAAGGAACAAGGAACTTGCTCAAAACCTCTAAGCAAATTCACATCTTGAATGCAATGGAATCTAAGTTTAAGGGCCTTATGAAGACCCGAGGGAACAAGAATTAGATGTTGCAGGAAAAGATTGATATGGTGATGTCCAAGGTAGATGGCGTTGAGTGCTCCTTGAACATCCAAGGGGTTGGTGTTTTATATTTTATTCAACCACTGTAGTTGGGGAGCCTAATTGGTTTGTACTTTGAGTTGTTAAGGAAGAGAAGGTTCTAGAAGATGAGGCTAAATATACATATCTAGTTTCATATTCTCGATTGGAGGACTTCAAGGATACCCTAGATGTTAACAGGCAAATTTAGGAAGAGGTTCTACATGGGCTTACTTTTTAGATCCCATTGCAATTTTTTGTTTTATTGGGATTATATGTAAGGAAACATAGTGTCCTTAGTAGTATTAGTGATATTGAACATGCATGCAAACTAGAATTTTTGCTATTTTGTTGCCAAACTTTGAACCTTGATAAGCCTTGACCACAATTATCACTTTTGTATTACAATGTTAATTGATTACATTATGACCCTTTCTAATGCAAATATACCTATTATTGTTAAACAACACTGATATTTATACAAAATGCACATACACATGTACTACTTATTCTCTTAAATTTTATAATTTTTTCTCATAAAATTCCATCATTTAGATACTAACACTACATTAAATCAACATATGGGTTATATTATGCATAAAAATAACAAACTTTATATTTAAAAAATTAAATTTTAGCAATAATACACATCTTTTATAAATATAAATTATATATTTTAAAAACTAATTTAATTTTTAGCATTTCAATTTCTTAAACTAATTTACAATTATTTCAAATCATCGTTAAAAAAAAATGTTATTTTTTCAATTAGTTACTCGATGTTTCAAAAGCATATCAAATTACATACTTACCTCAGCAACATCTAAGAATGTAATAATATATGATATTTAAAAAAGACCATGAAATCTTTTACCATAATGAAAGTCAAATGGTCAATGATACATCTGTAACCTATAAAAGAAGGTTTTGCTTTTACATGTTTTCTTAATAACAATATCTTGTAATCATTGATTCCAAAACTTTATTTTCAAATAAAAATCATAATTTTATATGTTATCATTTCATATATAACAAACAAATAATCCATACGTATATATGGGTGCTGAACAAAGTATTAAATAATGTTCCAACTCCATTAACATTAAATACATTAAGAGGTTTCAATTATATCAAATTTGGTAGAAAATGTTGATAATATTATAATCGAACGTATGTGTGCTTAGCAAAGTATTAAATAATTTTCCAACTCGATTAACACTAAATGCATTAGGTGGTTTCCATATTTCAATGATTATATCAATTTTTTTAGAAAAGTTTGATAATATTATAATCGATATCAACTTTATCTGGTATTTTGGGTTCTCAAATTTATTAATTAATTTTGGTTCAAAATTTGATAAAAAAATAATACGATGTTTTGTTTTTGACAAATTAAATTAAATGTGACTTTTGCTTTTCCATTATAATTAATTTCCAGAATTTTAAAATCATTAAAAATAAAATACATTTAATATGGGTATGTTGGCTTTAAAATATCGAGTTTCCATTCTTAATTAAGTATTTTAATGAAATAAATATTAATCACTTTAAGTAGCAAACACGATAATTAGAACTCCAATAAAATAATTGTATTGTTCGTTGAATTTTTTATATATTATATTGATATAAAACCTGTAGGCTGTGACTATATGTAAGCTTGAGACACACGAAAAGTCGTTAATTACTTGTGGAACACGCTCGGATTTGTAAGGTTAACACGGACTGAAAGTCCTTCATTGTTTTTAAGTTGGGTTGGTTTTGCTTTTTTTGGTTTAGAAATTATGATATAGTGGTGGTGATCAAGGTTGGAATTTCAAATTACGGACACCCATCAAAATTGCTGGTAACAAACAAAATCTGAAACGTTTTCTGTATTCTAAGCCAGATTTTGACGGTCTCGGCAAAATCTTAGCTGTATTTGACGGGTAAATTGACCCATGACGAGCATTTACCCGTCAAATTCCATCCTTGGTGTTGATTCGAGGAAAACCGGGTCAAAGTTCTTTTTCTACGTCTTTAAATATCCTCCCTTCGTGTAGCAGTCTTTAAATTTGACATCTTTCTCAAATTTTCTCAACAAAAAATAGCTTCATATATATAATTTTCCTTTTTTCCAGGAGAAAAATAGCATTTCCAGGAGAAAAATAGCATTTCCTTGTTATTCATATGAATCAAAGGAAACCTTGTTCATGAGCAAAAAACTTACATAATAGCATACAGCTCACATCATAATCTTGTACACATACAAACTACAAATAGTCTCCTAGAGGAGATCAACAAGGCAGATCTCTAAAGAGAAGGTTACAAGCTGGAACATGTAGACAGCCTATTCTCCAAAACCAAAGTAGATATGTGCCTCTAGGGAGAAGACATTAAAGTATCTTCCAGTCCCCCTCCCAAATCAACTCAGCAATCAACATTCAATCCCAAACAAACCAACAAGTCTAAGGAGGCACTCAGCTGGGATGAGGATAAGCTCAAGAAAGGGGACACCATAACACAATCATCAACGATGATTTCTCAAATACAGTCCCATAATAAAATAGAAATAGTCATACTCAGAAGAGATGAGCTGAGCCATGCCAAAGGCATGCTCCCTCTATAAATTCCATGAAATATAAAATCCCAGATGGTAAATGGAGTGCCTCCTTAGAGAGACGGCCCACCTGTACATTGAATTCTCTGAAGACATGAGCTGATTTGAGATTGATAAAATAAGATCGGAGAGTCATGGTCTCAATACCCCAACCAGCCAGATCCAATGTTTCCAATGTAGCCATTCCATTGAACCAATTAATAATTGTCAATGAGTCCTCTCTGATATGCAAGTAGGGGAGCCCAATGTGCTTGGAAAAGATAAGAAGCACCCATAGTGCAAGCAGTTTTGGCCGTGTTTGTGCTCTGACCATAGCCAAGTTTTAAGAGGAAATAGTGATCAGTACTTAAAATAATGTGTACACCCACACCACCCATACAAGAGGTTGAGGATCCATCGAAAAAACCCACAGGGTAGTCAAATACTGGAGACAAGCCTACTAAATTTCTGTAAGATTTGGTGGAAACCTTCACTTTGTGTTTTGAAAGCTGATCCATAATAAAATGAATAGTGAGGTTCGGTGAAGGACTGAAATCTTCAAATAGGACTCTGTTATGCATAAGCCAAAGCTGTCAGGTCATGAGGAGGGGAAGAAACCTCATCTCTCTTTCATTCGCAGTCCACTTAACCATATTAAGCATATATGTTGGCTCATTCCAATTGATAACTCGATGGAGAGCAGTACCGAGTCCATTAATGACCTCCCTGGTGAATCTATAGTCAACAAAAAGGTGATTTATTGATGTTGAATCCTAGGTCCAACTCTTTTTTAGCAGATTATCCTAGGTGTTAATCCGGTTGGATAAGCACAGTTAAACAAAACATATAACTTTCAGTTGGCAAGTTAAATTTCCATATGGTAACCAATATCTTTTTAGGTGTATCTTGGCAGTGACTAGAAGCAATGCAATCAAAGCTAATTGTGTGGTCACTTGACCCAAATGTCTTTCATACATCCAAACCAAGGAGTCATGTCTATCACTTAGTCGAATACAGCCATGTGAGAGCCCCCCAATATAATTGTTCCACAAGACCTTCCAATCACCTTCCAGGTCAAGTTCCTCTGCAGAGAGCAAGTACTGTTGGGCAATATGATTTCTACCATTGTAATGTGCATCAGCAAGTGAGGAATTACCATAATCCTCCAGATAATCTCTGAGTTCCTTAAGCAGGATAAATGCAAAGTTGGAGCCAGCAATCAGATCAACCACGATTTTAATGTCTTTGCCATTCCCCACCCTCCATCCCAGACATCTAGTAAGCCACGACATAGTTCTAATAAATCCATTCCAAATATAAGATGAGCCCTTAAGAGTGAATGAAAGAGCACGTATCCATTCAACAACAATCCTATTTTTTAAATATTTAAATGTGATGATAGCATACTGTTGAGGCCTGGAAATTTGCAGGCAGCAACAGCAAAGGATTCTCCCCAATCAACATTCCCTACTAGCCCGTGACTGTTTGGTGTGGGGAATATGTCCGGTTTGCGGTCCGGCTACCGTAGGTCAAGTAACAAAAAATAAAAGGGTTTACTGGTTGCGGCTCGATCCACCGTATATATTTTTGTATTTTTTGACTTAAATTATGATATGCATGTGCCTACCTAACATGCAAATTGATTAAGAATGCAAGGAGCATTCACAATGTGATGCACAGGTTCTTACCTCTCGTCTTAAACTTCCTCACATCTAAATCACACACCATTAGAAAATAAATACTAGCTAGCCTATCTCTAGAGAGTTAGATATTAATTCATGAGTAATGCAATATTTTTCATATGTTACGGCAAATCGCAGATAGTTGTTCCTAGAACCAAACATACAAACATGAATAAAAGTATACATGACAAGACAGTTAAAACTTCCATTACTCATAGTGGAAAACATCACAGAATATACTAGAGAATATTCAAGTAAGAACATAGGTTCAGAAAGTTAGAACGCTCTCACAGTTAATGAAACACAGTTGAAAACAAAATAGTTCCCCTTCAACATTGTTCATTTATCGCATTGAAACGTTCCACATAGCACCTTCTCCAACAGGCAAAATTTATAATTTCTTATTGTAAAACGAAATAGTTCCTCTTACAAACAATAGTTCACAAGTTTGTCCAGGGAAAAAGCCCCTGTAAATTCTAAATTTCCTATATTTAAACCAAATCCGCTAACTGCTTGGGCTGCCCCAACCGTGTGACCTTTGGGCTCCTCAAAACCATCTAATATCCCCATTTTGTCTTTTCTGTGAGTACTCATGATTCACTTCATGCGTTACGTTTCAGAGTACTCAACAAAGCGGGATCCGCTTGGTAACTGACAGGTCTTTCCAAGCCTGGGCTTTTGTCACCATTGATTCTGCCTTGTCTTTCGTTTGTCCTCCTTGAGATCCCGTTGGTTTCGGTACAAACTCTGCCTAACACTGCCCAGCTCCCTTTCTGCTGCTTGTCTCCCAGCTACGCCTTCGCGTAGTGGTAATCTGAAAAAGTCTCTTGAGTTTGTTTGCAATTAAACGACATTTATCATTAATTAGGATTGCATCTTTTCAATCAAACTACATCAACAAACCAACTAGTCATCAAAAAAGAGGCCCTGCAATGCACTCTCGTCGTGAAAATCTTAACAAGCACCAAAATCACTGTTGCCCATACAAGGGTTTAAAACTCACAAAAATGATGGGAAGAGCAAAACTTATCGGCAGCTTAAAACACTAAAACATCGGACGGGTAGTCTCACTCACAGCCGCATCAGCGGATCTCAAACAGGCAACGGGATCCATGAGACCGTTAAGTTTATCGGAGACGGAAGAGCTAAACTCAAATTCTAGGCGGAAGAGTTCCTAGTCGGCGAGCGAAAAGACATCAACGTTGGACACTTAGTGCGTTACACAACCGCAAGGGCGGAGGAGGAAAGACTACAACCTTCGATCCAAAAACAAAGCGACGAAGACCCGACAAAGCATCGGCGGGCGGAGCAGTTATATGGCAGATACCTAGTTCGTTTGGGAGCTGCAAGGGCGGAAGATAAACAGACTACAGCCTCCGATCCAAATCATAAATTTTGCTATGGCACAAGATCAATGTAAAACAGTAAGTGTTCATGACAACTTAAGGTCTCGCAGTAGTCCAGAAAACTTGTTTCACTTCCAAAACAACGGCTCCACAAAGACCAAATACCTCGACTCAACCTCAACCAACCTCCAATAATATAAACAAGTCAAACGATATGATGCGACAACAAAGAAGTCAAGATCCTCCTACAGAATAATCATCATTCGATTTCCGCAATGGAGGCTCCCTAAGGAAACATGGTTCCGATAAGTTGTTCAAATGACCTCCAAAACAGTGGCTAGCACGAGAAACAGGCTTCCGAAAAGAAAACGCAGCTCAAAGGGCAACAAACCAGACTCTAAATTCCGCAACCCACAGCAGTTTCAAACATAAGCAACTTTTCGAAACGCAGGAAGAGAGTAATCCTCGAAATAGCCCAAAATTAAAGCAAAAACAAAAAGAGTTCATAGATCCAAACGATTCTAGGCAATGCTAAAATTAACAAAGGGGTCCAAAATTTGAAAATTTGGGGAAACAATTGCAGCTGCAACAAGACCAAATACCATTACCCTACAGTACCATCCAAAAGCATTTGAGTCTCGAAGCCATACTAAACCATTCCAGGTTTAGAATATTCCACCCACCCATCTCAAAAGGCCTAGAAATCAAGTGCCAATCCACTAAGTGAATCCTAGATTTACCAGAAGAATTTCCCCAAAGAAAATTGAATATGGCCTGTCGAAGGAAGTTCATAATCGATTTAGGCATCCTTGCCAGTGTAAAGCCAATATACTGCAAGCCCCATTAGTACTGCTTTAACCAGTATCAATCTTCCTCCCAGACTTAATAAGCGGTAGAACCAATAACTAATTATTTTCTCAAATTTGTTTAATAGCCAGCGCCAATCATTAGCATGATAGCCCATAGGTTTTAGATAGAAGCCCAAGTATTTAAATCCCACAAACAATGGATCCATTTTGAAAGAAAGAATGGCTGCAACATTTTCTCTGACAATATCATCAATTTCGTTATACAGAAAGGAGGACTTCTCCTCACTAATTTTCATACCTGTTGCTGAGCAGAAGAGATCTAAGATTACTTTAAAATGTTTCCATTCCTCAACAGTCCCCACACCGAACAACAGTACATCATCAACAAATAGCAAGTGTGTAAGATTCAAAGAAGAGGAAACTTTAAAACCCATAATAAGACCATCATGTTGTGCCTGTTTGATCAGTAGGCTAAGGCTTTCAATGGTCAGGATAAAAATAAGGGGCGAGAGTGGGCAGCCCTGCCTAATACCTCTCGAGCTCGAAAAAAAATTAGTGGGAGTCCCATTAATGAGAACTGCAAAGTTTCTTGACTCCACATAGCCCATGATCCAATTCACACCAATGATAGGTATACCAATCTAGAGAAGGACCAGCCGAAGGAATGTCCAGTTCACCCTATCGAAAGCCTTAACAAGGTCTAACTTCAGTATGAAGACCTGCCTCTTTTCCATTTTAGCAATATACAATACTTCTTATGTAATGCCTATAGGCTCCACAATCTGCCTGTTATGAAGGAAGCCAAACTAATTCCAAGAAATAGCCTTATCCAGTATGAGCTTAAGTCTGACAACTGCAAGTTTTGAGATAACCTTATAAACCAAATTACAGAGGGATATAGGCCTAAAATCGGAAAAGGAGGATGGCTTATCACTCTTAGGGATTAGGGTAATAAAAGTTGCATTTAATGAGCCTAAAACCCTACCTTCATTTTGAGACTGCTCCACAGCTCTAAGAATATCAAGACCAATAAGATAAAAAAAATGCAAGTAAAATTCTACGGGCCATCCATCAAGACCAGGACTTTTGTCCTTTTTGAAACCTTTAAGTGCACCCTCAATCTCTGAGAGAGAGATATCTGACAGGAAGGATTATTTTTCTTCATCCGAGACCATAGAAGGGAAAAGCCTAACAACCTTAAGTTGATATTCAATATTGGTCAATCCATCATCCAAGAAGAGATCAGAAAAATGGGAAACCCCAAGCTTTTTGAGCTGTACTTCATCCTCAATCATCTCACCCAGCTGGTTCTAGAGACCCCAAATGGATTTGGAGGCCTTCCGGGCAGAGGCAAAGGAGTGGAAAAACTTAGTGTTTTCATCCCCTTCATTAAGCCAATCAATTTGACTTTTAAGTTTCCAGGTCAGGATCTAATGAGTCAGTAATGAATCGTTTTTGGCTTTCAGCTAGGACAGTATAGAGGAATCATGTACAAATAAGATACCAGAAGCTTGTGAGGTCAGTAAGGTGTCCATTTCATTTCTTTCTCTTTAGTCCATTTCATTTCTTTCTCCCAAGCCTTTACAGTCTATTTAAGTATTTTGATTTTATAGGTAAGGGTCGACATAGGATCCATGGGACAAAGGAGCTGAGTATTCCAGGAAGAAAAAACAATCTCAGAGAAGTCCTTTTCCATCAACCAAGCCCTATTGAATTTAAATGGATAGATATGACAACGAGAGGTATTGTGCCATTCAAGACAAATAGGATAATTATCAGAAATTTCAGAAGGGTGGATCCAAGACTTAAAGTAATTTAATATAGGAATCAAATGAACAGAGGCAAGAAATCTATCAATACGTTTACTAACACCCTCAAGCCCAGATCTACCACTCCTCCATGTGGGACCAAGATGAAGAGGTGCAAGGTCAACTAGATTGGATCTGTCCAAAAGGTTAGTAAAATGATGAATCATATGATCCATGTGTTCTTTGTCTCCCCAAATCTCTGCATCAGAGAGAGTGAAGTTTAGATCACCAACAAGGATCAGGTTGGGGTAGTTAATAAATCCTACAACTACAACATTATCCCAAAAGGACACCCTATTAATGTAGGTTCCATAGCAATTAAGTATAGTAAAATCAGAGTCAAACCCTTTGAACCTAGCTTTAATCAAGATACTAGCATAGGATCGAAAGGATTTACACCGAGCTAAGTGAGGGTTCCAAGCTATAAGGAGACCCCTTGAGAGAACCTGGGAATCCAAGGCATAGTAATCCCAACCAAGTTTCATCTTGGAAAACTTTAACAGAGCAAAATAGTGGTCACACATTGTTTCTTGTAGTAGTATCATATCAGGATTCAAAGAGGAGAAGAGAGAAGAAAGGGCTCTTTGTTTGGTGAGACCCCCAAACCCGCGGATATTCATGGAGATAATTCTCATGGGTCAACCTGGTGGGCAGGTGACAGTGTTATAAGAACCTGAGAGGAGTGGTGTGATCTGGCAGCTTCTTTGGTCCATGCTGATAAAGGGGTGTAGAGACCAGAGGGGCCAAAGGCATTAGAGTACTTTTTTTCCTTGATTTCCTGACAGTGACATTTTCAAATCTGATAGAGTCCAGAAGACGAGTAGAAGGGGAGGTGGGTAATTTATCTGAAAAATATCAAGTGACTTCAGAAGAGAAAGATCCTTAAAAGTAGGAGAGGAAATAGGAATATGAGGATCCTTATCAATAACAGGAGATGGGGTTCTAGATAAAGGTGGGTATTCCTCCAGACTCAAACTCATTTAACCTACTTCTAAAACATTTTAACAATAAAACTCTTCTCATTTAGGAAAATTCTATTTGTTCCCAAGATTTAGGAACCCATTCCTATAGTAAAAATTTTGTTCTCCAATTTAAAAAGTAACCCTTTGCTAGTCATTTTTAGTCTCATGGTCCTACATCAACTCCCAAGGGACAAACGTTTATGAGCTTGTCTTTTCTAATTTTGTAACACTCATCCAACTAGAATCCTCTATTGGATGATCTTTCCACTTTACCAAATACTCCAAATAGTCCTTCCCTCTAGTCTTGTTTGCAACTTTTGTATCCAAGATTATTTCGACCTCCAAATATTTTGCCATAGGAATTTGCTTTAGCCACTATACATCACTAACTTCCTCACTGTTCACATTAGCTCAAGATTGTCCTTCATCACCAACTTTATAAGGATAAAGGTTTACAACATTAAAAACAAGCAAGATACCAACTCCTATAGGTAACTCCAATTCATAAGCATTTGCTGAAAGATTTCAAAGAATCCCGCATGGACCTATCTTCTTTGACTCCAGCTTGTTATAATCTTTGGGAAACCTTTCCTTCCTTACGTGAGCCAGAACCGTGTCACCAAATTCATAGTTCATCCCTCTTCTTTTCAAACATGCTTTCATTTTGTACTTAGAGTTGTTGTCTTTCAACTTTTGCTTAATCTGTTCATGTCATTTGTTGATTGCATTCACAAAGTCCTCCCCATCTATGCTTCTTTGTTTAAGCTTACCTAAGTTCCTCATGAACTCGATAATTCCTCTAGGGTGCAGGTCATACAAAATATGAAATGGACTCATTTTGACACTCCTATTTGGTGAATCATTATAAGCAAATTAAGCTTGAGACAACACACAATCCCACTGCCTAGGATTTTCACCTACCAAGCTCATCAATATGTTCCCTAGGCTTTTGATTGTCCATCAAATTGCAGTAGATAAGATGAACTAAAATTTAGTTTAGTTCCCGGTTTCTTCCATACGGTCCTCTATAAGTGCCCTAGAAACTTGGTATATGTAACACTCTGGTTTTGACCCCGTTTGCATTTAAATAATATGATGTAAATAATCATGGTGTGGAGCTCAAGGAAAAAGCCCCACCGTCAATTTAGTGTTTATTTTTCGGCGATTAGGATTTAGGCCGATGGTGTTTTTATGCTTGCTGAACGTTATAAGTTTGGACATCATGTTAAATTTTCAATTTTAAATTAAAATCCTATAGCCAGCTATGTCAATGCAACAAAATGAGATGGGGGCATGATTTTTCCCAAGGATAATGGGGGGGATTGGAAGAGTGGGAAGAAATTCGAAATGGGAAGAGCACCCATTTCTAAAAAACGTTTTTTAAATTTTCTTGGGCAAGAAAACAACAAAAACGCCTGCCTTTCCCTCATGCAATCACATTTCACCTTCCCCTCACAATTTGTACTATGTGGAATATTTTTGGCAGGGGATTCTGGCATTCACACGGAAAACCAAAAACCGCTCTGAGTCTTGATCATCCAGGATTTTTCCTGTTTTGTGAATTGTTTTCCTTTTAACAATTTTCCTATCTGTTAGTGGTTTCCTAAATGCGAACGCCTAGAATCTGATTTGTCTTTTTGAATTGTATGACCAGCAAAAGATTTCATTTTTGGTAACTGTAGTAGTCGTTCTGGCTCAGACAATGCTCAGAAATTCATAATTGTTGCATGTACTGTGTGTATTCCTTGGCTTCTATTACGTTTTGTTAATCCCAGAACTGAGAACGATGTGTGTACATCCTCATTTGACATTTGAACCAATTTGGGGAATGGAAATGGAGTCTGGACTTGCTTGATAACTAGTGTGTGAAGGAACCTCACAAACCAATCTAGATGGCTGGTTTTCTTCTTTGCATACTCTGAATAGCACTGGAAGGGAATGCATGGCATGAGGGACTGTGTATCAGAGAAAGGGATGCTTCCTTGTCTTGGGTGTGCAAATGTTTAGAAGTCAGGCTAGATTCGATGTAGGTGTCCATAGCTCTGGGATTGAGCTCACTAGCTTAGTAGTTAGTCTTTCCACCTCCTTGGTCAGCTTGATAAACCCAACTAGAAGGATGGCTTAGCTGGTAGCCTAATAAACCCATATGTTGGCTTGGCTTTGTCTCATGTGAACTTTGGCTATGTGTAAATCATTGCCTTTGTAAGCCTGATAAACCCAACTATGTTGGCTTGGCTGAGTTTGATTGTATCCTAGGCTATGGGTATGTCTGCTAGTGTTCCTTGCTCCTTGGGGAAATCATGCCTAGCTCGGGGTTGGTAGTGTTGCTGAGAGATTGATGAGCACACTGGCCTATGGTTGGGTGGAATGTTGCAGCGACATAGTTGGTTGCGGAACAAGCTTCTGATAAAGATAAGTATTTCTTGTGTTTCAATCCCTGCAACTGTACTTGTTTATAAATGAATACGAATATGATGAATGCTTTAATGGAATGTATTTGACGAAGATGTATATTTCATGAATGATGTATATGTGTATGTAATTTTATTTCAATGAATTTTCTAAGTTTTTATGGAGCTAGACTGACCAGACTCGAGATGGCTTGAATGCTCAAAATCATTTTTAGACTTAGAAATTTTCATTAGCAGATCAAAATTCTGCAAATTTAACCTTTCCGCAACTTCCTTTCCGTAGGATGCGGGATGCAGAAAAGTTCTTTGAAAATTTCGATCTCTGCATTTTTCCTTCTGCATTTTCCTTTCCACAACTTGCAGAATCCGAAAAAGTCGTTTTGTGAAATCTACTTTCCGTAATTTCCTTTCCACTCTTGCGGGATGCAGGATGCTTCAAAGTTATTTGGAAATTTCGATCTCCGCATTTTTCCATCCGCAACTTGCGGGATGCGGGATGCAGAATGTAGAAAAGTCGTTTTGCAAAATTTGCTTTCTGAAATTTCCCTTCCGCAATTTGCGAGATGTGAGATGTGGAAATGAGTTATGGTAAATTTTGATTTCCGCAACTTTGATCTCCACAATGGTCGTTCCACATGCGGGATGCGGGATGCAGGGTGCAAGTGTGAAATTTATATGTTTATGATTCCACAAGTGAAGCTCTTCGCACCGTTGATTTTCTATGCGATGATTCTCCACCATTCGATCTCTCTGCGATTAGGGAAGATAAAGAGTTATACAGTGTCTGGATCAGAATGTTAGCAGGGGAAATTATTGCTTGTGTAGATCTTAAAAAAAAAGAATCAGGAATCATCATACGAACGCAGAATCAAAGATAGGTAACTCAGGTAGAAGAGTTGGATCACATTCTCTCCTCTGGGGCGGGAGGGGACATGACAGTGTGGTATCAAAGCTACTGGTTGCAGCGTTGGGCCTAGATGGGCCGAAAAGAAAAGTGGTTACAATATTGGGCCTCGATGGGCCGAGTTGGATAGTTACAGAGATGTTGGGTAATAGTTCCAACGTATTGTTGGCCGCATAACAGAGAAAAACTGCCATGGGAAGTGGGTAAGTGATTTTGGTTTTGATTATATCTAATAGTTTTGTTATCTAACACATTTTTGCAGAATTACAGTCACCTTTAGAAAGGGCAGTATGATTCTGAATAGTTAGTCCAGCCACAAGCACAAACGATATGAATGATTATGCATGGGACCCCCAATGCGCACGAGGAATATGCTATGGGGGGGGATGTTAGAATTGGAAATGTTGAGAGAGATTCTAATGGGATAAGGTTTCAAGATACTCCCCCAAACTTTGTAGCCACCATGAGAAGCCTCACAGTGGAGATACATAGCTACAGAGTAGACAACGAAAGACTAATTAAGGCTCAGGAAGAGCAGAATCAGCTGAATGCATCCATATTTCCCAGTTTGACAGACATTCAGAGAAAGATGAAATCTGGGGACCAGACAGTAAAGCCAAAAGGAAGTAAGAACACTACTAGAGTAAGAAAGTGATCTCTTGGTGGGTCATCCAACTCTGAAAAATCCACTGATGGTTCAATTTTTTCCTCTCATGAGAATAAAATAAAGAGATCTCCTAGTGGGTCATCTGACTCTGAAAGATCCACTGAATATTCAGGCTCTCCATCTCACAGGGGTAGGAGGAAGAGGCGTTACCAAAATTGCTCAGGAGATGAATTCAGGAAGGAAAAGCCACCTACCTTCAATGGTGAGGTAAAGACTGATCAAGAAGTTTAAGCTTGGATTCTGTGGATAAGAAAATATTTCCAAGTCCAAGATTATTCTAGAAATATGAAAGCTCGAGTAGCCATTTTCAATCTGTCAGGAAGAGCGTCTATTTGGTGGGAAAACTTCAGGAAAGTAAAGAAGATAAATGAAAGGAATATTGTCTGGAAATAGTTCCATAACTATTTCAAGTAGAAGTACCTCTCTTACCAGTACTATGATGATAAAATCAAAGAATTCCAGTGAGCTGAGATTGGAACAACAGACCATGGAGGAATATGGAAACAAGGTCTTGGAACTACGGAGGTATGTTAGGTATATTAAAGATGAGAAGGTAAAAATTCAACTCTTTCTGAGTGGATTGCCTCAGTCCTACAAAGACCGAATTGAGTTCTATGAACCCAGAACTCTGGAAGAGGTGATAAGAAAAGATAAGTACTGCTACGAGCAAAGAAAGAGAAAACATGACTACCAGAAGGCATGGAAGAACAAGCTGAATGAGAATTTTGATCAGAGGAAGAGAGGTTTCAAACCTCCTAACTTCCATAATCAGTAGAAGTAGCCATTCCAAGATGAGAAGCAGCCAACCAGAGTAGTTGTTATACCCAAATCCTGTCACCATCATGTGATAAGACCTTTAACTTCCATGTTTTCCCTTAATCCCAGCACTTGGAGTGGAAACCTATTATATTTGTCAATCTTACATGAAAAAACTCAGCACTGCGCTTTCCTTGTGTCACATGAGCGGTACCTTGCTCTGACCACCTGTACCATGTTTTCCATAAGCGATGCCACCGCCTGTGGCCTTTGGTCCATAAGTGTTTCTCATCTAAATCGCTCTGTCATAAGAGAAGAAAAGCGGTACCCTGGGTAAAATGGGAAAAAGAGAAGTTTCTCGAGGCTTCTAGATCATGAGCCTCGTGTCCTTCCTTATCCCTATCATTGTGGGTCAGTTGAGCTTGAGATCTCCCACCATAAGATCTTAGAGGCCACCTCATCCACAAATCTTTCAACTATCCCTATCCATTGAGCCTTATAATACAAGCTCATGTTTATAGTTGAGGGGGAGAACTCTAGAGGTATTGTTATGCTGTTGGATTGACTACCTAGTCCAAACCATTGGAGAGCATAGAGAGCAAAGTTGGAGCTTATGGGGATGAGATATTGGTTTCATGGAGATGTCTGTCAACACAAAGGCAATGGTTGTAAGCTTCTCCATACATCCTTAATACAAAGTTGATTTCCTTCCCACATTACTGTTGTTTTGATTTCACATGTACATGTTGTTAGATTCCTTAGTCACTAACATGGATAAGTAGATGATGTTCTCGTAGCTTTGATGTGTTTGCATGTTTCAACTGTTTGCAAGTACACAGGTTCACTATCGAAGCAACATTCTAGGTGTCTACGACATCCAGGGAGGGTCTTCATCCTTTGTTGTTCATTAATTTGTTCTGGATCTGAACCATTCAGACCAGAGGAACAGCTTCTGTCCGCAGAAGGTGAAATATTCCTGGTTATAGTAGTGGGAGAAAATACAAGAGAACCACAGCAGAACAAAGAGCCTCTCCATTATGAACATACATTTTATTTATTTTTTTTATTTCATTCACGCTTAGTCCCACCATTACAATGAACAACTTTACTAGTACATAAAACAAAGGCATTCCCTCTCTTCTTCAAATGAGGGAATAAAAAACCTAAATTTATCATCTTTCCTAAATTTCCTCAACAGAAAAAACTTCACAAATATATTAGCTTATAACATAGACTAGAAACTACTTCTAGAACGCCCTAACAATAGAATTTTTGTCTACTTATTTAAAATAACATCTAAGAAAACTCTATATGTTCCTAAGATTCAAGATCCCATTCCTATAGTAAAAATTTTGTTCTCCAAGGTCAAAAGTAACTCTTTGGTGGTCATTTTCCCTTGTGGTCTCGATGCTTCTATACATATTACAAATTTACTTATATTTTAAATGTATTTTGTACAACATTAATATTATAGTATAAGATGAATTTAAAAGTGAAAGATGTTTAAAATGTTATACTAACACAATCACTTATTTTTTGTACATTTGACTCATCCTCATACAATCTAGGAAAAACATAATCCCTATTCCACCCCAAATTCTAAGATATAAACACCTATTGATATAATTATTAGTTAAAATTTATAGTAATTAATATAACCAATTTTCATATTTATTTACTTGTGTTAATATACAACATTCATAATATAAATCAATACATATATTTAAAACAATTATATATAGCCTATATCTTCTCTTATATGTACACCTTTACTTTTTACACAT
The DNA here is from genome assembly GCA_001517045.1 of Pseudotsuga menziesii. NCBI lineage: Eukaryota > Viridiplantae > Streptophyta > Pinopsida > Pinales > Pinaceae > Pseudotsuga > Pseudotsuga menziesii. The sequence goes on from LPNX011056359.1 coordinate 174,854, forward strand.
GTCCTCATCTGAAAGTGCATATGTACAAATCAGGAATTATTCCAAGGTTTATTTATTCTTGGGTTATAATGGAAATTTTGGGCATTCATTGATTTTCATGGTTAAAAAAATATGATAAGGAGAGGTGCATGTCTAGGGGTTAACAATTTGAGTAGTAGGGAGGTAATCTTTAATATCTCATAGGGTAGAGGTTCTCATTGGTGTGCCTCGGGATGTCGTAGCATTTTTCCAAGTCATGAGTTTTTGTTATATATTACTTGTGGGCTATTGGATATACTCTTGGGTTATAGTGGTAACTATCTAGATTTGAACATGGACCCTAGCAAAACAAGTTACTAATTTTCATGGTTTTAAATAATGATTAGGAGAGGTACATGGACCAAATCTCATTATGATATGTAAATCTAGGTTTGTATGGTGTCAATATAACATTAGGGTTCAAACAAATATATACATTCATGTGAGTTAAGGATTGGTGAGTTATGGTGAGGGTATGTATTTATGCATATTTTCATTGTCCACCCCAACAACACATAAATTCATACACAAAAAGGTGAAGGTGTGCATTCATAGACTAAGAGAGGTGAAGGCGTCCATTCATGGACCAAGAAAGATCACGTGGGGGAATGTAAAGGTCAATATGTATATTTATGCTACGAGAGGTGATGATGCGGTCCGGTAAGGTAGAGTGAGGTGAATGTGTGCATATTCCACTAACAATCCTAGGTCAAGGTGTGCACTTACACCACAAATTTTTTTTAGCTTCGCATAAATAAATATTGGTAGATGTAACTGAAGTGACTCCATACATATAAATTAACACTTGCACAATTTAATATGATGATAGATGTAAGTGTAGAGAGAGAGAGAGAGAGAGATTGTTAGTGACTTCATGATTGAGGAAATCACATCCCATGAGTAATCCATGGGCATCTAAACTCTCAAAATCTTCTGAGGATCGCATCTGGCCCACACAAACCCTTAGCATAGCTAGATTTAAAGTGTCTTCTCCAAGCTACCTTAAAGGATTCAAGTTCAGATCAACATACAAAATGAAGCATGTAAAAACCAGACAAATTTAAGATATATTTAATATAAAATTTTAAAAGTTAGTTCAATTAATTATTATTAATATTATTAACATTTAACTAATTTCATATAAATTTATCTTGTTAAAAGTCTTTCAATTATATTCACTCATTTTGAAAATAAACATTTATTAAATTTCTTTCCATAAATTAACCATATTATCAAGATCTTAAAACAATATCACATATCAAAATCAACATTAATTTAATTAAATTTATTTGTATAAGTTAACTATACTATCAATATCTTAAAACAAAATCACATATAATTATTTTAAATTTATAAATATTTATTTTAATATAATTAAACAAATTTACTTTAATCATGTTCAATAATAAAGACGTGACAATGAATCTTTGCATATTTCCATCAATCTTTCTAAATTAAATTATCACCAGTAAATTTTAGAATATTTTAATAAAACAAAATCACATATAAAAATAAACATTTATTAAACTAAATTTCTTTCCCAAAATTAACCATACTATCAATATTTTAAAACAAAGTCACATATAATTATTTGAAGTCTATAAATATTTATTTTAATATAATTAAACAAATTTACTTCACTTATTAAATAATAAAGACTTAAAAAACGAATCTGTGCAGGATCTCTATCAGTCTTTTTAAATTAAATTAAATCATCAGGAATAAATTTTAAAATTTTATAATAAACTTTTTAAAGAAAAATAGTATAAATGCTAGGTTTAAAATAATTAATTTTTAAAATAAAAAATAAAAAATATATTAAAGATTGTTAGTTTAATTCTTATTCTCTTCAAATATATAATTTTTATCATAAAATTTCATCATTTAGATACTAACACTACACTAAAATCAACATATAGGCTATATTATACATAAAAATAACAAACTTTATATTTAAAAAATTAAATTTTAGCAATAATACACATCTTTTATAAATATAAATTATAGTTTGCATATCAAATTACATACTTACCTCAGCAACATCTAAGAATGTAATAATATATGATATTTAAAGAAGACAATGAAATCATTTACCATAATGAAAGTCAAATGGTCAATGATACCTCTGTAACCTATAAAAGAAGTTTTTTGGTTTTTACATGTTTTCTTAATAACAATATCTTGTAATCATTGACAAAAATAATCTACCATGCTACCAACCCACCGCATTGATTCCAAAACTTTATTTTCAAATAAAAATCATAATTTTATATGTTATCATTTCATATATAACAAACAAACAATCCATACGTATATATGGGTGCTAAGCAAAGTATTAAAATACATTAAGAGGTTTCAATTAACATTAACATTAAATACATTAAGAGGTTTCAATTATATCAAATTTGGCTTTAAAATATAGGTATTTTTTTTTTTATAAAAAAAGATCTTATATATATTATATAAAAAAAGGTATTACTTGATGTATTTACAAAAAGATAACCTCTCACCAATTGTCCAAAAACAACAATTACATCTTCAAATCAGCAAGTTCTAATTTCCATCCAAAATACTAACTTCCATATAATGTAGATATGACCCCTCAAGTATCTACCCTAGTGCATTATGTAAATATCATTTACATAATCCACCCCAGATAAATATAAACCCTATGAACCATAAGATATATCAATCTTATGCATCCATACTGTATAGCCACAAAATACTAATAAAAACCAAAAAAGGAATATGTAGATGGATCACGTCCATCCCCACGGGCCACCAAAAAATGTCCTATCGGCCCCAATATTGCCTGCTTCGATAATAGATCAGCATCATAATTGATCTCCCTGTAAATATGCTGGATGCTGATCTCCAAGAATTGACCCCTCAACTGCAAAATACGATCCATCCAATTGGTCAGAAGTATCGCTTCCAATTGTATAATACCCTTAAACCATTCAACGATAATTCGGGAGTCACCAGCAAGTTGGATAGAATCAATGCCCAATGTTCTAGCTAAGTAAAGTATACTCCATAATGCCAATAACTCAAACCGTGTGTTAGTACCTATACCACAGTTCCATTTGATATTATATCTGCCCAAAAGAGGCGATATGAGTATAGCCCCTACTCCACACCTAGTGCCACCACCCTGTGAGGCCCCATCAAAGTAGCCAATAGCCATGTCATGTATAAAAACAGGTTGCTGTATATTGCGTGACTGTTGTTTCCTATAGATCGTGGGCCTCTCATTCCATAAAATCTGAACCTTGTTGACAATCTGAAGTGGAGTAATAAATATATGCCGAAAAATATATGAGTTTCGAGCCAGCCAAATGATTCTACATACATGAAAAGGAATAAGTCTCAGCTTCCTGTCACCAGCAATCCAATTTCCAAAGGCCTGTATAATATGAGTACCTTACCAGATATTATCAGTTCCATAAATATGACCAATATGTTTCCAAACTTGAACAGTAAAAGGACATTCAATCATCAAATGTGTGATACTATCCTCTGCATTATGACAGAAAGAGCACATGCCAGGACCCTCAAAACCTTTTCTCTGGAGCATATTCCACGTAAGAATACGACCAGCCAACAGTAACCAGGAGAATATCACCGTCTTAAGAGGAAGTTTCCAGCGCCAGACCTCCTTAAACCATATAGGAACACATTCCGAGAATAGGGTAGTAACAGAAGATTGATATGCCAGAGCCGCAGTAATAGTTCCAGTTTTCACATTTTTGCTCCAGTATAGTGAATCTTTACATGGTTGAAGCCTGCATCCAGTGTTTTTGAGCTTGTATGTATAATCTTTCCATTCCGTGGCCAAAGGACCATTAAGATGTATATCCTGTGCATCCACCCATCTCGTGATGTTTGTATCATCAATGTTAGTTCCAACCTGTGCCAAATAATATATTCTGTTTGCAAGCAAATGTGTCAAAAGAGGATCCGATAGTCGGTATGATCCATCCAAACCCAATATGGGGTCTCTCCCCACCCTTATGCTCCACCCATCACCCGGTCGCCACACCAGCCACTGTTTCAGTATAGGGAAAGCTTTCATAAGTGCCCTCCATACATTTGAGATGTTCTTCTGTTCATATACTGACAGTCTGATCCATTCAGAGACCGGCCATCCCCGAATGTACTTGGCCGAGATCACCCGCTGCCACAGGCAAGGTACAAAAATACACCGCCATAAGTTTTTTGCATTAAGAGCTCTGCCAAATTCACCGATGTCCTTTAAGCCCCATCCTCCCCATCCTTTAGGCTTTGTCAATAATCCCCATCTAGCCAAGCATATAGATGTCTTATCCTTGCAGCAAGACCATAAGAATCTGATCATTCTGCTCTGAATCAGTTTAAGTATAGCCCGCGGAATCCAGGATAGGGAGAACCAATATACAGGTATGCTCTCTAGTATTGATTTTGTCAAGATAAGTCTCCCACCAATAGATAAAAAATGATGTCCCCACTTACCAATGCGAGACTCAATCCGCTTCAGCAGCCATAACCAGTCCCTGATCTTATAGTCATTGGGCTTCAGAAAAAATCCCATATATCTGAAACCTTGATCAAGAGGTAGTATATCAAATGAAAAAAGCTGGTGTATTACCTCCAAATCGCCAGGTGTCCAATTTGAATGATAAAACTGTGATTTATCCGGACTAATGCTCATACCCGTAGCATCGCAAAAAACATCAAGGGCAGTTTTGATGGTCTGCCATTCACGAAGAGAGCCCCCTCCAAACAATAAGATATCATCCACAAACAATAGATGTGTAATATAAATATTTGATGCCACCTCGATGCCCACAATATCTCCATGTTCAGTAAGTTCCTTAATCATCCTGCTAAAACCTTCTGCAATAAGGAGAAATAATAATGCTGACATCGGGCAGCCCTGACGCAAGCCCCTGGATGCCGAGAAAAATGGAGTGGGATGTCCATTGACCAGAATAGAAAAGTTTTCCGAGCACACGCAACCCATAATCCAATTAGTGGTGTGCAATGGTATACCAATCTGCAATAGTACCAATCGGATAAACCCCCAATCCACCCGATCATATGCTTTAATAAGATCCAGCTTCAATACCAGAGCTTTCTTATGTTTAACCTTAATACTGTGAATAGTTTCTTGTGCAATGGCGATGGCATCAGTAATCTGGCGGTCTTCAAGGAAACCAAACTGTTCATCAGATATACCCAAGGACAGCCCCTTCTTCAAACGAGTAGCAATAATTTTAGTAATAATCTTATAAATCAGATTGCATAATGAGATCGGCCGAAAACCCGCAAATGTGGATGGCTTATCCGATTTTGGGATTAATGTCACAAATGTGGAGTTTAATGAGTCACATACATTTCCCATAAGACGAGATTCCTCCACCATAGCAAGTATTTCAGGACCCATCAAATCAAAGAAATGAAGGAAAAATTCTACAGTCCATCCATCAGGCCCAGGACTCTTTGAGAGTTCAAATACTTTCAGAGTGGAATGGATCTCATTTAATGTCACGGGTAAATAGAGTCTCTCACCATCCTGTTCACCAAACATCCTCGGATACTTCATAATAAGCTCCATTTGAGCACCAATAGGCAGGTATTCCTGTCTCGTATAAACAGAGTTGAAATATGAAATAGCCTCATTCTCCAGATCTCCCTGTTTGAATAGTACAGAACCATCGTCCACATGAATGTCCCAGATATGGTTGTGTATCCTTCTGGCATTCGCATACTGGTGATAATATCTGGTATTGCAGTCACCACTCTCAATCCATTGTATTCTACTCTTCTGATGAGCCGTCTCCTCTCTCCTCTTCAATATATGTGACTGTGTCTGTGTAAGACTTTTCAGCTGAGCATGGACCACCTCATCATCAATACCCGCCGGATAGGCAATCATAATCCTAGCAATATTAGTTTCAATAGAAACCAACTCCTCCAAGTCTCGTTTCTTTTGTAATCTTTCTCAATTCTTCACCTCAGCCTTGAGGAGTCTAAGTTTCAGAACCAATAATCGCATAGGAGAAAGATCCTCATCCACCACCAATGACCGCCACGTCAATCGCACAAAACGGTCAAAATTATCCATTGACAACCAAGTCGCATTAAATTTAAAAGGATAATGGATATGTTCACCAGCCATTTGCCACTGAAATACAATAGGGAAATGATCAGATATCTTAGCCTGAACAACCCATGATCAGTAAGAATGAACCTGACCCAGAAAATCCGCATCCACAATGAATCTGTCTAAACGCTTGCCAATACCAGCCATACCCAACCTACCATTCTGCCAAGTAGGTCTAATGACAGATGGCTCCACATCCAACATACCTGCATCCCTGAACATATTATAGAAAAAGTCGGCATCTGGATCCATACGCGAACTACCCCATGTTTCATGAGCAGACAATGTAAAATTCAGATCACCACCGATGATTAACCCGGATTTTCCCAATAAACCACTAGCACGAAGGTGATTCCAAAATGGAATTCGATTATGATAAGGTCCATAACAATTCAGGATGTTTATCTCCTAGTCTCCATTGATAGGCCGACCCTGCAATAATATACCTGCAGTAGATTTGAATACATCAAAAAGTGCCAAATTAGGATTCCACGCAGACAGCAATCCCCCCGATTGCCCCGAAGCATCCACAGCACTCATGTACCATCTCCCCACCACCTTTGTAAAAACTTCAATAGCCTTAACAGAAGACACCATCGTCTCCTGTATCAATATAATATCAGGTCGAATAGTCTCACATACTCTATGGAGGGATAGCAATTTAGAGGCACCCCCTACCCCACGGATATTCATAGAGAGAATAATCATTTCAAACCCCGTGCAAGGGCCTTCTGCTCTCTAAGGGCCCGTGGAACATGTGAAGTCGATGGAGACAGTTTAGTAGAATCCGTAATCCCCTTAAGTTTTCTGGCACTCCTGGTCTTCAGAGGCGAGAATTCCGGTTCCAATCCCCCGCGAATACTGCCTTTAGGGTCACATATCGGTACACCCAATGTCCCCGAAGATGGTATATCCCCCGTAGCAGGTTTATCAATCATGATGCTACCACCCATTTATATGGGAAGTTTAGAATGCTGGAGAATATCATTAAAGAGAGGGACCACATCAGATAAAGAATCAGACTCAATAGGTTGGGCAAAATCCCCCAAGTACCCCAAAGGAGACGTGTATAAACCCTCACTAGTCTCCTCCCTCCCCACCGGAGTACATGAATCCCCTGAGATAGTCTTAGGACACGTATCAACAGATACCCCAGTGGTAGGGAGATCGCCCAAGGATGGCGATATAGAAGGATCCAGAGGATATCCCCCCCCCCACCCATCCAGTGGTATAGGGGACAGAAGTATGACCTTCCTTAAATAAACCAGCCCGTAAAATATGACTATCATTGAGAACCGATGCTTTCAATCTATAAAACTCTTCCAGCGATAATGACGTGACAAGAGATGGAGAGATTAATTGTAACTTACCAATCAGGGCAATGTCCGAGAGTGAGAGTGTGGACAGGTCCATAGCCAAATCCGCCACCTTTGTCACGTACCCCTCAGGCGACTCTTCAATAGGCGAAGGTGTAGTTAATAGACCAGGGCATGCAAGCTGTGTAATCGGACGCCCAGTGCACTGTGCTTTAAGGTGTCCCACCTTATTGCAAGTCGTGCATCGAAACGGAAGGCCCCAGTAATCCAGTTCAATATCATAAAACTCCCCCCTCCATTCAATGTTTATATCCGCCACCAGGCCCTAAGTGATATCTATTTCCACAAATATCTTGCCAATTCTACGGTCCAGCCCCCCCAATAGAGAAGGCTCCACATGTAAAAAGCGACCCAGATGATTGCCAATAGCAGAAAATGCTTCCAGATTCCACAGGAAGAGGGGGCAGTCTAATATATGGACCCATAGGTGTCGAATGTTCAGGACCTCCTTCACCGGATTGAATTGGTGACACCATCGCTTAAGCATCAAGCTACCCTTACCACGGAGCCAGGTCTTAGATAAAATAGATTCTGAATCCTCCAAACTCTGAAACAGAAAGCAGTACCACCCCCGGGATAATATAAAAACCTCTGGCATGTACGTGAGCAAAGGATACCATTGCTCCTTTACAAAGGTCTCAACGTCACGACTAGAGCACGCCCAGTAACTGAATTTGCCCACCAAAGACGCCAATGACATCTTGGTCACTGCGTCCAAACCAATATCATCCACCAAAACCATCCGCGGGCTTCTTTTCCTCGGTTTCCAGGGTTTTACGACGTCTCTAATAACTGATAGTTCCTTCGGAAAGTGACGCTTAAGAGGACCAGGCGGGTAGCTTTCTCTAGGGATGTCAAGTTCGGCTGATTGACATTCATCAACAATGGCCAGGATCTCTCTCCCGGAAGCCGGTTCCAATGGCGCAAGTAAATCGGGCGGAACAATATCCCACAGATGTTTACTACCCGGGTTCAATTCCCCATGATCATCACTACCCCCAACACCGAATTTACTACGTAAGGCATCATCTGGGATGAAGAGCCCAGCGTCCTTCCATAGTATCTCATCAGCCAGATCCAGAAGCCCTGAAATAGCACCACCTGTCTCCATCAATAATAACAAAGTGAAATCACAATAATGGTCTAACCACCACAATAAAGGATATAACGCGTCTCCAGTGTATCCCCAATGAGAAAAATCCACCTAACCAATAAAACTGACGAAGAAACCCACCAAACCGCCAGCAAAAACTGTGGCAATCAATAGATAGGACGTCTATGATAGAGAAAATCACCCGCCCTAAAGGCATATGGAAGCCAGATCATCAACCCCCCAGTCATATTAAAGTCGGACCACCAACCAAGAGCCAACACATAAATGATGAATTCAAATAAGTGTAGATCAAAACCAGGGAGGATTATAAACCATGGTTTTCCTCATCAAATCAAATAAAACCATAACAAAACCAGTGGAAATACCGGTTTCGAATAAATCGGTCAGACAGCAACCACACAAAACGAATCACCAATAGCAGGCACAGATCATAGAAGTGCAGTGCCAGGAATAAAGCCAGCTAGTAATGACATAAAAACGCACCACTGCAATGAAAATAATTCCAGGATAAAACTAACTCCACCTACATGCGGCCCAGAGATCAGACGCAGCAAATATAATTAGTTTAAATACAGCAACCGCAACACAATGCCCCAAGTATACCAAAAACTAAAGAGAATCCAAAGCCCGCGTCACCACATAAAGGAAAACTCCCAGCAATATCCAGACAACCAATACCAGAAAACCACCTAAATACCAATATATTCAATCCATTACAAACCCTCGATCTCACTCCATCGCTCACTCTCCTGTATCCGCTCCATCGTTCTCACTCCATCGCTCACTCTCTCCTTTAAAAGCCAACATACATTTAATATAGGTATGTTGGCTTTAAAATATCGAGTTTCCGTCTTAATTAAGTATTTTAATGAAATAAATATTAATCACTTTAAGTAGCAAACACGATAATTAGAACTCCAATAAAATAATTGTATTGTTCGTTGAATTTTTTATATATTATATTAATATAAAACGTGAAGGCTGTGACTATATGTAAGCTTGAGACACACGAAAAGTCGTTAATTACTTGTGGAACACGCTAGGATTTGTAGTCCTTCATTGTTTTTAAGTTGGGTTGGTTTTGCTTTTTAAGTTGGGTTGGTTTTTAAGTCCTTCATTGTTTTTAAGTTGGGTTGGTTTTTGCTAGGATTTGTAGGCTTAACACGGACTGAAACTCCTTCATTGTTTTTATGTTGCGTTGGTTTTGCTTTTTTGATTTCGAAATTATGATGTAGTGGTGCTGGTTCGAGGAAAACAGGCTCAAAGTTCTTTTTCTACGTCTTTAAATATCCTCCCTTAGTGTAGCAGTCTTTAAATTTGACATCTTTCCTAAATTTTCTCAACAAAAAATAGCTTCATATATATAATTTTCTCTTTTCGAGGAGAAAAATAGCATTTCCTTGTTATTCATATGAATCAAAGGAAACCTTGTTCATCAGCAAAAAAGTTACATAATAGCATACAGCTCACATCATAATCTTGTACACAGACAAACCACAAATAGTTTCCCGGAGGAGATCAGCAAGGCAAATGTCTAAAGAGAAGGTTACAAGCTGGAACATGTGCACAGTCTAATCTCCAAAATCAAAGTAGATATGTGCCTCTAGGGAGAAGACATTAAATTAAAGTATCTTCGAGTCCCCCTCCCGAATTAGCTCAGCAATCAGCATTCAATCCCAAACAAACCAACAAGTCTAAGGAGGCACTCAGCTGGGATGAGGATAAGCTCAAGAAAAGGGATACCATAACACAATCATCAACGATGATTTCTCAAATACAGTCCCATAATAAAATAGAAATAGTCATACTTAGAAGAGATGAGCTGAGCCATGCCAAAGGCATGCTCCCTCTATAAATTCCATGAAACATAAAAGCCCAGATGGTAAATGGAGTGCCTCCTTAGAGAGACACCCCGCCTGTACATTGAATTCTCTAAAGACATGAGCTGATTAGAGATTGATAAAGTAAGATCGGAGAGTCATGATCTCAATACCCCAACCAGCCAGATCCAATGTTTCCAATGTAGCCATTCCATTGAACCAATTAATAATTGTCGATGAGTCCCCTCTAATATGCAAGTAGGGGAGCCCAATGTGCTTGGAAAAGATAAGAACCACCCATAGTGCAAGCAGTTCTGGCCGTGTTTGTGCTCTGACCATACCCAAGTTTTAAGAGGAAATAGTGATCAGTACTTAAAATAATGTGTACACCCACACCACCCATACAAGAGGTTGAGGCTCCATCGAAAAAACCCACAGGGTAGTCAAATACTGGAGACAAGCCTGCTAAATTTTTGTAAGATTTGGTGGAAACCTTCACTCTGTGCTTTGAAAGCTAATCCATAATAAAAAGAATAGTGAGATTCGTTGAAGGACCGAAATCTTCAAATAGGACTCTGTTATGCATAAGCCAAAGCTGTCAGGTCATGAGGAGGGGAAGAAACCTCATCTCTCTTTCATTCACAGTCCACTTAACCATATTAAGCATATATGTTGGCTCATTCCAATTGATAAGACGATGGAGAGCAGTACCGAGTCCATTAATGACCTCCCTGGTGAATCTATAGTCAACAAAAAGGTGATTTACTAATGCTGAATCCTAGGTCCAACTCTTTTTTAGCAGATTATCCTAGTTGTTAATCCGATTGGATAAGCACAGTTAAACAAAACATATAACTTTCAGTTGGCAAGTTAAATTTCCATATGGTAACCAAGATCTTTTTAGGTGTATCTTGGCAATGACTAGAAGCAATGCAATCAAAGCTAATTGTGTGGTCACTTGACCCAAATGTCTTTCATACATCCAAACCAAGGAGTCATGTCTATCACTTAGTCGAATACAGCCATGTGAGAGCCCCCCAATATAATTGTTCCACAACACCTTCCAATCACCTTCCAGGTCAAGTTCCTCTGCAGAGAGCCAGTACTATTGGGCAATATGATTAGGACCATTGTAATGTGCATCAGTAAGTGAGGAAATACCATAATCCTCCAGATAATCTCTGAGTTCCTTAGGCAGGATAAATGCAGAGTTAGAGCTAGCAATCATATCAACCCCGATTTTAATGTCTTTGCCATTCCCCACCCTCCATCCTAGACATCTAGTAAGCCACGTCATAGTTCTAATAAATCCATTCCAAATATAAGACGAGCCCTTAAGAGTGAATGAAAGAGCACATATCCATTCAACAACAATCCTATTTTTTAAATATTTAATTGTGATGATAGCATACTGTTGAGGCCTAGAAATTCGCAGGCAGCAACAGCAAAGGATTCTCCCCAGTCAACGTTCCCTACTAGCTAGTGACTGTTTGGTGTGGGGAATCCGTCCGGTTTGCAGTCCGGCTACCGTAGGTCAAGTAACAAAAAATAAAAGGGTTTACCGGTTGCGGCCCGATCCACTGTATATATTTTTGTATTTTTTGACTTAAAGTATGATATGCACGTGCCTACCTAACATGCAAATTGATTAAGAATGAAAGGAGTGTTCACAATGTGATGCGCGGGTTCTTACCTCTCGTCTTAAACTTCCTCACATCTAAATCACACACCATTAGAAAATAAATACTAACTAGGCTATCTCTATAGAGCTAGATATTAATTCATGAGTAATGCAATACTATTCATATGTTATGGAAAATCACAGATAGCTATTCCTAGAACCAAACATACAAACATGAATAAAAGTATACATGACAAGACAGCGCATCAATAGTTAAAACTTCCATTACTCATAGTGGAAAACATCACAGAATATACTAGAGAACATTCAAGTAAGAACATAGGTTCATAGAGTTAGAACACTCTCACAGTTAATGAAACACAGTCGAAAACGAAATAGTTCCCCTTCAACATTGTTCATTTATCGCATTCAAACATTCCACATAGCACCTTCTCCAACAGGCAAAATTTGTAATTTCTTATTGTAAAACGAAATAGTTCCTCTTACAAACAACAGTTCACAAGTTTTTCCAGGGAAAAAGCCCCTATAAATTCTAACTTTCCTATATTTAAACCAAATCCGCTAACCGCTTGGGCTGCCCATACCGTGTGACCTTTGGGCTCTTCAAAACCATCTAATATCCCCATTTCGACTTTTCTGTGAGTACTCATGATTCACTTCATGCGTTACGTTTCAGAGTACTCAACAAAGCGGGATCCGCTTGGTAACTTACGAGTCTTTCCAGGCCTCGGCTTTTGTCACCATTGATTATGCCTTGTCTTTCATTTGTCCTCCTTGAGATCCTGTTGGTTTCAGTACGAACTCTACCTAACACTGCCCAGCTCCCTTTCTGCTGCTTGTCTCCCAGCTACGCCTTCGCGCAGTGGTAATCTGACTCAAGTCTTTTGAGTCCGTCTGCAATTAAACGACATTTATCATTAGTTAGGATTTCATCTTTTCAATCAAAATACATCAACAAACTGACTAGTCATCAAAAAAGAGGCCCTGCAATGCACTCTCATCGTGAAAATCTTAATAAGCACCAAAATCACTGTTGCCCATACAGGGGTTTAAAATTCACAAAAACGACGGGAAGAGCAAAAATTATCAGCGGCTTAAAACACTAAAACATCGGCCGCATAGTCTCACTCACAGCCGTGTCAGCGGATCTCATACAGGCAACGGGATCCGTGAGACCGTTAAGTTTATCGGAGTCGGAAGAGCTAAACTCAAATTCTAGGCGGAAGAGTTCCTAGTCGGCGAGCAGAAAGACATCAACGTCGGACACTTAGTGCGTTACACAGCCGCAAGGGTAGAGGAGGAAAGACTACAACCTCCGATCCAAAAACAAAGCGATGAAGACCCGACAAAGCATCGGCGGGTGGAGCAGTTATATGGCAGATACCTAGTTCGTTTGGGAGCCGCAAGGGCGGAAGATAAACAGACTACAGCCTCCAATCCAAATCATAACTTTTGATATGGCACAAGATCAACGTAAAATGCTAAGTGTTCGTAACAAATTAAGGTCTTGCAGCAGTCCAAAAAACCTCTTTCACTTCCAAAACAGTGGCTCCACAAAGACCAAATACCCCGACTCAACTTCGACCAACCTCCGATAATATAAACAAGTCAAACGATACGACACGACAACAAAGAAGTCAAGATCCTCCTGCAGAATAATCATCGTTCGATTTCCGCAATGGAGGCTCCCTAAGGAAACATGGTTCCGATAAGTTGTTCAAATGACCTCCAAAACAGTGGCTAGCATGAGAAACAGGCTTCCGAAAAGAAAACGCAGCTCAAAGGGAAACAAACCAGACTCTAAATTCCGCAACCCACAACAGTTCAAACATAAGCAACTTTCCGAAACGCAGGAAGAGAGTAATCCTCGAAATAGTCCAAAATTAAAGCAAAAACAAAAAGAGTTCATAGATCTAAACGATTCTAGGCAATGCTAAAATTAACAAAGGGGTCCAAAATTTGAACATTTGGGGAAACAGTTGTAGCTGCAACAATTGGCGACTAGCTGGTGGACCTAGATCTCTGGACGATTATTTCTTGAATAACAGACTGTTTAATAACAACGAACCTATTGAATTCTTCTAGATATCTGGATATCTCAAATGGTAGATATATGCACTTTTAATCATTGATGATAGTCCAATTTAAGAGAGTGGAAACCAGGATTTTCAAGTCAAGATAACTCTTTTGAGGCCAAGAAGATGGATTTCATTTGTTACCTCTGTCTTCAGGTAGTTTCCAGATCGGACACCACAGGATTGTAGCATATAGTAAACAGAAATATTCACTTGTTCCTCATTCCCATGCCATTTTGCACCTTTTGTGCTTTTGAGCTTTTGTCTTTTCATATGAGTCCTCCTGCATGCCTTTCTTTCTAAATTTTGATTCAGGCTTCTCCATCCATAGTGTCCTTTTGTGTGAGAGATGTATTCAATTCTCAGCTCATGGACGGAGAGGAACTTTTGGCGATTTAGTACTTATATGGTTCAATATTTGTTTTGATACATAGTGCTTTCATAGGAGTTTTCGACTCTTATCTTCCTTTTGGCATTCAATTCTTGGCATGGGATCATTTATATATAATATAATGTTTACCCTGCTTGTTTTCCATGGGCCCTTTGCTGTTACTCCCTAGGACATTTTAAATGTGATATGGATGGAGCCTCAAAATAGTATTCCAGACCTTTTGATTCTAGTTTATTTTACAAGGGTTAAGCAGGACTTCAATGTGTTCATACCTACTCGAGAAAACTACTAAAATAGAGAAATTCTTTTAGATGAACAATAATACACAATCTTATACCCAAGAACTTTAATCATTCCAAAATTCTGATGTTCTCCATGCAACCGCGGGTTTTCCTCCTTTATTGAAATCAGTAAAATTTAGACTAAAACAAGACAGAACTACATAACTCAAAGTAAACGACCAAGTCAAATTATTTATATACAAGATAGAAGACACAAACAAAACTCAGGAAAAATAAGGTTTGAGAACTAAACCATTTACTGGTAAGTTCTCTTCCCACCCTTGTAAATCTTGCAATTTATAAGTTGAGGGGCCAAGCTTCGCCACAATCTGGAAAGGACCAACCCACGACTGCTGAAATTTCGTGTGTTTTCCTTTCTCATCATGGGGGTGGTCCCACTTGAGAACCAAATCTCCCACCTCAAAATCTTTTGTTCCAGCCTTGTGTTTAGCAAACCATCTCTTTACTACCTCTTGTTGTTGTTTAAAGCGTTCTCTGGCTTTAGATCGAGACTCCTCTGCCTTCAGGAGATTATATATCCTCATTTGCAAGACTTCATTATCTGATCCTCTAGATTCTTGAGCTATTATGGAAGAGGGTAGCATGATATTGGGGGGTAGAATGGCCTCTTTACCATACACAAGGGTATACAGATACACTCCTATCGAAGACTTGGGGGTGACTCTATCAGCCCAAAGGGCGTTTGGTAACGCTGAGTGCCAACTCCTCTAATTTTCTATCACCGTCTTTTTTAAAATCCTAATTTCAGCTAATCCATTTCCCTGTGGATAGTAATTAGTAGAGTAATGCAACTTAATCCCTTTCTCATGAGCAAAATCAGTTAATCTTATTGAGGAAAAGTAAGTATCATTATAAAAAACTAAAGAAATTGGAACTCCAAACCTGGTCATAATATGGTCTTGCAAGAAGTCTAAGACCACATCCTCATTTATTTTGTGCAACGGGATGGCTTCAACCCAGCGAGTGAAGTAGTCGGTTGCTGTCAGAATATACTTGTGTTGCAGGGAAGAATTCGACTTTATCTCCCCAATGATATCTAACCCCCATTGCTCAAAAGGCTTTGTTATTATCACAGGCATCAATGGTCCTGCTGCTTTAGCTTGTCTTCCACTACACCTTTGACAAATGTCGCACTTTCTGACATGGGCATGTGCATCTTTGAAAAGTGTGGGCCAATAGTATCCGGCTCTGAGAATTTTGTGAGCTGTAGTATCTCTGGAAAAATGTCCCCCAGCAGGCCCATCATGCAAATTTGTCATTACCTTCTTCACATCTTCTTTCTCTAAGCATCTAAGAAAAACTCTGTCGTAATTTTTTCTGAATAATATTCCTTCAATAATTTGATATGAGGCTAATTTAAGATGCAATGCTCTTCTTTGCTTAGAATTCCAATGTTCTAGTAACGATCCTATTTGAAGGTAATGCACAAGGTCTCGATACCAAGATTCTGAGGCTGTGAAAAGAGGACATACATCCATCAAATGTAATTCAGCTTCGTCTTCTCAGGCATGTTCTTCATTGTTTCTATTTTCAGTCATTAGCTTGCACAACCCTTTCCCTTTAACTATAGAAGATGGCTTGAATTCTAGGTCATATTCCTGAAGAGCTATTACCCAATTGCCCCTTCTTTCTCCTAACTCCTTCTATACGAAAAGAGACCTCACAGCTAGGTATGGGACGATTACCTTGGTCCAGTTCTTTACTATGTAGGGCCTAAATTGTTTCACCACTTTAAAAACTGCGTAAGCTTGTTTATCTATAGCGGGGTAATTCAATTCGGCCCCTTGCATACCAGTGCTCATAAATGATATGGGGAATTCATCTCCCCCATATTCCTTCTGAGTAAACACAGCTCCTAGCGAATAATCAGATGCGAAAGTGTACAGAATAAAATCTTTATCAAAATCTGGGATTTTTAGGGAGGTTGCGTGCGCAACAGTGGTTTTAATCTTGCCAAATGCACTCTTCTCAACATCAGTCCACTTGAATTGTACACTTTGCTTCACCATTTGCTGCAAAGGTTTAACAATTTGAGCGAAATCTGGCACAAACCTTTGCACAAAGTTTATTGTCCCCATAAATGATTGCATGCCCTTTTTATTATGGGGCAAGGGAATCTGTTCAATGGCTTTGATCCTTTCTGGGTCTATGGATATCCCCTTCTTTGAAACCACGTGACCTAGCAACTTACCTTCCGTAACAGTGAACATGCACTTCTTGGGGTTTAGTGAGATACCATATTTTCGACAGCGTTCAAAAATCTGCTTTAGGTGAAACGCGTGTCCTTCTCTCTTCTTTGAGAATATCGTGATGTCATCGAGGTATACTACAACACTACGGCCAATCAAAACGCGGAAAGCTATGTCCATATCCCTCTGGAACATAGCTCCAACATTTATAAGTCCAAAGGGCATTCTTCTGTAAGCGAAAGTTCCCCACTTGATCCTGAATGTCGTTTTCAATCAGTCTTCTTCGGCTACTAACACCTGATTGTACCCTGAGAATCTGTCTTATAAAGAGAATAGTTCAGAACCTTGAACCAACGCTTCATATTCAGTTGTGTTATATGTACATTCAAACTCTAACCTACATGAAAGAAAATGTTTGTTCTTCTTGGGGTCAATCAGGACACAGCCGGCTCTTGACCCTTCTAACGCTTTAGATCCGTAAAAAAAAAGTGTCCAGAAATCGCTAACTACTATGCAGGAATTTACATCTACTTCTACATCTACTTCTACTGCTAAGTATACTATTTTACAATCGATTTCATCAGCCTGTGAAAACCGAAGGAGATCAGGCTGAGCGTCTGATGTGTCGCTGCCAACCAGTCCCTGCTCAGTACAAGCCCATAAACTTCTGGTATGTCAGCCACCACAATATCAATAACTTGACACACCTTATCATTCGAAGATAAGCGGACCAGAACATCCTCCATTTCCCCAATTACCTTCACATTCATTCTATCCAACTAAACAACCCTCTAGGTGGATGGTTTAGGCTGCCCATTTATCCTTTTGCAGACCGATAGCGGTATAACATTAACCGATGCCCCTGAGTCTACCAAGCAATTATGTACATTGTGGTTAAAAATTTCAAAAGTGAGGAGAAACGGTGGATTCTTTCTCTTAGGCTTACCTCCTACGCTTTCTTCCCCAATTTATTCTTCTTCCTTGGGTTGATTGTCGGTGGGCAGTCCCTCCTCTGATGCTTCAAGTGCTTTCAAAAGCTTTTCTTTCTGCTGTGGCACCTTGTACATTTCAAATAATGAGATGTTCGCCCTTACCTTCTTTATATCTTCCACAATGTCATATTCCATCTTAGGTTTGGTGGGATTTGGTTTACCATTATTTATTTTTCCTTCATTGGGCTTGATGAACACGATAGTTTGTCTAGGATCTTGACTGGTGATGGTAAATTCCGGAATTTCATTAGCTGAGGAGTTATTTTGAAATTTCTTAACATTCCTTTGAAGTCTTTTAATCTTTGGGAGCATGAGACTATTTTCTTTAGCCAACCCTTCTCTTCTTGTTGTTACATTTGTTTCCATGATGTCCTCGTGTCCCAAAACCTTTTCTTCCTCGGCGTTAAACAACGAAACACAGTCCCATAGAACCATGGTCTCATCCTCTTGTTCTTTTCTTGATGTATTACTGTCTTTCCTTTCTTCATCTTCATCTTCTGTTAATTTAGAATTTAACAGCTGATTCATAACCAACGTCATTGATTTTATCCATCGAGGACAATTCTTTTCAGAGTGGGGTTGTTGGTGGAAAGTGCAGAAATTGTCCATTCCTACCTCTGTTAAATTCATAGACGCCGAATTGTGTGGAGGGGGTTGGGATTGATTGTTATCTTCTCGTTTCTTGTAATAGGGATTGTAGAACCTTTGGGCTTCCTTTTCCTTTTCCAGGTCTTTGATTCTGTTAGAAAGCTTCTGCATCATTTTTGCCATTCCTTCAAAATCTGGTGACTGCTCCTCCTTAGACTTGGTAAACAACAAAGCTTTCCTTCCCACATTTTTCTCTCCTGACCGTTCGGGATAACCTTCGATACTTTCCCTTTCAGCCTCTACTTTCTCCGCCTTCTCATAGGTCTCCGCTAGAGTAGGCTTGGCCTTCATTTTGGCAAACATGGCCAACTCGGGGCCTAGAGCTGAGGTATAATATTCAATCAGGACTTTATCCGAAGGTTTGTCAGCTTCAGAAAAATTCTTAAGATAGGCTGAAAACCTTTGGGTGAAACTATGCACCTTCTCCTTTCTTTCTTTCTTTAAGGCGCATAGTCCTTTCATGAGAGCTGCATGAGTTTTTTGGGTCGCATACTTACTTCTAAAAATCCTCTCAAAGGTATCCCAATCAGGGATAGAATTTGCAGGCAAATGAAAGTACCACGATGCTGTAGCTCCTTTAAGGGTGTGTGGGAAAAGTCTGCAAACTACATCCTCATATTGCCCAGCCCTTAACCCTTCTATTGCCAAATAGAAACTTTGCAAGTGGTCGTCTACTAGTATCTTCTCATTTGGGTCAAATTTGGGCAGCATCTTTTCAAAATATTAAGGTAAATCATGCAAAGGAGGTGTTAGGTTTAAAGGTGATCTGGCTTTCCAGGTAGGTGGAGGATTCGGTGGGTTGGGTGGTTGATTTGCATTTACACCTGCCATGATTCTGGGTGGAGAATGAGGTGGTGAGTAAATAGGGGTATGAACAGGGGAACCGTAAGGAGTATCTGGGCCTGCTTGATTCAAAGGCTGTACGAATTCCTGTAAGGTTGTTTCTACGAGTTCTTCCCAATCTTCAACCAACACTGAGTCTTCCAATATAGGACGATCTTTCCTTTTATATTCTCTTCTGGGAAATTCAGGGATAATCGGTAATCCTCCAATCTTCTTTACGTATGCCCTAGTGTGTCTTCTCATATCATTAACAACTTCGTTGTCGACATAATACAAATGTTCTCTACCCCCCTTTTCAGGAATTGGATTATGAAACACACTGCTTTCAGAACTGTTACCGGTGGAAAAGTCTCGAGAAAACGGGTTACCTCGACCAGCCATGCACTGGCGGCCCTCCTTCTAGTGCCAGAAACTGTTGAGGCCTGGAAATTTGCAGGTAGCAACATCAAAGGATTCTCCCCAGTCAATGTTCCCAACTAGCCCGTGACTGTTTGGTGTGGGGAATCCGTCCAGTTTGTGGTCTGGCTACCGTAGTTCAAGTAACAAAAAATAAAAGAGTTTACCGGCTGCGGCCCGATCCACCGTATATATTTTTGTATTTTTTGACTTAAAGTATGATATGCACATGCCTACCTAACATTCAAATTGATTAAGAATGCAAGCATCGTTCACAATGTGATGCCCAGGTTCTTACCTCTCGTCTTAAACTTCCTCATATCTAAATCACACACCATTAGAAAATAAATACTAACTAGGATATATATAGAGAGGTAGATATTAATTCATGAGTAATGCAATACTGTTCATATGTTACGGCAAATTGCAGATAGTTGTTCCTAGAACCAAACATACAAACATGAATAAAAGTATACATGACAAGACAGCTCATCAACAGTTAAAACTTCCATTACTCATAGTGTAAAACATCACAGAATATACTAGAGAACATTCAAGTAAGAACATAGGTTCAGAAAGTTAGAATGCTCTCACAGTTAATGAAACACAGTCGAAAACGAAATAGTTCCCCTTCAACATTGTTCATTTATCGCATTGAAACATTCCACGTAGCACCTTCTCCAACAGGCAAAATTTGTAATTTCTTATTGTAAAACGAAATAGTTCCTCTTACAAACAATAGTTCACAAGTTTTTCCAGGGAAAAAGCCCCTGTAATTTCTAACTTTCCTATATTTAAACCAAATCCGCTAACTGCTTGGGCTGCCCCAACCGTGTGACCTTTGGGCTCCTCAAAACCGTCTAATATCCCCATTTTGTCTTTTCTATGAGTACTCATGATTCACTTCATGCGTTACGTTTCAGAGTACTCAACAAAGCGGGATCCGCTTGGTAACTGACGGGTCTTTCCAGGCCTGGGATTTTGTCACCATTGATTCTGCCTTGTCTTTCATTTGTCCTCCTTGAGATCCCATTGGTTTCAGTACGAACTCTACCTAACAATGCCTAGCTCCCTTTCTGCTGCTTGTCTCCCAGCTACGCCTTCATGCAGTGGTAATCTGAAAAAGTCTCTTGAGTCCGTCTGCAATTAAACGACATTTATCATTAGTTAGGATTGCATCTTTTCAATCAAACTACATCAGCAAACCGACTAGTCATCAAAAAAGACGCCCTGCAATGCACTCTCGTCGTGAAAATCTTAATAAGCACCAAAATCACGGTTGCCCATACAGGGGTTGAAAACTCACAAAAACGACGGGAAGAGAAAAACTTATCAATGGCTTAAAACACTAAAACATCGACCAAGTAGTCTCACTCACAGCCGCGTCAGCGGATCTCATACAGGCAACGGGATCCGTGAGACCGTTAAGTTTATCGGAGTCGGAAGAGCTAAACTCAAATTCTAGGCGGAAGAGTTCCTAGTCGGCGAGCGAAAAGACATCAATGTCGGACACTTAGTGCGTTACACAGCCGCAAGGGCGGAGGAGGAAAGACTACAACCTCTGATCCAAAAACAAAGCGATGAAGACCTGACAAAGCATCAGCGGGCGGAGCAGTTATATGGCAGATACCTAGTTCGTTTGGGAGCCACAAGGGAGGAAGATAAACAGACTACAGCCTCCGATCCAAATCATAACTTTTGCTATGGCACAAGATCAACGTAAAACGCTAAGTGCTCGTAACAACTTAAGGTCTCGCAGCGGTCCAAAAAACCTGTTTCACTTCCAAAACAGTGGCTCCACAAAGACCAAATACCCCGACTCAACTTCAACCAAGCTCCGATAATATAAACAAGTCAAACGATACAATGTGACAACAAAGAAGTCAAGATCCTCCTATAGAATATTCATCGTTCGATTTCCGCAATGGAGGCTCCCTAAGGAAACATGGTTCCGATAAGTTGTTCAAATGACCTCCAAAACAGTGGCTAGCATGAGAAATAGGCTTCCAAAAAGAAAACGCAGCTCAAAGGGCAACAAACTAGACTCTAAATTCCGCAACCCACAGCAGTTTCAAACATAAGCAACTTTTCGAAACACAGGAAGAGAGTAATCCTCGAAATAGTCCAAAATTAAAGCAAAAACAAAAAGAGTTCATAGTTCTAAACGATTCTAGGCAATGCTAAAATTAACAAAGGGGTCCAAAATTTGAAAATTTGGGAAACAGTTGCAGCTGCAACAATTGGCGACTAGCTGGTGGACTTAGATCTCTGGACGATTATTTCTTGAGTAACAGACTGTTTAATAACAACGAACCTGTTGAATTCTTCTAGATATCTTGATATATCAAATGGCAGATATATGCACTTTTAATCATTGATGATAGTCCAATTTAAGAGAGTGGAAACCAGGATTTTCAAGTCAAGATAACTCTTTTGAGGCCAGGAAAATGGATTTCATTTGTTACCTCTGTCTTCAGGTAGTTTCCAGATCGGACACCACAGGATTGTAGCATATAGTAAACAGAAATATTCATTTGTTCCTCATTCCTATGCCATTTTGCACCTTTTGTGCTTTTGAGCTTTTGTCTTTTCATATGAGTCCTCCTGCATGCCTTTCTTTCTAAATTTTGATTCAGGCTTCTCCATCCATAGTGTCCTTTTGTGTGAGATATGTATTCAATTCTCAGCTCATGGACGGAGAGGAACTTTTGGCGATTTAGTACTTATATGGTTCAATATTTGTTTTGATACATAGTGCTTTCATAGGAGTTTTCGACTCTTATCTTCCTTTTGGCATTCAATTCTTGGCATGGGATCATTTATATATAATATAATGTTTACCCTGCTTGCTTTCCATGGGCCCTTTGCTGTTACTCCCTAGGACATTTTAAATGTGATAT
Source organism: Pseudotsuga menziesii (assembly GCA_001517045.1). Lineage (NCBI taxonomy): Eukaryota > Viridiplantae > Streptophyta > Pinopsida > Pinales > Pinaceae > Pseudotsuga > Pseudotsuga menziesii. The sequence continues at coordinate 197,705 of LPNX011056359.1, forward strand.
GGATGGAGCCTCAAAATAGTATTCCAGACCTTTTGATTCTAGTTTATTTTACAAGGGTTAAGCAGGACTTCAATGTGTTCATAGCCACTCGAGAAAACTACTAAAATAGAGAAATTCTTTTAGATGAACAATAATACACAATCTTATACCCAAGAACTTTAATCATTCCAAAATTATGATGTTCTCCATGCAACCGCGGGTTTGCCTCCTTTATTGAAATCAATAAAATTTAGACTAAAACAAGACAGAACTACATAACTCAAAGTAAACGACCAAGTCAAATTATTTATATACAAGATAGAAGACACAAACAAAACTCAGGAAAAATAAGGTTTGAGAACTAAACCATTTACTGGTAAGTTCTCTTCCCACCCTTGTAAATCTTGCAATTTATAAGTCGAGGGGCCAAGCTTTGCTGCAATCTGGAAAGGACGTACCCACGACTGCTGAAATTTCGTGTGTTTTCCTTTCTCATCATGGGCGTGGTCCCACTTGAGAACCAAATCTCCCACCTCAAAATCTTTTGTTCCAGCCTTTTGTTTATCAAACCATCTCTTTACTACCTCTTGTTGTTGTTTAAAGCGTTCTATGGCTTTAGATTGAGACTCTTCTGCCTTCAGGAGATTATATATCCTCATTTGCAAGACTTCATTATCTGATCCTCTAGATTCCTGAGCTATTATGGAAGAGGGTAGCATGATATTTGGGGGTAGAATGGCCTCTTTACCATACACAAGGGTATACAGAGACACTCCTATCGAAGACTTGGGGGTGACTCTATCAGCCCAAAGGGCGTTTGGTAACACTGAGTGCCAACTCCTCTGATTTTCTATCACTGTCTTTTTTAAAATCCTAATTAGTTTCTTGTTTGTAGATTCAGCTAATCCATTTCCCTGTGGATAGTAATTAGTAGAGTAATGCAACTTAATCCCTTTCTCATGAGCAAAATCAGTTAATCTTATTGAGGAAAAGTAAGTAGCATTATCAAAAACTAAAGAAATTGGAACTCCAAACCTGGTCATAATATGGTCTTGCAAGAAGTCTAAGACCGCATCCTCATTTATTTTGTGCAACGGGATGGCTTCGACCCAGCGAATGAAGTAGTCGGTTGCTGTCAGAATATACTTGTGTTGCAAGGAAGAATTCGACTTTATCTCCCCAATGATATCTAACCCCCATTGCTCAAAAGGATTTGTTATTATCACAGGCATCAATGGTCCTGCTCCTTTAGCTTGTCTTTCACTACACCTTTGACAAATGTCGCACTTTCTGACATGGGCATGTGCATCTTTGAAAAGTGTGGGCCAATAGTATCCGGCTCTGAGAATTCTATGAGCTGTAGTATCTCCGGAAAAATGTCCCCCAGCAGGCCCATCATGCAAATTTGTCATTACCTTCTTCACATCTTCTTTCTCTAAGCATCTAAGAAGAACTCTGTCGTAATTTTTTCTGAATAATATTCCTTCAATAATTTGATATGCGGCTAATTTAAGACGCAATGCTCTTCTTTGCTTAGAATTCCAATGTTCCGGTAACGATCATGTTTGAAGGTAATGCACAAGGTCTCGATACCAAGATTCCGGGGCTGTGAAAAGAGGACATACATCCATCAAATGTAATTCAGCTTCGTCTTCTCAGGCATGTTCTTCATTGTTTCTATTTTCAGTCATTAGCTTACACAACCCTTGCCCTTTAACTATAGAAGCTGGCTTGAATTTGAGGTCGTATTCCTGAAGAGCTATTACCCAATTGCCCCTTCTTTCTCCTAACTCCTTCTATATGAAAAGAGACCTCACAGCTAGGTGTGGGACGATTACCTTGGTCCAGTTCTTTACTATATAGGGCCTGAATTGTTTCACCGCTTTAAAAACTGCGTAAGTTTGTTTATCTATAGTGGGGTAATTCAATTCGGCCCCTTGCAGACCAGTGCTCATAAATGATATGGGGAATTCATCTCCCCCATATTCCTTCTGAGTAAGCACAGCTGCTAGCGAATAATCAGATGCGAAAGTGTATAGAATAAAATCTTTATCAAAATCTGGGCTTTTGAGGGAGGTTGCGTGCGCAACAACGGTTTTAATCTTTCCAAATGCGTTCTTCTCAACATCATTCCACTTGAATTGTACACTTTGCTTGACCATTTGCTGCAAAGGTTTAACAATTTGAGCGAAATCTGGCACAAACCTTCGCACAAAGTTTATTGTCCCCATAAATGATTGCATGCCCTTTTTATTATGGGGCAAGGGAATCTGTTCAATGGCTTTGATCCTTTCTGGGTCTATGGAGATCCACTTCTTTGAAACCACGTGACCTAGCAACTTACCTTCCGTAACAGTGAACATGCACTTCTAGGGGTTTAGTGAGATACCATATTTTCGACAGCGTTCAAAAATCTGCTTTAGGTGAAATGCGTGTCCTTCTCTCTTCTTTGAGAATATCGTGATGTCATCGAGGTATACTACAACACTGCGGCCAATCAAACCACGGAAATCTATGTCCATATCCCTCTGGAACATAGCTCCAACGTTTATAAGTCCAAAGGGCATTCTTCTGTAAGCGAAAGTTCCCCACCTGGTCCTGAATGTCATTTTCAATTAGTCTTCTTCGGCTACTAACACCTGATTGTAGTCTGAGAATCTGTCTTATAAAGAGAATAGTTCAGAACCTGAAACCATTTGCAATAGTTGCTCCATGGGTGGAATAGGATAATTGTCTTTATCTGAAGTGCGATTTAATTTTATGAAATCCACACATAACCTGATTTCTCTAGATTTCTTCCTCACTGGTACCAGATTTGAAACCCATTCCAAGTGTCTAACCTTAAAAATGATTCTAGCATCCAATAATTTCTTAACTTCGCTCTGTATTAGAGGTTCTAATTTTGGATGCATTTTCCTTAAAGGCTGTTGATAAGGTTTGACTCCATATTTATTGGGGATAACATGCTGGATAATACTGGTGTCATATGTCTTCAGATCTTCATATGTCCAGGAAAAAACATCTTTATATTGATTAAAAAGAACGATGAAGTTATTTCTTTTAGCTGGTGAACAACATTTTCCAAGATTCACATATTTAGGCTTCATCTCAGTCCCCAAATTAATCAATTCAAACTGTAGAGATGAGCTATGAGTCTTCATGTTTGCTGGTCTTCTAAATTTTTCATTTAAATCAAACATCCATTCTAAAGTTCTGACTCCTTTAGGGATGAAATTATCAAATTTCAGCTAGGCCTGATGTTCTTCATCATCAATAATCGCCCCTTTAAATGCCTCGTCATTCGTTAAGCATTCTATAATCTGCTGATCGTCGTCGAACACTTGTAGGTTGGTAATCATATCCGGAACCGAGGGCCTGAAAAGCAATTCAACAGAGCACCGATTATTAGAGGGCACAAGCCTAGTAGCTGATGTGGCCAACAAGTCAGCTGCTGCATTCTTAAGTCTTGGAATTGATACAATATTAAATGCGTTAAAACATTTGAGTAAATCCCATACCTCATTTTGATAAGCTTTTAAGTGAGGATAAATGCAATGTATTTGATTCCGAATTTGTTTTACAATTATTTTAGAATCTCCAAACACTTTCAGATTATTTGCCTTTAATTCAATTACTTCCTTAAACCTTGAACCAATGCTTCATATTCAGCTGTGTTATTTGTACATTCAAACTCTAACCTACATGAAAGAAAATGTTTGTTCTTCTTGGGGTCAATCAGGACACAGCCGGATCAAGAGCCTCTTGACCCTTCTAACGCTTTAGATCCATAAAAAAAAAGTGTCCAGAAATCGCTAACTACTGTGCCGGAATTTACATCTACTTCTACTGCTAAGTCTACTATTTTACAATCGATTTCATCATCCTGTGAAAGCCAAAGGAGATCAGGCTGAGCGTCTGATGTGTCGCTGGATTCTTCTGCTTGGTAATTTCCTGGTTCTAACTCAATAAAGTAATTTCCCAAAACAGAATCCACTGGTTCGTTTTTTTCTTCAAACTGAGTAACGTTGTGTTTCATATGGGGCTCCCTCAAAATTTTAATTTGATTCGGGCTTCCTTTATACAGCAGCCACAGATGTGACCAATCCGAGGCAAAATATCCATTTAGCTTTGCCGACTAGTCCCTGCTCAGAACAAGCCCATAAGCTTATGGTATGTCAGCCACCACAATATCAATAACTTGACACACCTTATCATTCGAAGATAAGCGGACCAGAACATCCTCCATTTCCCCAATTACCTTCACATTCATTCTATCCAACTAAACAACCCTCCAGGTGGATGGTTTAGGCTGACCATTTATCCTTTTACAGACCGACATCGGCATAACGTTAACCGATGCCCCTGAGTCTACCAAGCAATTATGTACGTTGTGGTTAAAAATTTCAAAAGTGAGGAGAAACGGTGGATTCTTGCTCATAGGCTTACCTCCTACGCTTGCTTCCCCAATTTCTTCTTCTTCCTTGGGTTGATTGTTGGTGGGCAGTCCCTCCTCTGATGCTTCAAGTGCTTTCAAAAGCTTTTCTTTCTGCTGCGGCACCTTGTACATTTCAAATAACGAGATGTTCACCCTTACCTTCTTTATATCTTCCACAATGTCATATTCCATCTTAGGTTCGGTGGGATTTGGTTTACCATTATTTATTTTTCCTTCATTGGGCTTGATGAACACGTTAGTTTGTCTAGGATCTTGACTGGTGATTGTAAATTCCGGAATTTCATCAGCTGAGGAGTTATTTTGAAATTTCTTAACATTCCTTTGAAGTCTTTTAATCATTGGGAGCATGAGACTGTTTTCTTTAGCCAACCCTTGGCTTCTTGTTGTTACATTTGTTTCCATGATGTCCTCATGTCCCAAAACCTTTTCTTCCTCGGCGTCAAACAACGAAACACAGTCCCATAGAACCATGGTCTCATCCTCTTGTTCTTTTGTTGATGTATTACTGTCTTTCCTTTCTTCATCTTCATCTTCTGTTAATTTAGAATTTAACAGTTGATTCATAACCAACGCCATTGATTTTATCCATCGAGAACAATTCTTTTCAGAGTGGGGTTGTTGGTGGAAAGTGCAAAAATTGTCCATTCCTACCTCTGTTAAATTCATAGAGGCCGAATTGTATGGAGGGGGTTGGGATTGATTGTTAGCTTCTCGTTTCTTGTAATAGGGATTGTAGAACTTTTGGGCTTCCTTTTCCTTTTCCAAGTCTATGATTTTGTTAGAAAGCTTCTGCATCATTTTTGCCATTCCTTCAAAATCTGGTGACTGCTCCTCCTTAGACTTGGTAAACGACAAAGCTTTCCTTCCCATGTTTTTCTCTCCTGACCGTTCGGGATAACCTTTGATACTTTCCCTTTCAGCCTCTACTTTCTCCGCCTTCTCATAGGTCTCTGCTAGAGTAGGCTTGGCCTTCATTTTGGCAAACATGGCCAACTCGGGTCCTAAAGCTGAGGTATAATATTCAATCAGTACTTTATCCGAAGGTTTGTCAGCTTCAGAAAAATTCTTAAGATAGGCTGAAAACCTTTGGGTGAAACTATGCACCTTCTCCTTTCTTTCTTTCTTTAAGGCGCATAGTCCTTTCATGAGAGCTGCATGAGTTTTTTGGGTCGCATACTTACTTCTAAAAATCCTCTCAAAGGTATCCTAATCAGGGATAGAATTTGCAGGCAAACGGAAGTACCACAATGTTGTAGCTCCTTTAAGGGTGTGTGGGAAAAGTCTGCAAACTACATCCTCATATTTCCCAACCCTTAACCCTTCTATTGCCAAATAGAAACTTTGCAAGTGGTCGTCTACTAGTATCTTCTCATTTGGGTCAAATTTGGGAAGAATCTTTTCAAAATATTAAGGTAAATCATGCAAAGGAGGTGTTAGGTTTAAAGGTGATCTGGCTTTCCAGGTAGGTGGAGGATTCGGTGGGTTGGGTGGTTGATTTGCATTTACGCCTGCCATGATTCTGGGTGGAGAATGAGGTGGTGAGTGAATAGGGGTATGCACATGAGAACTGTAAGGAGTATCTGGGCCTGCTTGATTCAAAGGCTGTACAACTTCCTGTAAGGTTGTTTCTACGAGTTCTTCCCAATCTTCAACCAACACTGAGTCTTCCAATATAGGAGGATCTTTCCTTTTATATTCTCTTTTGGGAAATTCAGGGATAATCGGTAATCCTCCAATCTTCTTTATGTATGCCCTATTGTGTCTTCTCATATCATTAACAACTTCGTTGTCGACATAATACAAATGTTCTCTACCCCCCTTTTCAGGAATTGGATTATGAAACACACTACTTTCAGAACTGTTACCGGTGGAAAAGTCTTGGGAAAACGGGTTACCTTGGCCAGCCATGCACTGGCGGCCCTCCTTCTAGCGCCAGAAACTGTTGAGGCCTGGAAATTTGTAGGCAGCAACATCAAAGGATTCTCCCCAGTCAATGTTCCCAACTAGCCCGTGACTGTTTGGTGTGGGGAATCCATCCAGTTTGTGGTACGGCTACCGTAGGTCAAGTAACAAAAAATAAAAGAGTTTACCGGCTGCGGCCCGATCCACCGTATATATTTTTGTATTTTTTGACTTAAAGTATGATATGCACATGCCTACCTAACATTCAAATTGATTAAGAATGCAATCATCGTTCACAATGTGATGCCCAGGTTCTTACCTCTCGTCTTAAACTTCCTCATATCTAAATCACACAGCATTAGAAAATAAATACTAACTAGGCTATATCTAGAGAGGTAGATATTAATTCATGAGTAATGCAATACTGTTCATATGTTACGGCAAATCGCAGATAGTTGTTCCTAGAACCAAACATACAAACATGAATAAAAGTATACATGACAAGACAGCTCATCAACAGTTAAAACTTCCATTACTCATAGTGTAAAACATCACATAATATACTAGAGAACATTCAAGTAAGAACATAGGTTCAGAAAGTTAGAATGCTCTCACAGTTAATGAAACACAGTCGAAAATGAAATAGTTCCCCTTCAACATTGTTCATTTATCGCATTGAAAAATTCCACATAGCACCTTCTCCAACAGGCAAAATTTGTAATTTCTTATTGTAAAACGAAATAGTTCCTCTTACAACCAATAGTTCACAAGTTTTTCCAGGGAAAAAGCCCCTGTAATTTCTAACTTTCCTATATTTAAACCAAATCCGCTAACTACTTGGGCTGCCCCAACCATGTGACCTTTGGGCTCCTCAAAACCGTCTAATATCCCCATTTTTTCTTTTCTGTGAGTACTCATGATTCACTTCATGCGTTACGTTTCAGAGTACTCAACAAAGCGGGATCCGCTTGGTAACTGACGGGTCTTTCCAGGCCTGGGCTTTTGTCACCATTGATTCTGCCTTTTCTTTCGTTTGTCCTCCTTGAGATCCCGTTGGTTTCGGTACGAACTCTACCTAACACTGCCCAGCTCCCTTTCTGCTGCTTGTCTTCTAGCTACGCCTTCGCGCAGTGGTATTCTGAAAAAGTCTCTTGAGTCCGTCTGTAATTAAACGACATTTATCATTAGTTAGGATTGCATCTTTTCAATCAAACTACATCAGCAAACCGACTAGTCATCAAAAAAGAGGCCTTGCAATGCACTCTCGTCGTGAAAATCTTAATAAGCACCAAAATCACTGTTGCCCATACAGGGGTTTAAAACTCACAAAAATGATGGGAAGAGAAAAACTTATCGGCGACTTAAAACACTAAAACATTAGCCGGGTAGTCTCACTCACAGCCGCATCAGCGGATCTCAAACAGGCAACGAGATCCATGAGACCGTTAACTTTATCGGAGTCGGAAGAGCTAAACTCAAATTCTAGGCGGAAGAGTTCCCAGTCGGTGAGCGAAAAGACATCAACGTCGGACACTTAGTGCGTTACACAGCCGCAAGGGTAGAGAAGGAAAGACTACATCCTCCGATCCAAAAACAAAGCGACGAAGACCCGACAAAGCATCGACGGGCGGAGCAATTATATGGCACATACCTAGTTCATTTGGGATCCGCAAGGGCGAAAGATAAACAAACTACAGCCTCCAATCCAAATCATAACTTTTGCTATGGCACAAGATCAATGTAAAATGCTAAGTGTTCGTAACAACTTAAGGTCTTGCACCGGTCCAAAAAACCTGTTTCACTTCCAAAACAGCGGCTCCACAAAGACCAAATACCCTGACTCAACTTCAACCAACCTCCGATAGTATAAACAAGTCAAACGATATGACGTGACAACAAAGAAATCAAGATCCTCTCGCAGAATAATCATCGTTCGATTTCCGCAACGGAGGCTCCCTAAGGAAAAATGGTTTCGATAAGCTGTTCAAATGACCTCCGAAACAGTGGCTAGCATGAGAAACAGGCTTCCGAAAATAAAACGTAGCTCAAAGGGCAGCAAACCAGACTCTAAATTCCGCAACCCACAGCAGTTTCAAACATAAGCAACTTTCCGAAACGCAGGAAGAGAGTAATCCTCAAAATAGTCCAAAATTAAAGCAAAAACAAATAGAGTTCATAGATCCAAATAATTCAGGGCAATGCTAAAATTAACAAAGGGGTCCAAAATTTGAAAATTTGGGGAAATAGTTGCAGCTGCAACAAGACCAAATACCATTACCTTGCAATACCATCCAAAAGCATTTGAGTCTCGAAGCCATACTAAAACATTCCAGGTTCAGAATATTCCACCCACCCATCTCAAAAGGCCTAAAAATCAAGTGCCAATCCACTAAGTGAATCCTAGATTTACCAGAAGAATTTCCCCAAAGAAAATTGAATATGGCCTGTCGAAGGAAGTTTAGAATCAATTTAGGCATCCTTTCCATTGTAAATCCAGTATACTGCAAGCCCCATTAGTACTGCTTTAACCAGTATCAATCTTCCTCCCAGACTTAATAAGCGGTAGGACCAATAACTAATTCTTTTCTCAAATTTGTTTAATAGCCAGCGCCAATCATTAGCATGATAGCCCATAGGTTTTAGATAGAATCCCAAGTATTTAAATCCCACAAACAATGGATCCATTTTGAAAGAAAGAATGGCTGCAACATTTTCTCTGACAATATCATCAATTTTGTTATACAGAAAGGAGGACTTCTCCTCACTAATTTTCATACCCGTTGCTGAGCAGAAGAGATCCAAGAGTACTTTAAAATGTTTCCATTCCTCAACAGTCCCCACACCGAACAACAATACATCATCAACAAATAGCAAGTGTGTAAGATTCAAAGAAGAGGAAACTTTAAAACCCATAATAAGACCATCATGTTGTGCCTGTTTGATCAGTAGGCTAAGGCTTTCAATGGTCAGGATAAAAATAAGGGGCGAGAGTGGGCAGCCCTGCCTAATACCTCTCGAGCTCGAAAAAAATTTAGTGGGAGTCCCATTAATGAGAACTGCAAAGTTTCTTGACTCCACATAGCCCATGATCCAATTCACACCAATGACAGGTATACCAATCTGGAGAAGGACCAGCCAAAGGAATGTCCAATTCACCCTATCGAAAGCCTTAACAAAGTCTAACTTCAGTATGAAGACCTACCTCTTTTCCATTTTAGCAATATACAATACTTCTTTGGTAATTCCTATAGGCTCCACAATCTGCCTGTTATGAAGGAAGCCAAACTAATTCCAAGAAATAGCCTTATCGAGTATGAGCTTAAGCCTGACAACCGCAAGTTTTGAGATAACCTTATAAACCAAATTGCAGAGAGATATAGGCCTAAAATCAGAAAAGGAGGATGGCTTATTACTCTTAGGGATTAGGGTAATAAAAGTTGCATTTAATGAGCCTAAAACCCTACCTTCATTTCGAGACTGCTCCACAGCTCTAAGAATATCAAGACCAATAAGATCAAAAAAATGCAAGTAAAATTCTATGGGCCATCCATCAAGACCAGGACTTTTGTCCTTTTTGAAACCTTTAAGTGCACCCTCAATCTCTGAGAGAGAGATATCTGACAGGAAGGATTATTTTTCTTCATCCGAGACCATAGAAGGGAAAATCCTTATAAATACATTGAGCCTTATAAATACAAGCTCATGTCCATAGTTGAGGGGGAGAACTCTAGAGGTATTGTTATGTTGTTGGATTGACTACCTAGTCCAAACCATTGGAGAGCATAGAGAGAAAAGTTGGATCTTATGGGGATGAGATATTGGTTTCATGGAGATGTCTGTCAACACAAAGGCAATGGTTGTAAGCTTCTCCATACATCCTTAATGCAAAGTTGATTTCCGTCCCACATTACTGTTGTTTTGATTTCACATGTACATGTTGTTAGATTCCTTAGTCACTAACATGGATAAGTAGATGATGTTCTTGTAGCTTTGATGTGTTTGCATGTTTCATCTCTTTGCAGGTACACAGGTTCACTATCGAAGCAGCATTCCAGGTGTCTACGACATCCAGGGAGGGTCTTTATTTCTTTGTTGTTCACTAATTTGTTCTAGATATGAACCATTCAGACCAGAGGAACAGCTTATGTTCGCAGAAGCTGAAATATTCTTGGTTACAGTAGTGGGAGAAAATACAAGAGAACCACAATAGAACAAAGAGCCTCTCCATTGTTGGAAACGTGGAGGACCCCATCTGTGCGAGTTCTGTCCACTGGAGAATGAGAATGCAAGGCCAACATACAATATTCAAGAGGTAGAAACAATGGATCAAGTAGCAAGGGCCATACCTAGAATTTAAGCAGTAGTGGAAGACCTCCAGGCAGATCACCAGTCAACGGTGGTTGAAGTTGCAGGTAAGATTGTTGAGCAATCTATTTCTATTTTGATTGACCCTGGTTCTTCTCATACTTATATTGCTCCTAGAATAGTGGAGGTTTGTGCTCTTAGGAAAGAAAAGCATAGCAAGTCGTGGTTAGTTCAGCTAGCCACTGAAACTAAGAGAAAAGTTAATGAAGTGGTGGAGAAAACTCCATTGGTGATGAATGGACTGAGCAGTTGCGTAGATCTGAACTTTCTACCACTCAGTTCCTATGATGTTCTCATTGGAATGGATTGGTTAGAAGCTCACAAGGTGAATCTTGAATGTTATAACAAAACTTTTGAATGCATGGATAGAGAAGGGAACCCAATAGTTGTAAAAGACATACCAAAGGTAATTTCTGTAAGGTAGATTTCAGCGATGCAATTGAAGAAGTTTTGTAGAAAAGGTTGTTAGTTGTATGTAGCCCATATTGAGGAGGCAGCAAGGAATGAAACTCTCAAGTTGGAAGACTATCACGTGTTGCAAGAAATTAGATATGTTTTCCTGATGAGATTCCAGGGTTCCTCCAAAGAGAGACATTGATTTCTTGATTGAGCTTGTGCCAGGAGCAGCACTAGTGTCCAAAGCACCTTATAGAACGAGTACACCATAAATGTTAGAGATGAAGATGTAGCTGCAAGAATTGTTGGAGAAAAAGTATATCAAGCTGAGTGTCTCTCCTTGGGAAGCACCAGTTCTGTTCGTAAAGAAGAAATATGGTACTCTCAAATTGTGTATTGATTACAGGAAGCTGAACAAAGTCACGGTGAAGGACAAATATCCCTTGCTGAGAATTGATGACCTCTTTGATCAAATGAAGGGAGAAAAGGTATTTTCCAAGATTGACTTGAGGTCTAGTTACCATCAAGTGAGAATCAAGGATGAAGATACTCATATGACAGCCTTCAGAACAAGATATGGACATTATTAGTTTGTAGTGGTACCATTTGGTCTCACAAATGCACCAACAACATTTATGTGCCTTATGAATAGTGTCTTCAGCAGGTATTTGGACAAATTCACTCTTGTTTTCCTTGATGACCTTCTTGTTTACTCTAAAAATGAAGAAGAGCATGAAGAACATTTGAGACTAACATTGCAATTTCTCAGAGAATATCAGTCGTATGCAAATCTAAGCAAGTGTGACTTCTGTAAAGATAGAATTCATTACTTGGGTCACATTATTTCAGAAGAGGGTATATATGTGGACCCTGACAAGATTGAAGCTATCAAGAATTGGCCCACTCCAAAGAACGTGCCAAAGGTAAGATCTTTTATGGGGCTTGCAGGATACTACAGGAGATTCATTGAAGGATTCTCCAAGGTTTCACATGCTATCACTTATTTGCAAAGGAAGGGGATAAAGTTTGAATGGACCTCGGAGTCTGAAGAAATTTTCCAGTTGTTAAAGTATCTTCTCACCAATGTACCAGTTTTAAAAGTTGCAGACCAAGATAAATATTTTGTGGTATGTACGGATGCATGCGGTCAAGGACTTGGAGGATTTCTTATGCAAGAAAACCATGTGATATGCTATGAATCCAGAAAGATGAAGGATCTTTGAGAGGAATTATGCCACTCGTGATCTGGAACTTGTAGCCATTGTACATGCTCTCAAGATGTGGAGGCATTACTTGATGGGTAGAAAATTTGAGTTAAGGACAGACCACTTTGGTCTGAAATATTTGTTTGATCATCCTACTCTGAACACTAGGCAAGCTAGATGGCTGGAATTTTTATGTGAGTTTGATATTGAAATCAAGCACATAAAAGGTAAGGAGAATAAGGTAGCTGATGCACTCAGCAGGAAAGTACAAGAAATGCATGTGGCATCTATTAAAATCTTCCAATCAGATTTGAGACAACATATTATTAACCGCAATGCTGAAGATGAAATGTATGCTAGGTAAAGGATAAACAACAACAACAAAGCCTTCAAAATAAGTATGAAGGTTATAATTTAGAGGAGGATGGAATTCTTACTTCTAAGAGCGGAATGTATATTCCAAATGTGGTAGATTTGAGGAGGGTTGTTATCGATGAAATCCACCAAACTCCATATTCTGGTCACCCAGGATATCAGAAGACGATTGCTACAGCAAGAAATCAATAATTTTGGCTAGGCATGAAGAAGGACATGGCTGAATATATTTTGAGGTGCATGAAGTGTTAGAAAGTGAAGGTTGAACATCAACACCTAGCAGATTTGTTACAGCTTTTGTCGGTTCCAGAATGGAAATGGGAAGTGATTTCCATGGAATTTATCACAGGATTGCTGATGACTTGGAGATAACATGATTCCATCATGGTTGTGGTGGAAAAGTTGACGAAGGCAGTGCATTTTATACCAGTAAAGTCCACACATAAGACTGATGATATTGCCAATATTTTCATGAAAGAAATTTATAAATTGCATGGATTTCCTAAGGCAATAGTCTTTAACAGAGATGTTAAGTTCACTTCTAAATTTTGGAAAGGATTGTTTGCAGACTTGGGAACAAAGTTGAATGTCAGCACTGCTTACCATCCTCAGACCAATGGACAGACCGAGAGAGTTAACCAAGTGTTGGAAGACATGCTTCGCATGTATGTGATGGACAAACCATCCAAGTGGGAAGACTTTTTACACTTGGTAGAATTTGCTTATAACAATGGACAACAAGCATCCTTGGGGATGAGTCCATATAAAGCTTTGTATGGCAGGAGGTGCAGAACGCTAGTAACTTGGGATAACCCAGTGAACAGAGTGGTGATCGGTCTAGAATTGCTTAAGAAGATGGAGTAGGAAGTTGTAAAAATCAGACATAATCTAAATGTACCCCAGGACAGACATAAAAGTTATGTAGATAAGCATAGGATGAACATAGATTTAGTATTAGGGATCATGTTTACCCCAGGGTGAAGGCAAAGAAAAGTTTCTTGAAGCTTGGGAGGTGTGCCAAGGTGTCTCATAGATACTGTGGGTTGTTTGAAGTGCTTGAAAGAATAGGACCAGTTTAATGTAGACTTGCATTTCCTTCTAGCACTAGGGCTCATAATGTTTTCCATGTTTCTTTTCTTAAAAGATATGTACATGATCCAAACCATGTAATAAATTGGGATGTGATTCAAGTGGAACTAGAGGGAGAGTTCCAAATCGAGCTAAAGCACGTCCTCGCTAAGAAGATCACAATGCTCTGGAATTGAGCAATAGGACATGTAAAGGTGCAATCAGAGCACTATGGTCTTGAAGAAGCTACGTGGGAGCTGGAGGATACCATGCGACTGGCACATCCGTTTTTGTTCAATTCTGCGTATTCTTGAGGGCAGTACCAGCAAAGCATTTTTGTTCAATGTTGTAAAGCACTGAGGAAAGTGCTGTTGAAGGGGGAGGGGAATGTAACTCCCCATTTTCATTTAAATAATATGATGTAAATAATCATGGTGTGGAGCTCAAGGGAAAATCCCCACCATCGATTTAGTGTTTTTGTTTCTGGGATTAAGATTTGGGTCGATGGTGTTTTTATGCTAGTTGAACGTTATAAGTTTGGACATCATGTTAAATTTGCCATTTTTAATTAAAATATTACAGCCAGCAATGTGAATGCAACAAAATGAGATGGGGGCATAACTTTTCCCAAGGATAAGGAGGGGGATTGGAAGATTGGGCAGATATTCAAAATGGGCAGAGCACCCATTTTTTAAAAACGTTTTTTAAATTTTCTTGGGCAAGAAAACACCAAAAACGCCTGCCTTTCCCTCATGTAGTCGCTTTCACCTTCCCCTCATGATTTTTACTTTGTGTAATGTTTTTGGGAGGGTATTCTGGCATTCACACGGAAAAGAAAAAACCGCTCTAAGTCTTGATCCTTCAGGAATTTTCCTATTCTGTGAATTGTTTTCCTTTTTATGATTTTCGTGTCTGTTAGTATTTTCCTGAATACAAATTCCTAGAATCTGGTGTTTTGGAATTGAATGACCAGAAAATGATTTTGTTTTGGGTAATTGTAGTAGTCGGTATGGCTTAGGCAATGCTCAGAAATTCGTAGCTGTTGTGTGTGTGTATTCCTTGGCTTCTATTATGTTTTGCTAATCCCAAAACTGAGATCACCATGTGTACATCCTCGTTTGACATCTAAACTGATTTGGGGAATGGAAATGGAGTCTGTACTTGCTTGATAAACCTAGTGTGTGAAGGAACCTCACAGACCAATCTAGAGGGCTAGTTTTCTTCTTTGCATACCTTGAATAACACTGGAAGGGAAGGCATGGCCTGAGGGACTATGTAGTAGAGAAGGGGATGCTTCCTTGTGTTGGGTGTGCAAATGTTTAGAATTCAGGCTAGATCCGGTGTAGGTGTCCATTTCTCTGGGATTGAGCTCACTAGCTTAGCAGTCAGTTTTTCCACCTCCTTGGTAAGCATGATAAACCCAACTGGAAGGATGGCTTAGCTAGTAGGATGATAAACCCATATGTTGGCTTGGCTGTGTTTCATGTGAACTTTGGCTATGTGTAAATCACTGCCTGTGTAAGCCTGATAAACCCAACTGTGTTCGCTTGGCTGAGTTTAATTGTATCCTAGGCTATGGGGAAGTCTGCTAGTGTTCCTTATTCCTTGGGGAAATCGTGTTTAACACGGGGTTGGTAGTATTGCTGAGAGATTGATGAGCACACTAGCCTATGGTTGGGTGGAACGTTGCAGTGACATAGCTGGTTGTGGGACAAGATTCTGATAAAGATAAGTATTTCTTGTCTTTCAATCCCTGCAACTGTACTTGTTTATAAATGAATATGAATATGATGAATTCTGTAATGGAATGTATTTGATGCAGATGTATATTTCGTGAATGATGTATATGTGTATGTAATTTTATTTCAACGAATTTTCTAAGTTGTTATGGAGCTAGATTGGTTGGATTCGTGATGGCCTGAATGCTCAAAATCAGTTTTAGTCTTAGAAATTTTCATTAGCAGATCAAAATTCTATGGATTTAACCTTTCCGCAACTTGCGGGATGTGGGATGCGAGATGCACAAAAGTTCTTTGGAAATTTCGATCTCCGAATTTTTCCTTCCGCATTTTCCTTTCCGCAACTTACGTGATGCAGAATGCGGGATGCAGAATAAAGAATGCAAAAAAGTCGTTTTGTGAAATCTGATTTCTGCACTTGTGGGATGCGGGATGCAAAAAATTTCTTTGGAAATTTCAATCTCCACATTTTTCCTTCTGCAACTTGCGGGATGCGGGATGCAGAATGCGGAAAAGTCATTTTGCGAAATCTTCTTTCCGTAATTTCCCTTCCACAACTTGCGAGATGTGGGATGCAGAAATGACTTATGGTAAATTTTGATTTCTGCAACTTTGATCTCCACAATGGTCATTCTGCATGTGGGATGTAGGGTGTGAGAGTTAAATTTTATATTTTTACAATTCCGTAAGTGAAGCTCTCTGGATCGTTTATTTTCTGTGGAATGATTCTCCACCATTTGATCTCTCTGCGATTGGGGAAGATAAAGAGTTATACACGATTTGGATCAGAATGTCAACAGGGGAAATTCTTGCTTGTGTAGATGTAAAAACAAAGAATCGGGAATCATCATACGAACGTAGAATCAAAGATAGGTAACTCAGGTAGAAGAGTTGGGTCATGTTCTCTCCTCCGGGGCGGGAGGGGACGTGACAATATACATGTTTGACACTATACTCCTAGGTAAACTATGCAATCTCACAACTTCATTAAAAAACAAGTTAGCCACATGTGTAGCATCACTAGTCTTACAATAGGGAATAAAATGATCCATTTTTTGTAAATCTATCAACAGCTACAAAGATGTAATCATTATCTTTATGAGTTCTTGGTAAACCCAAAACAAAATCCATAATTACAGAATCCCATGGTCTACTTGGAATCAATAAATGAGTGTAAATCCCAATGTTTTGACTCCTTCCTTTTGCATGTTGACACACTCTGCATCTTCTCACATATTTTTGTACATCTGACCTCATCATTGGCCAAAAATAAAATGACTCAGTTGTTCAAATGTTTTATCCACTCCAAAATTCCCTGCCAATCCTCCGTTGTGCTTTTCCTATATCAAGTTCTCTCTCATAGAACATCGTGGAACACATAGCTCACCTTTCTTAAACATTAAGTCATCTTGTAGCATAAACTCTTTCCATGGACTACTATGTTGATTTACAGGATGTTGGCATGCTTTAAACACATTTTGGAAATCCACATCAGTTTCATATAACTCCTTCAAATAATCAAATCCCAAAACTCGAACTTGACTCCCTTGTATGATAAAACTCCTCCTACTTAGAGCATTAGTGACCATGTTTGCTTGACCGCTAATATGCTTTAAGACAAAAATGAAACTTTGAGAAGAATCTACCATTTTGCATGCTTATGATTTAGCTTATGTTGCCACATTAGAAACTATAATGCATGGCTATTTGAAAATAATACAAATTCTCTTGGAATCAAGTAGTGTCTCCGATGTTTCAATGCTTGAGCCACAATGTATAATTCTTTGTCATAGGATGAGTACTATTGTGGTGAGTGCTTAAGTTTCTCACTAAAATAAGCAATAGGCCTTTCCTCTTAGCCTAGTACAACTCCAATGGTTGTCCCACTAACATTGCATTTGACTTGAAAATGATGATTGAAATCAAGTAACTTAGTAACACTGGATTTTGTTTGTTATTTCTCTTCAACATCTGAAAGTTTCTTTCAGCCTCTACTATCCAATAAAATGAATGCCTATGATTTTTAATAGTGTCTATGATATGCACACAAATACCACTAAAATTCTTGATGAATTTTCTATAGAAGTTAGCCAAACAATGGAAGCTTCTAACCTTAAAAATATTTTTGGGTGAATTCCAACTTACAATTATTTCTCCTTTTTCTGGGTCCATTTCAATCCATCGTTGGAAATGACAAATCCTAAATACACTAGTTTCGATTTCATACAAGATATTTTTTCACATTCGTCAACAATTTCTCTTCTTGTAGCTTCTCTAAAACATATCTTAAATGCCTCAAGTGTTTTTCTCATTAAAGGAAATTTCAACTCAAAATGGGCATTTTAACTCTAATTCAAATTCCATACCATTATGTGTTAGCCATGAAATTGCTTTAAATTTGAAATACCGTATAGGTCTTAAGCAATTTTTTAATATAAATTTGGGGATAGGTATCATAAAAAAAACTACTTTTTGTTCGTATTTTCGACATATCTCCCTGTGTTTTTACTCAAATTTCGATTGGGAGAGCTCATTTGATGCGGAATTAAATTCCGCATCCAACGAGTACCCACTCAGCATACTTTTGATGGGCCTTGCTACCCCAAAAACAAGAAATACCTAAAAAAATGTGATGATGACATTCCGCATCCAACGAGTACCCACTTGACATACTTTTGATGAGCCCCGCTACCTCAAATACAATCGATGTGTAGTTAAGCCAAAATAGAAAATGAAGAACTTATTATTCTCTTGTCAAGGGTAAATTCTCAGATTACCCAAAAACTCTCATTCACATAGAATTAATTTCATTCACACAATTTGGAAAATAAAAGAGGAAATTATGAACATACATTTTATTTATTTTTTATTTCATTCACTCTTAGTCCCACCATTACAATGAACAACTTTACTAGTACATAAAACAAAGGCATTCCCTCTCTTCTTCAAATGAGGGAATAAAAAACCTAAATTGATCATCTTTCCTAAATTTCCTCAACAAAAAAAACTTCACAAATATATTATCTTATAACATAGACTAGAACCTACTTCTAGAACGCCCTAAGAATAGAATTTTTGTCTACTTATTTAAAATAACATCTAAGAAAACTCTATATGTTCCTAAGATTCAAGATCCCATTCCTATAGTAAAAATTTTGTTCTCCAAGGTCAAAAGTAACTCTTTGGTGGTCATTTTCCCTTGTGGTCTCGATGCTTCTATACATATTAAAAATTTACTTATATTTTAAATGTATTTTGTACAACATTAATATTATAGTATAAGATGAATTTAAAAGTGAAAGATGTTTAAAATGTTATACTAGCACAATCACTTATTTTTTGTACATTTGACTCATCCTCATACAATCTAGGAAAAACATAATCCCTATTCCACCCCAAATTCTAAGATATAAACACCTATTGATATAATTATTAGTTGAAATTTATAGTAATTAATATAACCAATTTTTATATTTATTTACTTGTGTCAATATACAACATTCATAATATAAATCAATACATATATTTAAAACAATTATATATAGCCTATATCTTCTCTTATATGTACACCTTTTACTTTTTACACATGTCCTCATATGAAAGTGCATATGTACAAATCAGGAATTATTCCAAGGTTTATTTATTCTTGGGTTATAATGGAAATTTTGGGCATTCATTGATTTTCATGGTTAAAAAAATATGATAAGGAGAGGTGCATGTCTAGGGGTTAACAATTTGAGTAGTAGGGAGGTAATCTTTAATATCTCATAGGGTAGAGGTTCTCATTGGTGTGCCTTGGGATGTCGTAGCATTTTTCCAAGTCATGAGTTTTTGTTATATATTACTTGTGGGCTATTGGATATACTCTTGGGTTATAGTGGTAACTATCTAGATTTGAACATGGACCCTAGCAAAACAAGTTACTAATTTTCATGGTTTTAAATAATGATTAGGAGAGGTACATGGACCAAATCTCATTATGATATGTAAATCTAGGTTTGTATGGTGTCAATATAACATTAGGGTTCAAACAATATATACATTCATGTGAGTTAAGGATTGGTGAGTTATGGTGAGGGTATGTATTTATGCATATTTTCATTGTCCACCCCAACAACACATAAATTCGTACACAAAAAGGTGAAGGTGTGCATTCATAGACTAAGAGAGGTGAAGGCGTGCATTCATGGACCAAGAAAGATCACGTGGGGGAATGTAAAGGTCAATATGTATATTTATGCTATGAGAGGTGATGGTGCGGTCCGGTAAGGTAGAGTGAGGTGAATGTGTGCATATTCCACTAACAATCCTAGGTCAAGGTGTGCACTTACACCACAAAAAAAATTTAGCTTCGCATAAATAAATATTGGTAGATGTAACTGAAGTGACTCCATACATATAAATTAACACTTGCACAATTTAATATGATGATAGATGTAAGTGTAGAGAGAGAGAGAGAGAGAGAGATTGTTAGTGACTTCATGATTGAGGAAATCACATCCCATGAGTAATCCATGGGCATCTAAACTCTCAAAATCTTCTGAGGATCGCATCTGGCCCACACAAACCCTTAGCATAGCTAGATTTAAAGTGTCTTCTCCAAGCTACCTTAAAGGATTCAAGTTCAGATCAACATACAAAATGAAGCATGTAAAAACTAGACAAATTTAAAATATATTTAATATAAAATTTTAAAAGTTAGTTCAATTAATTATTATTATATTAATATTATTGAACATTTAACTAATTTCATATAAATTTATCTTGTTAAAAGTCTTTCAATTATATTCACTCATTTTGAAAATAAACATTTATTAAATTTCTTTCCATAAATTAACCATATTATCAAGATCTTAAAATAATATCACACATCAAAATCAACATTAATTTAATTAAATTTATTTGTATAAGTTAACTATACTATCAATATCTTAAAACAAAATCACATATAATTATTTTAAATTTATAAATATTTATTTTAATATAATTAAACAAATTTACTTTAATCATGTTCAATAATAAAGACGTGACAATGAATCTTTGCATATTTCCATCAATCTTTCTAAATTAAATTAAATTAAATTATCACCAGTAAATTTTAGAATATTTTAATAAAACAAAATCACATATAAAAATAAACATTTATTAAACTAAATTTCTTTCCCAAAATTAACCATACTATCAATATTTTAAAACAAAGTCACATATAATTATTTGAAGTCTATAAATATTTATTTTAATATAATTAAACAAATTTACTTCACTTATTAAATAATAAAGACTTAAAAAATGAATCTTTGCAGGATCTCTATGAGTCTTTTAAAATTAAATTAAATCATCAGCAATAAATTTTAAAAAAATTTAATAAACTTTTTAAAGAATGCTATGTTTAAAATAATTAATTTTTAAAATAAAAAATAAAAAATATATTAAAGATTGTTAGTTTAATTCTTATTCTCTTCAATTATATAATTTTTATCACAAAATTCCATCATTTAGATACTAACACTACACTAAAATCAACATATGGGTTATATTATACATAAAAATAACAAACTTTATATTTAAAAAATTAAATTTTAACAATAATACACATCTTTTATAAATATAAATTATAGTTTGCATATCAAATTACATACTTACCTCAGCAACATCTAAAGAAGACAATGAAATCTTTTACCATAATGAAAGTCAAATGGTCAATGATACATCTGTAACTTATAAATGAAGGTTTTGGTTTTTACATGTTTTCTTAATAACAATATCTTGTAATCATTGACTAAAATAATCTTTTTTTTTATAGAAAAAATACCAGATCTTGTTATTCTATTAAAAATTGAATCAAAGATCATCTTATACAGTCGATCAAGTGACCATTCTCATGTATGCTCAATCAGTGAGGAGTTCCTCTCTGCTGTGGCGATTCCCTGTCAACAAAACATGTTTGGCAAAGCACAAGCCTGATTATTTTACAGGCTTTATCATCACTCCTGTATAAACAGGTCAAATATATATCATTTCCCAGAAAGGATCAGATAACAGCATGGATCATGAGCATACAGTTTGCTGGTCAGTTCTACATGATATTGATCCCAAATCAAAACAAGAAGAATAATGTGCTTAAAGAAAGAGAACAGCACATCTAAAATAATCGAAAATTACCATGATCAATAGAAATATCATTCATGACTTCTTTGAAAGTCCCATAACCAGAGTCTAAGGGAAGAGCTTTTTTTGAGAGACTGTCAGCAATCTGATTATGCTCATGAAAGATGTGTTTCATGATCATTCCCGGAAAAGATTGAAGAAGTTCTGTAATCTCATCACTCCAGTGACTCAGATGAGGAAGGTTCAAAGTGCTCTTGCCTGTGGCCCATGAAATGATGACAAGTGAATCGCCATAGATGGTGAGGAGTGGTACTCCCATGATCTTTGATACCATGAGAAGGGCCCATAAAGCCATCAATTTAGATTTGGTATTTGTGCATCTTCCACATCCTAAGGAGAAATGCACACTATGAGTGTTGCTAATATGTAAAACAGACCCCGCCCCTCCATTGTTCTTGGCGGCTGCACCATCGAAATACCCACAAGGAAATTGTCTCCTTGGAGGATCGCTAATAACTCTGAGCTTTAATTTCTTTGCAGGCACTGTAAAGGTATGCAAGAGCTTTTCAGCTTGAAGAATGATCCCATAAACTGTTGGAGGAGACCCTTCAAATATATACCTGTTCCGTTGATTCCATATCACCCAGAAAGTAAATAGTGGCAGGTAAAGATGGCGGAAATTCATGGTATGAACATGGAACCATGCTTCCAGATACTGACTCACTGAAATACCCATATCAGAATTATGATGGGATCGAGTGCCAGAATGTTCAAAAACAGCTTCGAAGACAACCTTTGTATATTTGCAATCCATGAAAAGGTGCTAAACTAACTCATTTTCCTTACACATAATGCAGAGACCTGGTTTTTCAGCTGATCCCATGTAAGAACCTTATTACTAGTTAGAAGCCATATAAAGCAGCGAATCTTCTCTGGGATTTTGAGCTTCCAAAGGATCTGATGAATGGAGTATGTTCCACATTGAGAACCCGCAAAAGAATCTGCTACACTGTCATATGCTATCGCGGCCGTTATAGCTCCCGTGTGGTTTTTATATGCCCATAGCATACTGTCAGAATTCATCCCGAGTCTTATCCTTCCATGTTCGAGTCCTTTGATGTAATTATTCTAGATGTGATGCCAATCTCCACCTAGATCCAAGTCAGAAGCTGTGAGCCAATATGATGGGGCTCCCAGGGAGTGATTCCTTGCGTTGATCGGCGAGGTGATACCTAAGTCTTCTAGGTAGTCACAGAGGTCTCTTGGTAGCAGAAAACAAGAATCCATGCCTGCGATGGGATCTAGACCGATTCTGGTATTTTTACCATCGCCAACCATCCAGATTAAACCACGTCCCAGCTAGGAAATAATATTTATGAAGCCCTTCCATATAATAGAAACACCATTAATAGAGAAAAGCTTATTACAGATCCAAGACAGCACTGTGTTTTTTTTTAAATATTTCAGAGTAATTAATTTAAACCATAGACCATTGCTGCAGAGAACTTGCTAGAAGGATTTGATTCTTAAGGAGATGCTAAACCATTCAAGGTTTTTTATCCCCCAGCCCCCTTGAGAAGTGGGTTTTGACAAGGAAGTCCACTCGACTAAATGATATTTTTTCTTATCTCCAATTTTGCCCCAGAGGAAATCAAAGATTAGGCTCTTCAGTTTTCCCAGAATGGATTTTGGAATGGGAACAAGTGCCAACCAGAAAACCGGGAAGCTGGTAAGAACAACCTTGATGAAAACCAACCTCCCCCATTGAGAGAAGCCTATGGGACCAATGAGAAATGACTAAAATAATCTACCATGCTACCAACCCACCGCATTGATTCCAAAACTTTATTTTCAAATAAAAATCATAATTTTATATGTTATCATTTCATATATAACAAACAAACAATCCATAAGTATATATGGGTGCTAAGCAAAGTATTAAATAATGTTCCAACTTCATTAACATTAAATACATTAAGAGGTTTCAATTATATCAAATTTGGTAGAAAAGGTTGATAATATTATAATCGAACGTATGTGTGCTTAGCAAAGTATTAAATAATTTTCCAACTCGATTAACACTAAATGCATTAGGTGGTTTCCATATTTCAATGATTATATCAAATTTTGATAATATTATAATCGATATCAACTTAAATTAAATTAATGTTTTGTTTTTGACAAATTAAATTAAATATGACTTTTGCTTTTCCATTATAATTTAATATCCAGAATTTTAAAATCATTAAAAATAAAATACATTTAATATAGGTATGTTGGCTTTAAAATATCGTGTTTCCATTCTTAATTAAGTATTTTAATGAAATAAATATTAATCACTTTAAGTAGCAAACACGATAAATAGAACTCCAATAAAATAATTGTATTGTTCGTTGAATTTTTTATATATTATATTGATATAAAACCTGTAGGCTGTGACTATATGTAAGCTTGAGACACACGAAAATTCGTTCATTACTTGTGGAACACGCTAGGATTTGTAAGCTTAACACGGACTGAAAGTCCATTGTTTTTAAGTTGGGTTGGTTTTGTTTTTTTTGGTTTAGAAATTATGATGTAGTGGTGCAGGTTCGAGGAAAACAGGCTCAAAGTTCTTTTTCTATAGCAGTCTTTAAATTTGACATCTTTCCTAAATTTTCTTAACAAAAAATAGTTTCATATATATAATTTTCTTTTTTTCTAGGAGAAAAATAGCATTTCTTTGTTATTCATATGAATCAAAGGAAACCTTGTTCATCAGCGAAAAAGTTACATAATAGCATACAGCTCACATCATAATCTTATACACAGACAAACCACAAATAGTTTCCTAGAGGAGATCAGCAAGGCAAATGTCTAAAGAGAAGGTTACAAGCTGGAACATGTGCACAGTCTATTCTCCAAAACCAAAGTAGATATGTGCCTCCAGGGAGAAGACATTAAATTAAAGTATCTTCCAGTCCCCCTCCCGAATCAGCTCAGCAATCAGCATTCAATCCCAAACATACCAACAAGTCTAAGGAGGCATTCAGTTGGGATGAGGATAAGCTCAAGAAAGGGGACACCATAACACAATCATCAACGATGATTTCTCAAATACAGTGCCATAATAAAATAGAAATAGTCATACTCAGAAGAGATGAGCTGAGCCATGCCAAAGGCTTGCTCCCTCTATAAATTCCATGAAATATAAAAGCCCATATGGTAAATGGAGTGCCTCCTTAGAGAGACGGTCCGCCTGTACATTGAATTCTCTGAAGACATGAGCTGATTCGAGATTGATAAAGTAAGATCGGAGAGTCATGATCTCAATACACCAACCAATCAGATCCAGTGTTTCCAGTGTAGCCATTCCATTGAACCAATTAATAATTGTCGATGAGTCCCCTCTGATATGTAAGAAGGGGAGCCCAACATGCTTGGAAAAGATAAGAAACACCCATAGTGCAAGCAGTTCTGACCGTGTGTTTGTGCTCTAACCACAGCCAAGTTTTAAGTAGTGATCAGTACTTGAAATAATGTGTACACCCACACCACCCATACAAGAGGTAGAGGCTCCATCGAAAAAACCCACAGGGTAGTCAAATACTGGAGACAAGCCTGCGAAATTTCTATAAGATTTGGTGGAAACCTTCACTTTGTGTTTTGAAAGCTTATCCATAATAAAATGAATAGTGAGGTTCGGTGAAGGACTGAAATCTTCAAATAGGGCTCTGTTGCGCATAAGCCAGAGCTGCTAGGTCATGAGGAGGGGAAGAAACCTCAGCTCTCTTTCATTCGCAGTCCACTTAACCATATTAAGCATATATGTTGGCTCATTCCATTTGGTAGCTCAATGGAGAGCAGTACCGAGTCCATCAATGACCTCCCCGGTGAATCTACAGTCAACAAAAAGGTGACTTACCAATTCAGCGTCTCTCCTACATAAACAGCAGCAACTTGGGTTGGTCCAACCCTTTTTTAGCAAATTATCCTAGGTGTTAATCCGGTTGGATAAGCACAATTAAACAAAACATATAACTTTCAGTGGCAAGTTAAATTTCCATATGGTAACCAAGATCTTTTTAGGTGTATCTTGGCAGTGACTAGAAGCAATGCAATCAAAGCTAATTGTGCAGCCACTTGACCCAAATGTCTGTTATACATCCAAACCAAGGAGTCCTGTCTATCACTTAGTCAAATATAGCCATGTGAGAGCCCCCCAATATAATTGTTCCACAAGACCTTCCAATCACCTTCCAGGTCAAGTTCCTCTGCATAGAGCCAGTACTGTTGGGAAATATGATTAGGACCATTGTAATGTGCATCAGCAAGTGAGGAAATACCATAATCCTCTAGATAATCTCTGAGTTCCTTAGGTAGGATAAATGCAGAGTTGGAGCCAGCAATCGGATCAACCCCGATTTTAATGTCTTTGCCATTCCCCACCCTCCATCCCAAACATCTAGTAAGCCACGACAGAGTTCTAATAAAACCATTCCAAATATAAGACGAGCCCTTAAGAGTGAATGAAACAGCATGCATCCATTCAACAACAGTCTTGTTTTTTAAATATTTAAATGTGATGATAGCAAACCAAATACCATTACCCTGCAGTACCATCCAAAAGCATTTGAGTCTGAGAGCCACACTAAACCATTCCAGGTTCAAAATATTCCACCCACCCATCTCAAAAGGCTTGGAAATCAAGTGCCAATCCACTAAGTGAATCCTAGATTTACCAAAAGAATTTCCCCAAAGAAAATTGAATATGGCCAGTCAAAGGAAGTTCAGAATCGATTTAGGCATCCTTGCCAATGTCAGCCAGTATACCGCAAGCCCCATTAGTACTGCTTTAACCAGGATCAATCTTCCTCCCAGACTTAATAAGCTGTAGGACCAATTACTAATTCTTTTCTCAAATTTGTTTAACAACCAGCACCAATCATTAGCATGATAGCCCATGGGTTTTAGATAGAAGCCCAAGTATTTAAATCCCACAGACAATGGATCCATTTTGAAAGGAAGAATGGCTACAACATTTTCTCTGACAATATCATCAATTTGGTTATACAGAAAGGAGGACTTCTCCTCACTAATTTTCATACCCATCGCTGAGCAGAAGAGATCTAAGAGTACTTTAAAATGTTTCCATTCCTCAACAGTCCCCACACCGAACAACAGTACAACATCAACAAATAGCAAGTGTGTAAGATTCAAAGAAGAGGAAACTTTAAAACCCATAATAATACCATTATGTTGTGCATTTTTTATCAACAGTTTAAGGCTTTCAATGGTCAAGATAAAAAGAAGGGGCGAGAGTGGGAAGCCCTGCCTGATACCTCTCGAGCTCGAAAAAAAATTAGTGGGAGTCCCATTAATGAGAACTATAAAGTTTCTTGATTCCACACATCCCATGATCCAATTCACACCAATGACAGGTATACCAATCTGGAGAAGGACCAGTCGAAGGAATGTCCAGTTCACCCTATCAAAAGCCTTAACAAGGTCTAACTTCAGTATAAAGACCTGCCTCTTTTCCATTTTAGCAATATGCAATACTTCTTGGGTAATGCCTATAGGCTCCACAATCTGCCTGTTATGAAGGAAGCCAAACTAATTCCAAGAAAAAGCCTTATCCAGTATGAGCTTAGTCTGACAACCGTAAGTTTTGAGATAACCTTATAAACCAAATTGCAAAGGGATATAGGCCTAAAATCGGAAAAGGAGGATGACTTATCACTCTTAGGGATTAGGGTAATAAAAGTTGCATTTAATGAACCTGAAACCCTACGTTCATTTCGAGACTGCTCCACATCTCTAAGAATATCAAGACCAATAAGATCAAAAAAATGCAAGTAAAATTCTATGGGCCATCCATCAGGACCAGGAATTTTGTCATTTTTGAAACCTTCAAGTACACCCTCAATCTCTGAGAGAGAGATATCTGACAGGAAGGATTATTTTTCTTCATCCGAGACCGTAGAAGGGAAAATCCTAACAACCTTAAGTTGATCTTCAATATTGGTCAATCCATCATCCAAGAAGAGATCAGAAAAATGGGCAACCCCAAGCTGTTTGAGTTGTACTTCATCCTCAATCATCTCACCCAGTTGGCTCTAGAGACCCCAAATGGATTTGGAGGCCCTCCGGGCAAAGGCAAAGGAGTGGAAAAACTTAGTGTTTTCATCCCCTTCGTTAAGCCATCAATTCGACTTTTAAGTTTCCAGGTCAGGATCTGATGAGTCAGTAATGAATCGTTTTTGGCTTTCAGGAAGGACAGTAGAGAGGACTCATGTACAGATAAGATACCGGAAGCTTGTGAGGTCAGGAAGGTGTTAATGTCCATGTCCACCTCCAAAGTTTCTTTAGCTTTTGTCTGTTTCATTTCTTTCTCCCAACCCTTTACAGTCTCTTTCAGTATTTTGAGTCTACAGGTAAGGGTTGACATAGGATCCATGGGACAAAGGAGCTGAGTATTCCAGAAGAAAAAACAATCTCAGAGAAGTCCTTTTCCATCAACCAAGCCCTATTGAATTTAAATGGATAGAGATGACAACGAGAGGTATTGTGCCATTCAAGACAAATAGGATAACTATCAGAAATTTCAAAAGGGTGGGTCCAAGACTTAAAGTAATTTAATAGAGGAATCAAATGAACAGAGGAAAGAAATCTATCAATACATTTACTAACACCCTTAGGCCCAGATCTACCATTCCCTTAGGTGGGACCAAGATGAAGAGGTGCAAGGTCAACCAGATTGGATCTGTCCAAAAGGTTAGTAAAATAATGAATCATATGATCCATGCATTCTTTGTCTCCCCAAATATCTGCATCAGAGAGAGTGAAGTTTAGATCACCAACAAGGATCGGGTTGGGGTAGTTAATAAGGCCTCTAGCTACAACATTGTCCCAAAAGGACACCCTATTAGTGTAGGGTCCATAGCAATTAACTATAGTAAAATCAGAGTCAAACCATTTGAACCTAGCTTTAATCAAGATACTAGCATAGGATCGAAAGGATTTACACCGAGTGAAGTGAGGGTTCCAAGATGTAAGGAGACCCCCTGAAAGACCCTGGGAATCCAAGGCACAATACTCCCAACCAGGTTTCATCTTGGAAAATGTTAAGAGAGAAAAATAGTGGTCACACATAGTTTCTTGTAGTAATATCATATCAGGATTCAAAGAGGAGAAGAGATAAGAAAGGGCTTTTTGTTTGGTGAGACCCCCGAACCCGCGGATATTCATGGAGATAATTCTCATGGGTCAACCTGGTGGGCAGGTGACAGTGCTCTAAGAACTTGAGAGGAGTGGTGTGATCTGGCAACATCTTTGATCCATGCTGATAAAAGGGTGTAGAGACCAGAGGGGCCAGAGGCATCAAAGGACTTATTTTTCCTTGATTTCCTGACAGTGACATTTTCAAATCTGATAGAGTCCAGAAGACGAGTAGAAGGGGAGATGGGTGATTTATTCAAAAAAATATCAAGTGACTTCAGAAGAGGAAGATCCTTAAAAGAAGGAGCAGAAATAGGACTATGAGGATCCTTATAACTAACAAGAGATGGTGTTCTAAATAAAGGTGGGTATTCCTCCAGACTCGAATTCATTTAACCTACTTCTAAAACATTTTAACAATAAAACTCTTCTCTAATTATTTAGAATAACATTTAGGAAAATTTTATTTGTTCCCAAGATTTAGGAACCCATTCCTATAGTAAAAATTTTGTTCTCCAATGTCAAAAGTAACTCTTTGCTAGTCATTTTTAGTCTCATGCTCCTACATCAACTCCCAAGGGACAAAAGTTTATGAGCTTGTCTTTTCTAATTTTGCAACACTCATCATAAGTAGAATCCTCTATTGGATGATCTTTCCACTTTACCAAATACTCCAAATAGTCCTTCCCTCTAGTCTTGTTTGCAACTTTGTATCCAAGATTATTTCGACCTCCAGATATTTTGCCATAGGAATTTGCTTCAGCCACTATACTTCACTAACTTCCTCACTGTTCACATAAGCTCAAGATTGTCCTTCATCACCAACTTTATAAGGATAAAGGTTTACAACGTTAAAAACAAGCGAGATACCAACTCCTATAGGTAACTCCAATTCTTAGCATTTGCTAAAAGATTTCGAAGAATCCCACATGGACCTATACTCTTTGACTCCAGCTTGTTATAATCTTTGGGAAGCCTTTCCTTCCTTACGTGAGCCAGAACCATGTCACCAACTTCATAGTTCATCCCTCTTCTTTTCAAATATGCTTTCATTCTGTACTTAGACTTGTTGTCTTTCAAATTTTGCTTAATCTGTTCATGTCATTTGTTGATTGCATTCACAAAGTCCTCCCCATCTGTGCTTCTTTGTTTAAGCTTACC
This sequence comes from Pseudotsuga menziesii, assembly GCA_001517045.1. Classification (NCBI taxonomy): domain Eukaryota; kingdom Viridiplantae; phylum Streptophyta; class Pinopsida; order Pinales; family Pinaceae; genus Pseudotsuga; species Pseudotsuga menziesii. The sequence continues at coordinate 227,659 of LPNX011056359.1, forward strand.
TAAGTCCCTCATGAACTCGCTAATTCCTCTAGGGTGCATGTCATACAAAATATGAAATGGACTCATTTCGACACTCCTATTTGGTGAATCATTATAAGCAAATTAAGCTTGAGCCAACACACAATCCCACTGCCTAGGATTTTCACCTACCAAGCTCATCAATATGTTCCCTAGGCTTTTGATTGTCCATCAAATTGCGGTAGATAGGATGAACTAAAATTTAGTTTAGTTCCCGGTTTCTTCCATAAGGTCCTCTACAAGTGCCCTGGAAACTTGGTATATGTAACACTCTAGTTTTGACCCTGTTTGCATTTAAATAATATGATGTAAATAATAATTGTGTGGAGCTCAAGGAAAAAGCCCCACCATCAATTTAGTGTTTTTGTTTCGGCGATTAAGATTTAGGCCGATGATCTTTTTATGCTAGCTGAACATTATAAGTTTGGACATCATGTTAAATTTTCAATTTTTAATTAAAATCCTACAACCAGCTATGTCAATGCAATAAAATGAGATGGGGGCATGATTTTTCCCAAAGATAACGGGCGGGGGGGGGGGNNTGGGAAAGAAAACACCAAAAACGCTTGCCTTTCCCTCATGCAATCACGTTTCACCTTCCCCTCATGATTTGTACTATGTGGAACATTTTTGGCAGGGGATTCTCGCATTCACACGGAAAACCAAAAACCGCTCTGAGTCTTTATCCTTCAGGATTTTTCCTATTCTGTGAATTGTTTTCCTTTTTACGATTTTCCTATCTATTAGTCATTTCCTGAATGCGAATGCCTGGAATCTGATTTGTCTTTTTAAATTGTATGACCAACAAACGATTTCGTTTTTCGTAATTGCAATAGTCGGTCTAGCTCAGGCAATGCTCAGAAATTCATAATTCTTGTGTGTACTGTGTGTATTCCTTGGCTTATGTTACGTTTTGTTAATCCTAGAATTGAGATCGATGTGTGTACATCCTCGTTTGACATCTGAACCAATTTGGGGAATGGAAATGGAGTCTGGACTTGCTTAATAAACCTAGTATGTGAAGGAACCTCACAAACCAATCTAGATGGCTAGTTTTCTTCTTTGCATACCCTGAATAAAACTAGAAGGGAAGGCATGGCATGAGGGACTGTGTATCATAGAAGGGGATGCTTCCTTGTGTTGGGTGTGCAAATGTTTAGAAGTCAGGCTAGATTCAGTGTAGGTGTCCATAGCTATGGGATTGAGCTCACTAGCTTAGCAGTCAGTCTTTCCACCTCCTTGGTCAGCCTGATAAACCCAACTAGAAGGATGGCTTAGCTGGTAGCCTAATAAACCCATATGTTGGCTTGGTTTTGTCTCATGTGAACTTTGGCTATGTGTAAATCATTGCTTGTGTAAGCCTGATAAACCCAACTTTGTTGGCTTGGTTGAGTTTTATTGTATCCTAGGCTATGGGGAAGTCTGCTAGTGTTCCTTACTCCTTGGGGAAATCATGCCAAGCTCGTGGTTAGCAGTGTTGCTGAGAGATTGATGAGGACACTGGCCTATGGTTGGGTGGAACGTTGCAGCGACATAGTTGGTTGCGGGACAAGCTTCTGATAAAGATAAGTATTTCTTGTGTTTCAATCCCTACAACTGTACTTGTTTATAAATGAATAAGAATATGATGAATGCTTGAATGGAATGTATTTGATGCAGATGTATATTTCATGAATGATGTATATGTGTATGTAATTTTATTTCAATGAATTTTCTAAGTTTTTATGAAGCTAGATCGACCGGATTCGTGATGGCCTGAATGCTCAAAATCGTTTTTAGACTTAGAAATTTTCATTAGAAGATCAAAATTCAGCAGATTTAACATTTCCACAACTTCCTTTCCACGAGATGAAGAAAAGTTCTTTGGAAATTTCGATCTCTGCATTTTTCCTTTCACATTTTCCTTTCCGCAACTTGCGAAATGTGGAAAAGTCGTTTTGTGAAATCTACTTTCCGCACTTGTGGGATGTAGAAAAGTTCTTTGGAAATTTCGATCTCCGCATTTTTCCTTCCGCAACTTGCGGGATGCGAGATGTAGAATGCAGAAAAGTCGTTTTGCAAAATTTGCTTTCCAAAATTTCCCTTCCGCAATTTAAGAGATGTGAGATGTGGAAATGAGTTATGGTAAATTTTGATTTCTGCAACTTTAATCTCCACAACGGTCGTTCCGCATGCGGCATGCGACATGCGGCATTCAGCATGCGGGGTGCGAGAGTGAAATTTTATATGTTTATGATTCGGCAAGTGAAGCTCTCCGCATAGTTGATTTTCTACGGGATGATTCTCCACCATTCGATCTCTCTGTGATTGGGGAAGATAAAGAGTTATACACTGGTTGGATCAGAATGTTAGCAGGGGAAATTCTTGCTTGTGTAGATCTTAAAAAAAGAAGAATCGAGAATCATCATACGAATGCAGAATCATAGATAGGTAACTCAGGTAGAAGAGTTGGATCGCATTATCTCCTCCGAGGCGGGAGGGGACATGGTAGTGCGGTATCAGAGCTGCTGGTTGCAGCGTTGGGCCTGGATGGGCTGAAAAGAAAAGTGGTTACAATATTGGTCCTTGATGGGCCAAGTTGGACAGTTACAGAGATGTTGGTTAATAGTTCCAATGTATTGTTGGCCGCATAACAGAGCTACCATGGGAAGTGGGTAAGTGATTTTCGTTTTGATTATATCTAATAGCTTTGTTATCTAACACATTTTTGTAGAATTACAGTCACCTTTAGAAAAGGAAGTATGATTCTGAATAGTTGGTTCGGCCATGAGGACAAACGATATGAATGATTATGCACGGGACCCCAATGCACACGAGGAAGATGCTATGGGGGGGAATGTCAGAATTGGAAATGTTGAGAGAGAGTCTAATGGGAGAAGGTTTCAAGATACTCCCTCAGACTTTGTAGCCACCATGAGAAGCCTCACGGTGGAGATACAGAGCTATAGAGCAGACAACGAAAGTCTAATTAATGTTGATGTATATGTAACTTCGGAATGTATTTCACTTGTATTTCTTATATATTGTAACCCGATGTTTATTTCAGGATGTACTTGAGTTATGTCATGCCCTGATGTTCCTATCGGGAAGGTCTATCATGTAAACAAGTGATGTCAAGTCATTGTGGGTAACCCTCCTATTGTCTAAGGGTTAAAGTCCCCACAGTTTCGGGGCACTAGGGTTATTAGACTCTCCTAGTGAGTTCGGCCCTAGTAGGGTTTTTGTCATGTCGGGATTAGTATAAATAGAGAGCTGGACTCTCTATTTATCACACAACTCATACACACTCAAGTGTAGCACATAGTTGAGCAAGGAGAAGACACTGGGGCTAGACAAGAAGAAGGTTACTATTGTCGAGAGATCACTTACTGTTTTGGGTTCTACTTTTGGTGTTGATTCTATCTTTGAGGAAGTTGCAGGGTTTTCACCATTTATGGTTTCCCCGAGGATAAACACTGTGTTCATTGTCTCTTGTGTTTGATTGATGTGCTTGTTATTCTCTCAGTAAAGATCCTAATATAATGCTAGCTTAATGATGAAATTCTAACAATTAAGGCTCAGAAAGAGCAGAATCAGCTGAACGCATCCATATTTCCTAGTTTGACAGACAGAGAAAGATGAACTCTGGGGACCAGACAGTAAAGCTAAAAGGAAGTAAGAACACTGCTAGAGGAAGAAAGCGATCTCCTAGTGGGTCGTCTAACTCTGAAAAATCCACTGATGGTTCAAGTTTTTCCTCTCATGAGAATAAAAGGAAGAGATCTCCTAGTGGGTTGTCTGACTCTAAAAGATCCACTGAATATTCAGGCTCTCCATCTCACAGGGGTAGGAGGAAGAGGCGTTACCAGAACTGCTCATGAGATGAATTCAGGAAGGCAAAGCCGCCTACCTTCAATGGTGAGGTAAAGACTGGTCAAGAAGCTGAAGCTTGGATTCTGGGAATAAGAAAATATTTCCAAGTCCAAGATTATTCTGGAAATATGAAAGCTCGAGTAACCATTTTCAATCTAATAGGAAGAGCGTCTATTTGGTGGGAACACTTCAGGAAAGTAAAGAAGATAAATGAAAGGAATATTGTGTGGAAACAGTTCCATAACTATTTCAAGCAGAAGTACCTCTCTGACCGGTACTATGATGATAAAATCAAAGAATTCCATGAGCTGAGATTGGGACAATAGACCATGGAGGAATATGGAAACAAGGTCTTGGAGCTGCTGAGGTATGTCAGGTATATTAAAGATGAGAAGGTAAAAATTCAGTGCTTTTTGAGTGGACTTCCTCAGTCCTACAAAGACCAAATTGAGTTCTGTGAACCCAGAACTCTAGAAGAGGTGATAAGAAAAGCTAAGTATTGCTATGAGCGAAGAAAGAGAAAACCTGACTACCATAAGGCATGGAAGAACAAGATGAATGAGAGTTCTGATCAGAGGAAGAGAGGTTTCAAACCTCCTAACTTCCAGAATCAACAGAAGCAGCCATTCCAAGCTGAGAAGCAGCCAACCAGAGTAGTGGGAGAAAAGCCAAGAGAACCATAGCAAAATACAGAGCCTCTCCATTGTTGCAAATGTGGAGGAGCCCATTTGCGCAAGTTCTATCCACTGGAGAATGAGAATGCAAGGCCAACATACAATATTCAAGAGGGAGAAATAGTGGGTCAAGTAGCAAGGGTCGTACCTATAATTTATGCAGCACTGGAAGACCGCCAGGCGGATCACCAGTCAACAGTGGTTGAAGTTGAAGGTAAGATTGTTGAGCAATCTATTTCTATTTTGATTGAACATGGTTCTTCTCATACTTATATTTTGCTCATAGAATAGTGGAGGTTTGTGCTCTTAGGAAAGCAAAGCATAGAAAGTCGTGGTTAGTTCAGCTAGCCACTGAAACTAAGAGAAAAGTTAATGAAGTGGTGGAGAAAAGTCCATTGGTGATGAATGGACTGAGCACTTGCGTAGATCTGAACATTCTACCACTCGGTTCCTATGATGTTCTCATTGGAATGGATTGGTTAGAAGCTCACAAGGTGAAGCTTGAATGTTATAACAAAACTTTTGAATGCATGGATGGAGAAGGGAACCCAGTAGTTGTAAAAGGCATACCAAAGGTAATTTCTGTAAGGTAGATTTCAGCGATGCAATTGAAGAAGTTTTGTAGAAAAGGTTGTTCGTTGTATGTAGCCCATATTGAGGAGGCAGCAGGGAATGAAAATCTCAAGTTGGAATACTATCACGTGTTGCAAGAATTTAGATATGTTTTTCCTAATGAGATTCTAGGGTTACTCCAAAGAGAGACATTGATTTCATGATTGAGCTTGTGCCAGGAGCAGCACCAATGTCCAAAGCACCTTACAGAATGAGTACACCAAAAATGTTAGAGATGAAGATGTAGATGCAAGAATTATTGGAGAAAAAGTATATCAGGCCGAGTGTCTCTCCTTGGGAAGCACTAGTTCTGCTCGTAAAGAAGAAAGATGGTACACTCATGTTGTGTATTGATTATAGGAAGTTGAACAAAGTCACGGTGAAGGACAAATATCCCTTGCCGAGAATTGATTACCTCTTTAATCAAATGAAGGGAGAAAAGGTATTTTCCAAGATTGACGTGAGGTCTGGTTACCATCAAGTGAGAATCAAGGACGAAGATATTCATAAGACAACCTTCAGAACAAGGTATGGACATTATTAGTTTGTAGTGGTACCATTTGGTCTCACAAATGCACCAACAACATTTATGTGCCTTATGAATAGTGTCTTCAGTAGGTATTTGGACAAATTCGTTCTTATTTTCCTTGATGGCCTTCTTGTTTATTCTAAAAATGAAGAAGAGCATGAAGAACATTTGAGACTAACATTGCAATTTCTCAGAGAACATCAGTTGTATGCAACGCTGAGCAAGTGTGACTTCTGTAAAGATAGAATTCAATACTTTGGTCACATTATTTCAGAAGAGGGTATATCTATGGACCTTGACATGATTGAAGCTATCAAGAATTGGCCCACTCCAAAGAATGTGACAGAGGTAAGATCTTTTATGGGTCTTGCAGGATACTATAGGAGATTCATTGAAGGATTCTCCAAGGTTCCACATGCTATCACTTCTTTCCAAAGGAAGGGGATAAAGTTTGAATGGACCTCGGAGTGTAAAGAAAGTTTCCAGTTGTTAAAGTATCTTCTCACCAGTGCACCGGTTTTAAAAGTTGCAGACCAAGAGAAATATTTTGTGGTATGTATGGATGCATGCGATCAAGGACTTGGAGGAGTTCTTATGCAAGACAACCATGTGATATGCTATGAATCCAGAAAGATGAAGGAGAATGAGAGGAATTATGCCACTCATGATCTAGAACTTGCAACCATTGTACATGCTCTCAAGATGTGGAGGCATTACTTGATGGGCAGAAAATTTGAGTTAAGGATAAACCACTGTGGTTTGAAATATTTGTTTGATCAACCTACTCTAAATGCTAGGCAATCTAGATGGCTGGAATTTTTATGTGAGTTTGATTTTGAAATCAAACACATAAAAGGTAAGGAGAATAAGGTAGCTAATGCACTCAACAGGAAAGTACAATAAATGCATGTGTCATCTATTAACATTTTCCAATCAGATTTGAGACAACATATTATTAACCGCAATGTTGAAGATGAAATGTATGCGAAGGTAAAGGATAAACTACAACAGCAAAGCCTTGAAAAGAAGTATGAAGGTTATAAGTTAGAGGAGGATGGAATTCTTACTTATAAGAGCAGAATGTATATTCCAAATGTGGTAGATTTGAGGAGGGTTGTTATGGATGAAATCCATCAAACTCCATATTCTGGTCACCTAGGATATCAGAAGACGATTGCTATAGAAAGAAATCAATACTTTTGACTAGGCATGAAGAAGGACAAGGCTGAATATATTTCAAGGTGCATGAAGTGTCAGCAAGTGAAGGTTGAACATCAACACCCAGCAGATTTGTTGCAGCCTTTGTTGGTTCCAGAATGGAAATGGGAAGTGATTTCCATGGAATTTATTACAGGATTGCTGATGACTTGGAGACAACATGATTCCATCATGGTTGTGGTGGAAAAGTTGACGAAGGAAACAAATTTTATACCAGTAAAGTCCATGCATAAGATTGATGATATTGCCAATATTTTCATGAAATAAATTTATAAATTGCATGGATTTCCTAAGGCAATAGTCTCTGACATAGATGTTAATTTCACTTCTAAATTTTGAAAAGGATTGTTTGCAGACTTGGGAACAAAGTTGAATTTCAACACTGCCTGCCATCCTCAGACCAATGGATAGACCGAGAGAGTTAACCAAGTGTTGGAAGACATGCTTCGCATGTATGTGATGGACAAATCATCCAAGTGGGAAGAATTTTTACACTTGGTAGAATTTGCTTATAACAATGGACAACAAGCATCCTTGGGGATGAGTCCATATAAATCTTTGTATGGCAGGAGGTGCAGAACACTAGTAACTTGGGATAACCCAGTGAACATAGTGGTGATCAGTCCAGAATTGCTTAAGGAAATGGAGCAGGAAGTTGTAAAAATCAGACATAATCTAAAGGTAGCCCAGGACAGACATAAAAGCTATGCAGATAAGCATAGGATGAACAGAGAGTTCAGTATTAGGGATCATGTTTACCCCAGGGTGAAGGCAAAGAAAAGTTCCTTGAAGCTTGGGAGTTGTGCCAAGATGTCTCATAGATACTGTAAGTTGTTTGAATTGCTTGAAAGAATAGGACCAGTTTCATATAGACTTGCATTTCCTTCTAGCACTAGGGCTCATAATGTTTTTCATGTTTCTTTTCTTAAAATATATGTACATGATCCTAACCATGTAATAAATTGGGATGCGATTCAGGTGGAACCAGAGGGAGAGTTCCAAATCGAGCTAAAGTGCGTCCTCGCTAGGAAGATCACAATGCTCCGGAACTGAGCAATAGGACATGTAAAGGTGCAATGGGAGCACTACAGTCTTGAAGAAGCTACGTGGGAGCTGGAGGATACCATGCAACTGGCACATCCGTTTTTGTTCAATTATGCAGATTGCTGAGGGCAGTACCAGCAAAGCATTTTTGTTCAATGTTTTAAAGCACCGAGGAAAGTGTTGTTGAAGGGGGAGGGGAATGTAACTCCCCATTTTTTTACCCTGTTTTCATTTAAATAATATGATGTAAATAATCATGGTGTGGAGCTCAAGGGAAAATCCCCACCATCGATTTAGTGTTTTTGTTTCGGCGATTAAGATTTAGGCCAATGGTGTTTTTATGCTAGTTGAACATTATAAGTTTGGACATCATGTTAAATTTTCCATTTTTAATTAAAATCCTACAGCCAGCTATGTCAATGAAACAAAATGAGATGGGGGCATGACTTTTCCCAAGGATAAGGAGGGGGATTGGAAGATTGGGTAGATATTCGAAATGGGTAGAGCACCCATTTCTGAAAAATGTTTTTTAATTTTTCTTGGGCAAGAAAACACCAAAAACACCTGCCTTTCCCTCATGTAGTCGCGTTCACTTTCCCCTCATGATTTTTACTTTGTGTAACATTTTTGGCAGGGTATTCTGGCATTCACACAGAAAAGCAAAAACCGCTCTAAGTCTTGATCCTTCAAGAATTTTCCTATTCTGTGAATTGTTTTCCTTTTTATGATTTTCCTGTCTATTAGTATTTTCCTGAATGCGAATGCCTAGAATCCAATTTGTGTTTTGGAATTGAATGACCAGCAAACGATTTCGTTTTTGGTAATTGTAGTAGTCAGTATGGCTCAGGCAATGCTCAAAAATTCGTAATTGTTGTGTGTGTGTATTCCTTGGCCTCTATTACGTTTTGCTAATCCCAAAACTGAGATCGCCATGTGTACATCCTCGTTTGACATCTAAACTGATTTGGGGAATGGAAATGGAGTCTGGACTTGCTTGATAAACCTAGTGTGTGAAGGAACCTCAAAGACCAATCTAGAGGGCTAGTTTTCTTCTTTGCATACCCTGAATAACACTGGAAGGGAAGGCATGGCCTGAGGGATTGTGTAGTAGAGAAGGGGATGTTTCCTTGTGTTGGGTGTGCAAATGTTTAGAAGTCAGGCTAGATCCGGTGTAGGTGTCCATTTCTCTAGGATTGCACTCACTAGCTTAGCAATCAGTATTTCCACCTCCTTGGTAAGCCTGAAAAACCCAACTAGAAGGATGGCTTAGCTGGTAGGATGATAAACACATCTGTTGGCTTAGCTGTGTTTCATGTGAACTTTGGCTATGTGTAAATCACTACCTGTGTAAGCCTGATAAACCCAACTGTGTTCGCTTGGCTGAGTTTAATTGTATCTTAGGCTATGGGGAAGTCTGCTAGTGTTCCTTATTCCTTGGGGAAATCATGTTTAACTCGGTGTTGGCAGTGCTGCTGAGAGATTGATGAGAACACTGGCCTATGGTTGGGGGGAACATTGCAATGACATAGCTGGTTGTGGGACAAGATTCTGATAAAGATAAGTATTTCTTGTGTTTCAATCCCTGCAACTGTACTTGTTTATAAATGAATATGAATATGATGAATTCTTGAATAAAATGTATTTGATGCAGATGTATATTTCATGAATGGTGTATATGTGTATGTAATTTTATTTCAATGAATTTTCTAAGTTTTTATGGAGCTATATTGGTTGGATTCGTGATGGCCTGAATGCTCAAAATCAGTTTTAGTCTTAGAAATTTTCATTAGTAGATCAAAATTCTGCGGATTTAACCTATTCGCGACTTGCGAGATGTGGGACGCGGGATGCACAAAATCTATTTGGAAATTTTGATCTCCGCATTTTTCCTTCCGCATTTTCCTTCCGACAACTTACAGGATGCGGAATGCGGGATGTAGAATGCAGAATGCAAAAAAGTCGTTTTGCGAAATCTGCTTTCCGCACTTGCAGGATGCGGGATGCGAAAAAGTTCTTTGGAAATTTCGATCTCCGCATCTTTCCTTCTACATTTTGCTTTCTTCAAATTGATGCAGGATGCGGAATGTAGAAAAGTCGTTTTGCGAAATGTTCTTTCCGTAATTTCCCTTCCGCAATTTGTGGGATGCGAGATGCGGAAATGACTTATGGTAAATTTTGATTTCTGCAACTTTGATCTCTGCGACGGTCGTTCCGCATGCGGGATGCGGGGTGCAAGAGTTAAATTTTATATGTTTCCAATTCCGCAAGTGAAGCTCTCCGCACCGTTAATTTTTTGCAGGATGATTCTCCATCGGGATGCGGGGTGCGAGAGTTAAATTTTATATGTTTCCAATTTTGCAAGTGAAGCTCTCTGCACTGTTGATTTTTTGCGGGATGATTCTCCACCGTTCGATCTCTCTGGGATTGGGGAAGATAAAGAGTTATACATGGTCTGGATCAGAATGTTAACAGGGGAAATTCTTGCTTGTGTAGATCTAAAAAAAAAGAATCGGGAATCATCATACGAACGCAGAATCAGAGATAGGTAACTTAGGTAGAAGAGTTGGGTCGCGTTCTCTCCTCCAGGGCAGGAGGGGACGTGACAGTATGCCTGTTTGACACTATACTCCTAGGTAAACTATGCAATCTCACAACTTCATTAAAAAACAAGTTAGCCACATGTGTAGCATCACTAGTCTTACAATAGGGAATAAAATGATCCATTTTTCGTAAATCTATCAACAACTACAAAGATGTAATCATTATCTTTATGAGTTCTTGGTAAACTCAAAACAAAATCCATACTTACAAAATCCCATGGTCTACTTGGAATCCATAAAGGAGTGTAAATCCCAGTGTTTTGACTCCTTCCTTTTGCATGCTGACACACTCTGCATCTTCTCACATATTTCTGTACATCTGACCTCATCATTGGCCAAAAATAAAATACTTAGTTGTTCAAATGTTTTATCCACTCCAAAATGCCCTACCAATCCTCCGTTGTGCTTTTCCTATATCAAGTTCTCTCTCATAGAACATCATGGAACACATAGCTCACTTTTCTTAAACATTAAATCATCTTGTAGCATAAACTTTTTCCATGGAATACTATGTCAATTTACAGGATGTTGGCATGCTTTAAACACATTTTGGAAATCCACATCAGTTTCATATAACTCCTTCAAATAATCAAATCCCAAAACTCGAACTTGACTCCCCTGTATGATAAAACTCCTCCTACTTAGAGCATTAGTGACCATGTTTGCTTGACCACTAATATGCTTTAAGACAAAAATGAAACTTTGCAAAGAATCTACCATTTTGCATGCTTATGATTTAGCTTATGTTGCTGCATTAGAAACTATAATGCATGGCTATTTGAAAATAATACAAATTCTCTTGGAATCAAGTAGTGTCTCCGATGTTTCAATTCTTGAACCACAATGTATAATCCTTTGTCATAGGATGAGTACTTTTGTTCTGAGTGCTTAAGTTTCTCACTAAAATAAGGAATAGGCCTTTCCTCTTGGCCTAGTACAGCTCCAACAGTTCTCCCACTAACATTGCATTTGACTTGAAAATGATGATTGAAATCAGGTAACTTAGTAACACTGGATTTTGTTTGATATTTCTCTTCAACATATGAAAGTTTATTTCAGCCTCTACTATCCAATAAAATGAATGCCTATGATTTTTAATAGTGTCTATGATAGGCACACAAACACCACTAAAATTATTGATGAATTTTCTATAGAAGTTAGCCAAACCATGGAAGCTTCTAACCTTAAAAATATTTTTGGGTGAATTCCAACTTACAATTACTTCTCCTTTTTCTGGGTCCATTTCAATCCATCGTTGGAAATGACAAATCCTAAATACACTAGTTCTGATTTCATAAAAGATATTTTTTCACATTCGTCAACAATTTCTCTTCTTGTAGCTTCTCTAAAACATATCTTAAATGCCCCAAGTGTTTTTCTCAGTAAAGGAAATTTCAACTCAGAATGGGCTTTATAACTCTAATTCAAATTCCATATCATCATGTGTTAGCCATGAAATTGATTTAAATTTGAAATATCGTATAGGTCTTAAACAAATTTTTAATATAAATTTGGGGATAGGTATCATAAAAAAACTACTTTTTTGTTCGTATTTTCGACATATCTCCCTGTGTTTTTACTCAAATTTCGATCTGAAGAGCTTGTTGGATCCAGAATTAAATTCTGCATCCAACAAGTACCCACTCATCATACTTTTGACGGGGCCCACTACCCCAAAAACAAGAAATACCTGAAAAAATGTGATGATGACATTCCACGTCCACACCCACTCGACATACTTTTGACGAGCCCCGCTACCCCAAATACAATTGATGTGCAGTTAAGCCAAAATAGATGTTGAACAACTTGTTATTCTCTTGTCAAGGGTAAATTCCTAGATTACCCAAAAACTCTCATTCACATAGAATAAATTTCATTCACACAAATTGGAGAATAAAAGAGGAAATTATGAACATACATTTTATTTCTTTTTTATTTCATTCACGCTTAGTCCCGCCATTACAATGAACAACTTTACTAATACATAAAACAAAGGCATTCCCTCTCTTCTTCAGATGAGGGAATAAAAAACCTAAATTTCCTCAACAGAAAAACTTCACAAATATATTATCTTATAACATAGACTAGAACCTACTTCTAGAACACCCTAACAATATAATTTTTGTCTAATTATTTAAAATAACATCTAAGAAAACTCTATATGTTCCTAAGATTCAAGATCCCATTCTTATAGTAAAAATTTTGTTCTCCAAGGTCAAAAGTAACTCTTTGGTGGTCATTTTCCCTTGTGGTCTCGATGCTCCTATACATATTACAAATTTATTTATATTTTAAATGTATTTTGTACAACATTAATATTATAGTATAAGATGAATTTAAAAGTGAAAGATGTTTAAAATGTTATACTAACACAATCACTTAATTTTTGTACATTTGACTCATCCTCATACAATCTAGGAAAAACATAATCCCTATTCCACCCCAAATTCTAAGATATAAACACATATTGGTATAATTATTAGTTGAAATTTATAGTGATTAATATAACCAATTTTCATATTTATTTACTCGTGTCAATATACAACATTCATAATATAAATCAATACATATATTTAAAACAATTATATATATAGCTTATACCTACACCTTTACTTTTTACACATGTCCTCATGTGAAAGTGCATATGTACAAATCAGAAATTATTCCAAGGTTTATTTATTCTTGGGTTATAATGGAAGTTTTGGGCATCCATTGATTTTCATGGTTAAAAAAATATGATAAGGAGAGGTGCATGTCTAGGGGTTAATAATTTGATTAGTAGGGAGGTAATCTTTAATGTCTAATAGGATAGAGGTTCCCATAGGTGTGCCTCGGGATGTCATAGAATTTTTCCAAGTCATGAGTTTTTGTAATATATTACTTGTGGGCTATTGGATATACTCTTGGGTTATAGTGGTAACTATCTAGATTTGAACATGGACCCTAGCAAAACAAGTTACTAATTTTCATGGTTTTAAATAATGATTAGGAGAGGTACATGGACCAAATCTCATTATGATATGTAAATCTAGGTTTGTATTGTGTCCATATAACATTAGGGTTCAAAAAAATATATACATTGATGTGAGTTAAGGATTGGTGAGCTATGGTGAGGGTGTGTATTTATGCATATTTTCATTGTCCACCCCAACAACACATAAATTCGTACACAAAAAGGTGAGGGTGTGCATTCATAGACCAAGAAAGATCACGCAGGTGAATATGAAGGTCAATATGTATATTTATACTACGAGAGGATGGGTGATGGTGTGGTCCGGTAAGATAGAGTGAGGTGAATGTGTGCATATTCCACTAACAATCCTAGGTTAAGGTGTGCACTTACACCATAAAAAAATTTAGCTTCGCATAAATAAAAATTGGTAGATGTAACTAAAGTGACCCCATACATATAAATTAACACTTGCACAATTTTAATATGATGATAGATGTAAGAGAGAGAGAGAGAGAGAGAGAGAGAGAGAGAGAGAGAGAGAGTTTGTTAGTGACTTCATGATTGAGGAAATCACATCCCATGAGTAATCCATGAGCATCTAAACTCTCAAAATCTTCTGAGGATCGCATTTAGCCCACACAAACCCTTAGCATATCTAGATTTAAAGTGTCTTCTCCGAGCTACCTTAAAGGATTCAAATTCAAATCAACATACAAAATGAAGCTTGTAAAAACTAGACAAATTTAAGATATATTTAATATATAATTTAAAAGATTAATTCAATTAATTATTATTAATATTATTGAACATTTAACTAATTTCATATAAATTTATCTCGTTAAAAGTCTTTCAATTATATTCACTCATTTTGAAAATAAACATTTATTAAATTTCTTTCCCTAAATTAACCATATTATCAAGATTTTAAAACAATATCACATATCAAAATCAACATTCATTTAATTAAATTTATTTGTATAAATTAACTATACTATCAATATCTTAAAACAAAATCACATATAATTATTTTAAATTTATAAATATTTATTTTAATATAATTAAACAAATTTACTTTACTCATGTTCAATAATAAAGACGTGACAATGAATCTTTGCATATTTCCATCAATCTTTCTAAATTAAATTAAATGAAATTATCACTAGTAAATTTTAGAATATTTTAATAAAACAAAATCACATATTAAATTTATTTTAATATGATTAAACAAATTTAGTTCACTTATTAAATAATAAAGACTTAAAAATGAATCTTTGCACGATCTCAATCAATCTTTTTAAATTAAATTAAATCATTAGCAATAAATTTAAAAAAAAAATTAATAAACTTTTTAAAGAAAAAAAATAATATAAATGTTATGTTTAAAATAATTAATTTTTAAAATAAAAAATAAAAAGTATATTAAAGATTGTTAGTTTAATTTTTATTAATATAATTTAAAGGTTTTGATGAAATCATTTTTTTTTTTAAATAAAAAAAACCGTGGCTGCTAATGATACCGCCATTTTCTTCTTTCATGTTTGAGATTTTTCAAAGCCTATAGTTAACTTCAAAGTTGTTTTTAAATAAATAAAACCGTTTTAAGTTGTATTCTTAGACTAATTGTTTTTATAACAATTATAAATATAATGGAATGCAATGAACGAAATTATTAAATTAATAAAATTTCCAAGCTGAGATGATATAAATGATGAAATAACAAATATTTTTTAACAATAATTCATTATGTAATGTAATTTTAAAGCAAAATCTCACATTAATTCTAATTATAAAATGTTTCTCTATTCCATAATAATTTCAGGAGTAAACTTTTTACTCAACCATTTACACCGATCGAACAACCAGCAATGCGTGATGTGAAAGCTCACGTAAGCCAGGTCGTCCGATCGGTACAAATGGTCGGGTAGAAAGTTTACTCCGATAATTTCATATCCAAAACATTCTAGAAAAATGAAAATTTTTTCATTTTATTTTAAAGTGATTTTGGTTTTTTTAATTGAGAAAAGCTTCAAATTGACAATTTTAAGGTTGTCCATTCACCATTCTTTTTAAGAAACGGTATACAGCTTGAATAACAAGATATTGGATGAGTGGATCAATGCAAGTTGAGAAAAACACCCCACTCACATGGAAGCCTTATACCTACTCAACAATAACAAAACACATATGCCAATGCCAACAAGCGTGTAAACAAGTATGCTCGTTAAATTTGCCTAAAACTGGTGAGAATATTTTAACCCATAGAGCATCTCGATTATACAATTTCTACAAATTAAAATTGCAATTTTAACAATTTTTATCGGATTTGATTAAAAATTTTGCCATAATGCAAATAGTCTAAAGAATTTAGAGTTTAGCCCAAGTTTAACTCACTCCCATAAAGCCACATATTGTATTGGTCTTTAGAAACATCAACTTTTTATTTATTTATTTAAAAATTAAAAAGTATATAAGTTTTTTAGAAAAAAAAACCATATAAATACATTTTTTTTTTAAAGAATAAGATTATTTTAAAAAAATGAGCAAGAGAAAAGTTTATTCCCCATAGGCTTCAGGGAGACAATTGACCATCATTAGGAAAGAGAAATAGAAGCAATCAATAAAAGCCCTTAAGGCTTTAATTAGATGAGGAATGCACACATGAAGTTAAGTAAGCCTTTCCTTATATAAATTAAAGCCCTTAAGGTTTTAATTAGATGAGGAATGCACACATGAAGTTAAGTAATCCTTTTCTTTATATAAATTAACTCTAGGTAGTTTTAAGAAAAAGATCAATATATTTGACATGCATTGTGATTCAGCCATGTGCATAGCCTTAAAGATAAAAATACCTATTTGAAGAGCTAGGTCATCATTATGGCATGGCCTTATAAATGTGATTGAGCCATGTGCATAGCCTTAAAGATAAAAATACCTATTTGAAGAGCTAGGGCATCATTATGGCATGGCATTATAAATGGACTTATAAATAGGTAGATCTATTTGATGAGTTAGACCTTTATTATGGCATGGCCTTGTAGATAGGTGGACCTATTTGATGAGCGAGGAGCTTATTATGGCATTTCCTTATAGATAGTAAGGCCTATTTGAATACATTTGGAAGGCTTGTTCACATTATATATTGAAGGCCTTGCTTTCACAAGTGACCAATATCAAGGTTGATAAGGAGATATACCTTCCTAATTAAATGATACGAGTCATTAAGAGATAATTTGTAGATTAAGAGACATGGGCCTAATTATATTCTTGGCCTTAGTTAGAAAGGAATGTGTTATTTGTGCACCATAATGAGGGAAAATTTTAACCATCTATAATTTTTTTAAAGTGTAGAAACTTTGGTGAGTCTTACTAATTTTTAAGTTTTGAACCATAAAATGTTGGGCGATGTTTATGTAAAAAGATTCAAGTATCTAAGGTTTTTATATAGTTTGTGAATAATTTGCGCTATTTTTAGTGTTAAAAATGTTATCCCATGGAATTTGGGTGAATCAAATTAGAAAAGTAAATGGAAATTCACGATTCTTTTTTTGGAAAAAAGGTCAAAATTTAGCGTATGAGCTAAATTTCACCTCTAAATTTTTTCTTGAGGTTCACAATGCTTAGAAAAGAAAGTGACCCCATCTTACTCGAGTATTCCCTGATCATTATTGGTCCTATGGTAACTTCTATGAGTATATTCAACACATTCAAAAGAGTGAACACATTTGGAAATAACATAAAATATATTATTAGTTTCTCTTCATTGTTCTTCAATATTTTTTGTTCTTCATCTTGATTTTTTCTCCTTGGCAAGTGAAGTTGGAAATAATATTTTTCAAACTTGTATCGATCATTCTATCATTTTTTCCTTGATAACCTCACGTGCCAATCTCATCTCATGAGAAATATCTCATTACATAAATAATGTTTTCCTTGAAAACGCATGGAGAGATTTTATTTTCGTCACCTAAATTTGATTGGAGATGCCAAGATGAAACATATAAAATAAATAACATATCAAATGAAAAACCTGCACAACTTTGGTTGTTATAATATATTATTTTCAAGTGATATAATATTTTCATAAAAGCATTGTAGTGTGCCCTTCTATCATGGGGTTTTTAATCATTGAAACTATGACATAACACACACATTTGAGGGATATTAAAGAATTCCCTTAATTTCACCAGATATTGATAAATACATATAAATTTTTTTTATTGATCCCCCGCTCAATACATCTTTCCAGTAAAAAAAACCTACTTTACTAGATATACCCTGCTTTTTCTACATACCCCTTTCTTTATTCCGACAATATTAGCTATATATCCTCATACCCTACATCTCCCTCCCCTTCCAATACCTACAATATATTGACCTTATTTATCACAATTTCAAAACCCCCCTTTATGAATGAGCATGATAATATATATTTTTAACAAGGTGAAGCGCTTGTGCCTTCTATGTACTCTCTATTGTAGGATAAGAATTGTTTGAATTATTGAACCATTGATCTACAGGAAATGAGTGCAATTGAAAGGTAGATTTTTGTAGTGGAATAGTAAGAACAATGTACATTGAACAAGACAAATTTCAGATAAAACTGATAAGAATTGATCAGTGAATTACAACATTAATCTTCATTAATTCTAGTAGTATACAACTGTGTTACAATAAGGAGAATCTGAATCATGTGGATAAGATTCTAACCTACCAACTCAATCTTGAATCACTGGCTAACTAGAAGTGTCTAGATCACTATCGGAGCTTACTAGTCTAACTCAGTCTATCAATCAGTTAAACTAGTTAAATTGATGAGGTAGGTGAGAAATGGCGCCTACTTCCATGTAGCCATGCAAGACTAGAACTAGCTCAATTGAAAGACATCTAATTGAATCTAATTGGAGGTTAACTTAGTATAACTACCTACCTACCACAACTAATTGATGGAGGCTATTGGTGGCACTCGCAGTGGCTCCTATAATGTAGGGAATGGCACTGGTGGCACCAATGGCACCAATGGCACCAAAATATAGCAAATGACTCCTAAGTTAGACAAGCTAATCTAATAGACTATATATGGACAAGGGAGGATTATAAATCCAAACTTGGACAACTGTGGGCCATGGAAACAAGGTCAAAAGTCACCCATTACAATCTAAAAGAATAAAAAACTGCTTAATAAACCAAGGGAAATGGGGAAAACCTCATGGGAACCCCCCCTGGTAAAAAATAAGCAGGAATAGGAATCGTATGAATCAATGCTTTACACCTAAAATAGATCTAATAAAGACAAATCTCTTTCCTATGAAGGACTTGGTGAATATGTCTGCAATCTGATCCTCTGTAGGAAAGTAATGCAGTGTGATAGTTTTTTAATGCACTAGTTCTCGAATATAAGAAATGTGAACCTTAATGTGTTTTGTCCTATGTTTCTGAACTAGATTAGTGGATATATTTATGGTACTCTGGTTGTCATAATAGATGTCCACTGAAGGTGAAGTGAAAATCTCAAACTCTATCAGGATGCCATGTAGACAAATTGGTTGAATAAGAACATTTGCAGCCCCTCTATACTCTGCTTCTTCTGAAGAGAGTGCAAGTGCTACTTGCTTCTTACTGGACCAACAAATTGGCCTAGATTCTAACATAAACACAAATCCTGAAGTGGATTTTGTATCATTCTCGTATCCAACCCAGTCTGAATTTGTGAATCCTATGAGATCAAGTTGTGCACCAACTGCATAATGGATCCCATAATCTCTAGTACCCTACACATAGTGCAAGATATGCTTTGTTTTCTTCCAATGCAGTTCATGTAGCTCTTGCATGTACCTGGCAGAAGCACTCACAACATAGGATATGTCCAGTCTCGAATGTGTGAGATATAGAAGGATCTCAACGAGTTGTCTGTAAAGAGTGTTGTCCACCAATGGTGTAGAGCCACCTTCCTCTATCCTGATGCTAGAGACGAAAGGAAAAGGGGCTCCCTTACATTCTTCCATGTGGAATCTTTTGAGCATGTGTAATGAGTATCTGGACTGTGAGATCATGATTCTCGAAGTCTTTTGGCCTACTTAGAGACCAATGAACTTTCTTAACAATCCTAGATCAGTCATAGCGAATGCTTTGTTCAGAGATGACTTGATGCTTTTGAATCCAGCCACAGAGCTACTAGTAATGAGAAAGTCATCCACATACAGTACAATCAATAGCAAGGACCCCTCTTTCTTCTGCGTGTAAACATTGCAATCTGATTTGAATCTTTCAAATTTCTGTGACATGAGGAAGGCATCCATTTTGGAATACAAGCCCGAAGAAGGGATCGCTTTGATACCAATGAAACAATTAAAACCTATTTTTCCTGAAATAACCAGTGCAATTAGGCCAACGAACAATAATCCACGAATGGACAAAATAATATATAATTGATGATATAAAAAGATGATATTACAATGAAAGGGACGGTTGCATAAATACCCACACATGGGTTTCCTTGGTGACGATACATAACATTTCATAAGGTGCATCTTCCCTGCATTTAGTTATTAACATTTAATTTATTATTTGTTTATATTTATTTATTTATTATTTATTTAGGCATGTAACAAAATCCTCTAAGTCTTACCAACATCACCTACTATTGCTTCCTGAATGTTGTGAGTGTTGTCTCCTTTCTTATGTGGACAATCCATTGGATAGTGATTCTCATTGCAGTTCCAAAATCTAGCAAGAGGTCTCTTATTTGAATTTGGTTTCTTATGAAAATTACCACCTCTAGTGAGAAGAGCCTCCAAGTTCTCTTCTTTATTCGGTATCATGTAACACTCTTCTTATCCTTTAGGTTCTTATGTTCCTTATTCTTATTCAACTTATACAAATGTTTTGCTTTCGTGATTACTTCTTTAAGGGCCTTCCCTTTTACTTGAGGATCGACTCAATATTTTTTGAGCCTTTGTCTTGGGCTTGTTTATGATTGTTTTTGTGCTCTATGGACATATTTCCTATTGATCTCTCTGCTTATTTCTTTCAATCTATAGTTGCCTTTTTGCCTCTTCCCTTGGACTACATGTCTTCCCGTCTTGTTGAATAATTTTTGTGGTCAACCTTGTTGTAGGACATACTATGTACTCTGCTATTTTTCACATGTACTATCAATAAATAGTATAGTTTTTTTTTTCTATTTGAAAAGAAAAGAATTATCAAGGTTAGATGATATCACAAATCACATATGACACTAGAGGTACCTTAGTAATGACCACAAGGGACATCCATTGCCTTACAAACACTATCTAGACTTAAATTGCCTTTTAGTCCTACTTCCAAGGAAAATTTTAATGGAAAAATTTAGCCCACGAGCTATTTTTCAGCATTTTTCTCCAAAAAAGTATTTTTCCAATTTGCTTTTTTTTTCAAAGATGATTTGCTGAAACTCAACGAGATAATTTTTTTTACTCTAAAAATTGCCGAAATTGTCCAAAAACTCTAAAAGTCCTTAAAAATTTGAATATATATTTTTTAAATCATCAAACATTTTATGCTTGAAAATTAAAGAATTAGTAAGATTTTCCAAGGTTTTTACACTTTGAGAAAATTATGGATCCTTAAAATTTTCCCTGCCTACATCAAGACCTAAAATTGTTTGTGGTTGGCTAAGAGCTCATCTTTCTTACACACACGGAAATAAGTTAATGACCAAAGAGCTAGATGCATATGATAAGAATGGAAATTTACACCTTTATAAATCATTAATAACTCATTTCAAATAACATAATTTTCCTAAAATAATAAGTCAACATACATTCATAAATAATAACCCATAATAATTATAATCACTACACTACTAACTACAATATAATAACATACATTATAATCACTACACTACTAACTACAATATATATATATATATATATAGAAACACACACTTGTCGACCTAACCAAATCATTGTTGAATTTTCTATTTATACATAGGCTATCATCGCTAAGGACTTGGTTTGGTTATGTCATAAGAAAGTCATGCTGCATAGGTTCATGCTAACTAATGAATATTCAACGCATGTTTCCTATATGGACGAGTCATTATTCATAAGGCATGGTTCCATAAGTATATGAAAATAGATGGGCTTACCTACCTCAAGAATAGTATCATATAAGATTTCAAAGGACAAAGACATCCTTCAATATAATAAAGTTCAAATAGTTAATGATGCATTTGTAAGTGGGTGATGTGAATAAATGTTTGGTCATTATATGTTCTCATTTTTCATGATAACATTATCATATAATAATCCACTATAATAATCTCATTGTGCTACCAACCCAACACATAGTTTTCAAATACCAATCATAATTTTATATTGCAAAAAATCTATGGATATTAAAATATATGGAAATACAAATAAAATCTATAACCAATAATACATAAGCATATATGTGTGGGTCCATAATGTTCCAACTCCATTAGCTCTAAACACAAAACGTGGTTTCCATATTTCGACATTTACATCATACTTTATTGAATAAGTGTTAATTGGTTTCAATATTTCAATGATTATATCATACTTTGTTGGATTAACTCCTTAACATTATATGTTATGTGGTAAGAATGATCATTAAAATTTTCGATTCCCTCTATGAAACATTATTTTTGAAAGGTATTTTAGTGAAGTAAATATAGCCTCCACTCAAGTTTATTGAAGTCACGATCAAGATGTGAGAGAAATCGGATCTAAAGATATGGCAGATAATGCATATTGATATAGTGTACGTAATCTTAAGCCACAAGAAAAGTATATATATATATCTTAATTAAAAGAAAAGATATTTGTTAAAAAAAATGATTTAACATAAATTTCTTACAATTTGAATAATTTTAATGGTAATAAACACAGGTATAATTTCAAATTCAAAAACTAAATATATCTTAAATAATATAATAAAAGTAATTCACACCCAAAACATAAAACTATTTTAAAGAAAAAATTCATGCTACATGTGTTTCGCATTCCTTTCCTTGATTGTGAAAGATCTTTTGCATTAGTTGACTTTCAAGTCCTATATGTTTTTACGATGATTGTAAATTGTCTCATCTCCTTATCTACTTTTAATATCATTATTTGGGCCTGTTTTGGCATTCGACATTAGCTTTATGTGTTTTTTTGTCTTTATTTCTGATAAATGTATTTTTAATTTTAAGTAATAGAAAGTCCTTTTTTCTTGGGTTAAATTATATTAGATTTATGTATGAGAGACGAGGGAATTGTTGCCCTGGTGAAGTAGTAATTAGTTTTTATGATAATTAAATTAAATTAATATATTATTAATATAAAAAATTTAAATAGTTTTTAAATGTTTTTCATAAAAATTAAAATTAAAATTTATTTATTCAAAATTAAAATATGAAAGAGAAAGATAAATATTTTATGATTTTAATTTTTATTTATTTTTTATCATTATATTTTAGTCACATAATATTTATTAAAAATGTAATTTTTAATTGATAGAATTACTGTTTTTAATAAAGAAATAGATTTAAGACACTCTAATACCTCCTTCATAATCTAATTTTGCAATATTCATATTGGATATATACAATTTCATTACTTTTAAGTTAATCTTACTTGATTTAATTAAGATAAATAATATTAGTTTACCTTATTATTTTGAGTTGCTAGAAAAAATCAATCTTTAGAATATGACAATATTAAAATATTGATTGAACTTTTGAGAATTCTGACCACAACAAGATCTAGGAGCCTTAGAGAAACTCACAAATTGAATTGGATGCAAAACCAACAAAAAACCATTAAAAGAGAACAATTTTAGACATGAAATGTGAACTGGAACATGGTATTATTTAACAGGCTAACATGTAAATATGTTAATAACAGGTTTATATTACATCTGAAGTGGTTCATGAGGCTTGGGAAGCCCAAAATGACTGTACATGTGAAATTGGCCAAATTGGCCTCAATGCCCCCTAAGTGGGCCAAACTCGCTCCAAATCAGCCCAAATGGCCATGAATTGTTGTGTGGACATGGTTGAAGTGACTTGGAGCAATCATGACTCCTTGGCATGCGTGGGTGTGCAAAATAAGGTGAGTGAGAGGCTCTAGGTGGCATTAAATGCACAAAATCAGTCCAAAATTGGAAAAAATCCACCTCTAACACTCCTATTCAACCACAATGTCCACATTCAATGAATGGGAGCACGCCAAAAATGATGAGGGCGCACATGTGGAGGTTTGACTGAGCTAGAGTGCTCATGTGGGTGTGAATGCCCCAATTTAACTGGTTATTTTCCCAACTAAGCACCCTAAGGTCAAAAAACACAGTGTATTAATGCACAAATGCAATAAAATTGACAAGGGACTTACACTAAGGTACTAAAGGTGTTGGATTGTTGTTCTAACACCTTCCCTTAACCAAAAACTTAGTACAACACATAAAAGCAAGTGGTAGGCCTTGGAAACAAAGGCTCAAGTCACCTCAATACATAACAAAAATTTATTTGTCCATATGAAGTGAGGAAAAGAAGGAAAACCACATGGGACAAAACTATCCCTCAAGAATGGACATGGGGCTGAAACCTGCAACAAATATCAGCATCGCCATCCATCACTCACTCCAAGCAAAGATCTCAAGTGAGTGAAGGTCTTCTCTATGAAAGTCTTGGTGAAAATGTTGGCAGTTTGCTTGGTGGATGGGAAATACTGCAAGGAAATCACCATGTCATGCACTAAGCCCCAGATGTAGTGCATATGGATCTCAATATTCTTTGTTCAGTGCCTCTGAACTGGATTAGTAGATATCTTGATGGAACTTTGATTTCCCACCCAAATGTTGGTAGGAGAATCAATTGTGACACCAAATTCTTGAAGAATTCCTTTCAACCAAACACAATGTATAGATGCATTCATTGCTTCCCTGTACTCGACCTCTGTTAAAGAAAGAGAAACGGTATGTTGTTTCTTCCTTGACCGAAAAATGGGTCCTTCAACAAGAATGGAAACAAAACCCGAAGTTGATTTTCTGTCAGTGTGATATCCAGCCCAATCTGAATAAGAAAATCCAGCTAGTTGAAGTGAAGCACTAGCTGCATAGTGTGCCCCAAAATTCTTTGTTCCCTGGACATACTGGAGGATTCTTTTGGTTTCCTTCCAATGGAGTTCATTTGGCTGGTGCATATGTATTTCTACATCACTTACAACATAAGATAAATCAGGTCTTGTATGTGTAAGATAGAGCAAGCTACCAACTAGCTTCCTGTAGAGTGTACAATCTACCAATGGAGAATTGCCAAATTCACCTAGTTTAATGCTGCAAAGGAAATCACACTTGGTTTCCTTAAAATCAACCATGTTAAACTTATTTAGTAGGTATGAAGCATACTTTGGTTGAGTCAGCATGATGCCCCTTTCATATTGCTCAATTTCCAAACCCAAAAATTGCCTTAGCAATCCTAGATCTGTCATGGAAAATTCACTATGTAGAGATGATTTAATTGAACCAATTGAAGTGTTGCAGCTCGCTGTAATCAAGAGGGAATCTACATAGAGAAAAATAACCTGCAAAATAGCATCATGTTGCTGCAAATATACATTTGGATCAAATTTTCATCTAATGAAACCAATCGAGAGCAAGAAAGCATCCATTTTTGCATACCAAGCCCTGGGGGCTTGCTTGAGTCCATATAGTGATTTATTCAACCTACAAACAAGTGAAGGATCCTATTGGAAACCTTCAGGTTGCTGCATGTAGATCTCCTCCTGTATCTCACCATGTGAGAATGCACTCTTGACATCCATATAGTGCACTTTCCAGCCCTTACTAGCTGCAATTGTTAGAACTAGTCTTATGGAATCCATCTTTGCAACCGATGCAAAGGTATCGGTGTAGTCCACACCATGGACTTGAGAGTATCCCTTGGCAACTAATATGGCTTTGTATTTCACATCTGAACCATCATAAACAAGTTTGGTTCAAAATATCCACTTGCATTGGACAAGCTTCCTCTTGGGAGGAAGGGGAACCAATTCCCATGTTTCATTCTCTTGGAGAGAATGGAATTATTCTTTCATTGTTGTTTTCCATCTTGGGTCATGACAAGCTTGTTGATATGATTGTGGATCGGATCCAATCAGCATATAACAGTGCTCATCAAGAGCACTTTCATTTGCAGGGAAGCATTGTTATATTGAGATCTAGTCTTCCTAGGCTCTTGGGGATTGCCATCCAATTCTCCTGCAGCATGTATGATTTTTTAAGACCACTTGGGCCTTGATGGTGACTCTTATACAAAAATGTCATCTACATCTATATCATTATCAGAAATATCATAAAATACAGAGCATGAACCATCACTTACATCATCAAGTTGTTGAGGAGAAGAGCATTCCCCTGGTGCAAGCTCAAAATATGGTATTGGTTCCTCTTCGAATTGGATACTCCTCTCAATGAAAGTATTGAGTGTGGAAGTGTCAAAGAGTTTGTAACCTTTTGTATCCTCGCCATAACCAACCATGATGCATTCCATTCTTTGTGGCTTTAAGACCTTCCTCTTTTCAGAAGGAATTCGAGCCCATGCTCTCGATCCAAAAATCATGAAATTTGAGACATTTGGTTTATGGCCAAACCATGCCTCGTATAAAGTTTTTCCTTTGACTGATTTGTGGAATGCTTTGTTTTGTATATGTGCAGCACAACTAATAGCCTCATCCCGTATCTTGGGACTTAGATCCCTTGCTTCAATCATGCATGTGGCCATCTCCTTGAGAGATCTATTTTTCCTCTATGCCACACCATTTTGTTGTGGTGTGTAGGGAGTTGAATGTTGCATTTGGATGACACTTTCATAACAAAGGTGCTACATCTTTTGATTGACATACTCCTTCCCATTATCGGTCCTAAGGATCATTATCTTATTCCCACTTTGATTCTCTACTAATTCCTTCCAAATCTTCAATTGCTCAAAAACTTCATATTTTAATTTAAGGAAGTACACCTAGCAGAATCTCGAGTAGCCATCAATAAATGTGAGTACATACCTTGATCCACCATAGGATGGAGTGGGAAGAGGACCAATCATATCTGAATGTACCAACCCAAGTGGTTGTGTGGCTCTCCTTGTATTCCCCTTCTCATAGTCGCACTCTGGATGTTTCCCAACTACACACCCATTGAAAGCTCCATTTGATGATCTGATTTGAGGAAGCCCTTCCACCATCTCATCTTTGTGAAGTGCTTGGAGGTCATTGTAGTTCATGTTTCCAAACCTCTCATGCCATATCTTGGAAGTCTCATTGGCATGTGAGAGGAAATCTTGGTCATTGGAACTAGGGAGGAAATTCAAAAACTTGTACATCCTCTCATGGTGGTCTGCATACCCAATTGCCACAACTTGGCATGTAGAAATCTTTGCTATCTCTACCAAGTCAGGAATAAATGTTACTCCCTTGGATTCTCCTATATGGGTCATTTGATATAATGACATCAATTTTGTTGTCAAGTCTGGTACATATAGCACATCACTAAAGTAACCATGCTCCAAATCAGTGCTACCGATTCCCTTGTTTTGGATTTCAAAGTCATCTCCCATTTGAACTAATGGGCTAGCATTCGAATGCATGGAGGAGAAGAGCTCTCTGGTGGAAACCATATGTCTAGAACCTCCTAAATCAATGATGAAGGACAAGGAATTAGAATTACCTGCTACCAACGAATGGCCTTTCTCCTTGTTGTCTGAACTAGAGGTGCCATCTTTCTTCCTTGCTCCATCTGGGACAAAGATGCTATTTTTCTCCAGCAGCTGCTCCATCTGGTCAATGGTTTTCTTCATGCATGAGCTCTCTGGATTCCATCCCTTGTGGCAATAGGTGCATTTGGTTTTCTCTTTCCCTTCCTTGTCCTTCTCCTTGGGAGGATTCAAACCCCCATCACTATATTTGGGTTTTTATGATTTCCTCTTCTTTGGATTCTTTAAATTCTTTGTCTTTTGCTTTCCCTTGGAGGAATTCGAAACACCCATGGCCAAATCTTGATACTTAGCCTTGATGGTTCCCATTTGGACTATCTTGTCTTGCTCCTGGGTGAGGGATTCCATGAAGCTAGCTAGACTTGGAATTTTTGAGTTTCGAAGTGTCAACTTGCCAGACTGAAAGGTGCTGACAAAGACTGAAAATTTTGGCCCCAACTTTGAAAGGATGGACAATATTAACTAATCCTCTTTCTTCTCTATCCCACATTGCTTTAGCTAAAGAACAAGTGACTTAAACTTGGTGAAGAACTCTTGGATAGTGTCAAAATGCGCTAGGATTAGGCTGATGAGCTCGTTCTCAAGATGATGTCATCTTAGTTCATCAGTTTTCCCAAAGAGTGATTCTAGTTTTACTTAGACTTCATTTGGGGTTGTTAAACTGTCTATGTGGAACAAAATCTCTCTTGAGATACTTAGGCATAACAATCCATATTCTTCACCTAGTCCATTGAAGTCCTTGGCTTTCTCTACAACAGAGTTTAGCTACACCTCTGTTCCCATGGTAACTTTGTAGAGACCCTTGGATCTCAAATGAATAACCATTTATGCCATCCAATCGAAGAAATTGAAAGGTGTAATCAATATGTGGGTAGCTTCCATTTCTTCCTGCGTTAATTGTGAAGAATTTGTTGAAAGTCTTGCAAAAAAACACTCAATTTTATATGGAACTTCTCTAAAAAATGCAACTCAAATGCTCAAGATTGATATGAAACTCACTAAACTCTACTCATCTCTGATACCATATAATAATTTCAATCCACAATAAGATCAAAGATCCTTAGAGAAACTCACAAATCGAATTTGATGCAAAGCCAACAAAAAACATTAAAAGTGAACAATTTTACACATGCAATGTGATCTGAAACAGGTTATTATTTAACTGTCTAACATGTAAATATGTTAGTAATAGGTTTATATTACATCTGAAGTGGTTCGTGAGGCTTGGGAAGCTCGAAATGACTGTACATGTGAAATTGACCAAATTGGCCTCAAGCCCCCTTAGGTGGGCCAAACTCGCTCGAAATCAACCCAAAGGGCCACAAATTGTTTTGTGGACGTGGCTGAAGTGACTTGGAGAAATCATGACTCCTTGGCATGAGTGGGTGTGCAAAATATGGTGAGTGAGAGGCTCTAGGTGGCATTCAATGCACAAAATCAGTACAAAATTGGACAAAATCCACCTCTAGCTCTCCTAGTCAACCACAATGTCCACATTCAATGAATGGGAGCACACCAACAATGATGAGGGAACACATGTGGAGGTTTGACTAAGCTGGAGCGCTCATGTGGGTGTGAATGCTCCAATTTAACTAGTTATTTTCGGGCAACTACGCACCCTATGTCCAAAACCATAGTGTATTAATGCACAAATGCAATAGAATTGACTAGGGACTTAGACTAAGGTACTAAGGGTTTGGATTACTATTATAACAAAACTATTATCTAAATATCAAAATAGAAAACCAACAATTTTTTTTATGAAAAATAAATATATACCTTTCTCATTCAAAACTGGAGACATACCAAGGAGTTATGGTAAACCTAAATTAACAAATTTTGAAATCATATGGTGCAGGGTTTCATACCAAAACCAAACCAACAAGCACCTCCAGGATTCTCAGCTTCGTACACTTGGAAGGTTCTCCAAATTTAGCTTTAAACACCGAATTTCACACTAAAATTTCCTTCCCACAATTTTCCTTTTGCTTCTGCCTGTCCGCAACAGGCGTTCTGCAACTCCATTTCCATATCCGCCTTTCCGCATGTGGGATGCAGGATCTCGCTTTTCTAAAATAGCTCTCCACAACTCCTCCTTTGCAACTTGGATTGCGGGATGCAGAATTCCAAATTCCCAAAGTTGCACCTCCGCAACTTTCTGCCCGCAATTCTTTCCCCACAATATTTTCCGACCGTTAGATCTTTTCATTGCGGCCTTCACCACAATTGTCAATTTTCCTTTTTATGTGGATTGTGCAAACCTTGGTAGATCCATTATCTCCCTCAAAACTCTAGTTGTGGATTCCTGCTGGACCGTCACATCTACATCTGCAGATCCATTCTCCACTGTTCGTTTTCGGAAAAAACTTGTTAAGTCAGAAAACTTGTGTTATGTGCGGATTTGATCAAAGAATTGATCAATCCATCTTTCAAACTCTTCGATCCATCAACCTAGTCCTCATATGCATGCATATACCATATCCTTCAATGATTCCAACAAAATCCAACTCTTAAACCAACAATTGCAGAGAAATCTACAAATATTCATGAAAACGCCGAAATCACTCTGCACAGCTACATTGCTCAAATTAATGCATACATCTAGACTAACAACACTCAGAACACATGGATAACTTCTATTAGGGAAATAAAATAAAATACACACAACTCTTGGCCCTCTTTCAGCCTCCTCAAATATTTACAAGTCGGTACAGACACAGGTATGTCCACCTCTTTGCAAAAAACAGTTTTCTTTTGAAAGATGGAACCCTTTCAACCTCTACAGCCTAGCTATTTCATCTAAACTATTACCCCCATCCCTAAGTGGTCCTGTAACCTAAAAACAAACCACTACAACGCACGATGAAATGTCCTCGTCCAAAACAAACAGAATGCGACTTGATCTCCACGCAGGGAGTCACGACTCACTATTATTCCTACAGCTCTAACAACCTATGACTAAGTAGAATGACTCATCATTATCTAGAATATGTATAAAAACATAGGTTATTTATAATGTAATAGTCTAAGGACTATTAAATCAAAATGTGTAGACCCCTTCCTAGGCTTGATCTAGCATTGAACTTGGAATTTGAAATGGAGAGAAGGATGCTCCCGCATCATCATATCTTATAAAATTGATTATAATTATGAATATTGTTGAAACCAAGTTTGGTTTATTTGATCTTAAGGAAAAATATTAAAAATTAATGGTTTTGCTTTAAAATTTTTATTTGTAAGTTAATAAAAATGAGAATATTGAAATGTTACAAATATTTTGAAATAATATTTAATGTGAACATAAACATGGTATCTTAAGACAAAGTTGTTTTTATCTTCCAATTATAAGATACTAAGTTATTTTAATTAGTCTCTCTATCTTATTTTGGCAATGTTGATTTAACTATAATATAATTTTTTATTTTATTTTTTAATTAGGATTAATGACTTTTATAATATATTAATGTTTTTTTTATCAAAATATAATTTAAATAATAAAAAATATATATATAATATTTTAACATCTCATGTATATTTAGTAGGTCAACATTGTGTTTGAACTTTTAGATTTGTTTTTTTTTAATTTCAAAAAAATAAAATTAAATGAGTTTAAAAAAAAATTTAATTATCATTTTGTTCTTAAAATAATTTGTTTATTTTATTTTTTCTTTTCTTTATCTAATTAGTTCTAATGGCCAATTGTCCATCCATCTCTATTTATTTTACCATTCTTACCATTTACTCGACACTTTTATTTGGATCATCGATCCTAAAAATCTAGAAGTTCAAACATAGTATTTTTACCTAGGTTACTTCATTAAACCTCTTGGTTACAGGGTCAGTGATTGGCATTGGATGGTTCAGAAATTTGAAAAGTGGATTTGTCTTTGGACCCACAAGCTACTCTCCTTGGGTGGCCGGTTGATTCTCGTCCAATCTGTGCTTTCCAGTATTCTGGTTTACTGGATGGGATTAGCTCCTATCCCAGTCTCTATTATGCACACGCTCAAGAGCATCATGTTTTCCTTCTTATGGGGATCCTCTGAGAATAATCGAAGATATCATCTGGTCAACTGGTAGAGTCTCACTTGGCCTAAGGAATATGAGGGATGGGGGATTAAAAATCTTCATTGGTTTAGCATCTCTCTGCACCTTAAAAATATCTGGATGGTTCTGTCGAAGGATGGTTTATGGCATTGTGTACTTATCACTAAATACATGAACCACCTCTTGGTGGTCAAATGGCTCAGAGGTAAGAGGTTTTGTACTCGGGGGGTATCCATTATCTGGAGGGGTTTCTTGCAGACTCTTCCATGGCTTGGTAGGTTGGTAATGGTAAATATATTATGATTGGTGGTGATCCGATTATTGGTGCCCCTTCCTCACTAAACCTTCCAGAGGAGCTGAGAACCTTCCTCGTGGACCTGGACATCTGTACTCTCTCACAGGCACACAATATTCTTCCAGACTCACAGCACTATTGGTACACAGCCGAGGAGCTGGGTTTACATGGGGCTTGGATAGAAGACTGGAATGCATACACGACAGGCCTGGTTCTCTGTGGCATTCGTCTCACTATGCAAGCTGATTCCCTAATGTGGGACTTCAACAAAAAGGATGGCTCTATCTCTGCAAAACATGCTTATGAATGCATTGTTAACTCTTATTCCCCATCCGTTGGCAATCGTATCCATTCTTTTTTATGGTCCAGTGCTCTCCCACGTAAAATTGGTTGCTTCATATGGTTGGTATTAAGAAACAAAATCCTCACCTGGGATAATCTTCAGAAAAGGGGACGGTCTGGTCCAGGTATATGTGAATTGTGCTTTTCTGATGAGGAGACCATTATTCATATTTTCTCACAATGCACTGTCTAGAAGAATGTACTCGACCACATCTGTGATTAGTTTCAGCTGCCTCTCCCTCCTCTCGTGGACTCACCCACATTATTTGTGGAGAAATGGGATGGCAACTTCCCCAAGAACTCGGTTCTTTGTTCTATTCCGTACCATATGATGTGGACCATATGGAAAGCACGAAATCTTTCAATATTTGAAGGGAAGAAGAGGACTGTTCTCAACATTGTTCATCAAATTACAAATTCTGTGCAGATCTATTCTTCCTAGCCTGTCAAAGGAAAAAAAATCAGGAAGATTGGGCATCCTCCCTGTTTGTATTTCCCATGTGGTTTTTTCGATGGCGCCTCCACCAATAAGGCAGCCGGTGTTGGATACAGCTTATATTTGAATGAGTCTCACCATTTCGAGTTTGCGCTGGGGGTTGGACATGGCTCCAATACTAAAGCAGAATTACTTAGCCTATGGGCTCTTTTGCTATCCTCCCAGATGATGGGGATCCCCTTATCCCACATATTTGGTGACTCACAAGTCATCATTAACTGGGCTAAGGGATCCACTGCTCTCTCCCCTCCATAACTCTTTCACTGGTGCCGGGAAACATAAAAGCTTATTTCTAGCTTTCCGGATCTGTCTTTCAACTGTATCTACCGAGAACACAATTGGATTGCAGACCACCTCTCTAAATCTGCTCTCTCATTTTCTCCGGGTTATGGCTGTTTCTCTGAATTTATGGCAGACCATTTGGTCTCACATGATACCTTTCAGTTCTTTTGAGTATTGATCGGGGAGCTTCTCCTCTTATTGATTTGTTGACTTGTTGCTCTGTGAGTGGCCTCTTTTAGATTGTTGATCTGATCCTTTTGGTTCTCGGTAGATGGGGCTGATGAGATTGATCCCCTCCATGATGAGACGGTCTTACTGATGGGATACTTCACACTATTGTCTAGCCTTTCCCCCCAGCAGCGACTGGAGGAGATTTATTGTAATATGAGTTGTACTCTTATGAGATGTAACCCACTTCTGGGATGGCGCTATTGATGCCCTTTGATTCTTAATAAGAATAACAAGGACAAGCTTTTTTCTTCCTGAAAAAAAGAGAGTATTTTAACATATCAATATTTATGTAAACTATTTTATGTGAATTATTTTAAGTTTTCGTTGAATTTTATTTAAATTTGAAGTCGAAGTAATATAAGGAATTTTTTGTTTTTGTTTTTGTTTTCGATATTAATTTTCTTGTGTTTATACATAAAATGCCCGAGTATAACTATATTTTCAATGAAAAACTCATTCACATTATTATTGCTTTTGTTTTTTTAAAGCTATATACATTATATTAATCATAAAAACCATACACATGTCAACCATACCGAGTCATTAAGTCCATGTCTCATAACTTTCTAGAATCTACTAGAGTAGAACTAAGCAAGCCCCAAAGCCCTTAAGGAAAATTACAGAGATAATCTATCATTTTCAACATATATACTAAAACAATCAAACAAAACATTTAGAAGTAATTGAAACTTCTATGCTTCATCAGAAAAAGTGACCACATGCACCTTGTTCTCATGCAACTCGTCACAAAATTAGCCTTCTGGGGTTTAAGGCTTGAAGACCTTTCCTATAGTGAGTTTCGACTAGGTGTTGATTCATTGTCAAGCTCCTAAATAGTTGTGGCTATGAAGTTCAGGATAGCATTATTTTTCAGGATTTGGCACTGGGTTCCATTCCACTACCCTTCCATACCCTTGCTAAATTCCATCCCATTTTGTTTGGTTTCCATTGGCTTTCCCATTAACATTTTCATCTTCCAATATAGAAGCATGATTTTTAGCATGCTTCGTCTCATGAATTCGAGATGAGCCCTCATCTTCGACCCTCTCCAACCATTCCATTTGCTCCTCCACGATATCTTAAGACCTTCGTTCCTTTTCAATATCTTACTCAACATGGTCTAGGAACTATCTGGTCTCCTCAGAAACCACATGGAAATAAGACTACTTTACTTACACCCCCTTATGTTTGACTCTAGGCATGTGAGAGCCCCACATGGAAATAAGACTACTTTGTTTACACCACCTTACGCTTGATTGTATTCTACACATGTGAGAGACCACATAGAAATAAGACTACTTTGTTTACACCACCTTACGTTGTACTCTAGACATGTGAAAACCCCTTCGAGTATTTCTCCAACCTACACCCCTTTGAGTATTTCTCCAACCTCTTATAGTTTCGGATTCTACGCATGTGAGAGCCCAACATGGAAATAAGACTACTTTGTTTACACCAGCTTACGCTATACTCTAGGCATGTGAGAGCCCCTTTGAGTATCTCTCCGACCTCTTATAGTTAGGCATGTGATAGCCCCTTTGAGTATCTCTCCAACATCTTATAGTTATGTTTAGGAGAGTCATGAAAATACCACCTTGGTCCCACACTTCACCTTCAACATCGTGAAAAGATAACTAGGGGAGGAAGGGTTTCAACCATCATTTCTTTGCACCCACATCCTTGTCACCTTTAAGATCGTTGGGCCAAGTGTCTAGTCGTCCCTACCATCCTCCCCACCGTAAACCCACATCCAAGTTAAAACTCATTAATATATAGTTTTATAATTATATATCATAAAAACATCATAAAACTCATTAATTTTCATTTTATAATTAAAAATTATAAAAACGAGAATTATTCTTCATATATTTAATAATTCCCTTTAAATATAATATGAACATAAATATCAGTATTAAAAGAAAGCAAATTTATGATGTGGAATGATTTGAAACAATTATTAACTACAAATGGATACATTTGGAAGGGAACAATGACTGATTCCTTGTTCTCTCGATCAATAATTTTTAATTTGTCCTTTCTACGGTTTCAATGACACAGAGGTTTGGGTTGGGTTGGGTTGGGTTGACATTTGCTTTTGGAATAGTAAACGGTTTGATGACTGGATAAATACAAGATGAGAAAAACATCACAGTCAAATGGAATCCATATACCCACCAACAATAAGAAAACATATCTGCCATTGTCAGCCAACCTGTAAACATTATATTTCAAGTATTATTCCGTCACGCTGATGTCATCTGTCCCAGGAAGAAACATCGTGTTGCTTGTAATTCACTGTAGAGAAAAACCAAACCAGCAGCCTAGGCCGCCCGTTTTAAGCTTCTATATTACCCGGCTAAGCCTTCTCATCTTTCGTCTCTATCTGCAACTGCCCCACTCCGCGTTGGCCTTGAAAGCCACCTCTCCTCTCTCTGGTTATAAAGCTTTGCCCTCTCATTCTCTGAATCTCACCGAATTCTTCTCATTTCAAACGCCATTCTTCTTCTTCTTCTCAGATTCCGCCGCCATCAATTTATCTTAGGTATTCAAGGTTTTGTTTGCAGTTATGGAAGGATTGCTACCTTATGTTTACCGTGCCATCGTTCAATACAGGTGCAGCCAGAGGCTCTATGGCGCCCTGGCTTCGCCTGGGGATTCCGGGAGATTCTCCTGGGAATCTGCTTACATTCGCCTGCCTGGGGATTCTGGCAGGTTTGCCTGTGAAATCCATGAATTCATTGTGGAGGCCCTTCCCTCCTCTCAGACTATTTACAGGCGCTCTGCTTCTCAATCTCCTGCTCATTCAAATGACGGTATCAAGGAAGCCATTAATAACAACGGTGTTATTCATCAGAAATCTGGAGGAGGAGCCGTTGCTGCAGGGCGTTCTGCACCTATTGCCAATTTCCCAGTTCGGTCGGCTGCTCCAGCTGCCTCTGGCCATGCCATCAAGAACAACTGAAGAAAAATCATGGAAGACGTAGTTGTTAAGGATAGAATGTGATTCCATGGTGTGAAAGGACGTTGTTGGATCTTTATCAGTCTTAAAAACTTTGGGGTATTATATGTTTTCAGTTTCTTCTTGTCTTTTCAGTTTAGTAGTGTGAGAGGTTTGAATTGGATTGGCAAAAGAGCCAAACAATTCCTGTAATTTGCTTGCTGAGTGGAGAGCAGCCTAAGGCTGTTGCTTCGTCTATGTGATTATTACAATACATGCTACTGTAAATATGCAATAAAATATAAATAGTATGTGAGCTTTCTGTTAGCTTTTAATATATGTGGAGAGCAGCCTAATTCTGTTGCTTCGTCTATGTGATTATTACAATACATGCTACTGTAAATATGCAATAAAATATAAATAGTATGTGAGATTTCTGTTAGCTTTTAATATAATCTCTGATAGAATCCTCGTGCTTAATGTGTTTTCTAAATAAGTTTGGTTTCATTCTGAAGTTATTACAAATATTCAGTTTCTGTAATTCATTTTAACATGGGAAATTTTGGGGTTTAACCATTATAAGCTCTGTTTATCACAAATTATTACATATATATGGTAAATTGACAATGTTTAACACACCTATGAAACTACTCATATAATTATAAATACATGCCGGTGGCAGCAGAGGCATATTAGGTTTTCATTTATTTTTTTCAACATCATCTTAAAAAATGCATAAAAGTAGCTGGAATGTTGAGGTTTATAAAAGTTTTTATTTGAGATTTGTGATGGAATATAGATTATGCTTTTTTTTAATCTACTGATCATGATGAGAAAAGTGAAAGCCATGATGGGAGAAGTGAGAGACAAGTGAGAGCCATGATGGGAGAAGTGAGAGACGTGTCTTGTCGAATTGAAATTGATTTTATGGTGGTAGTTCAAAATTAGAAATAATCAATTACAAAAAAAAGAATATAAAAAATAATTGGTAGTTCAAAATTAGAAATAATCAATTATAAAAAAAGGAATATAAAAAATAACTGGTAGCAATGTATGGATAACTCATAGTTGATTGAATGGATAGCTAACAGTTCATAGCAAATAACTAGAAAAATGTAAGATATAATAAATAGCTCTAAGAATATCGGTTCATGGCAGTTTATTAGTTGATAAATGGATATTATTAAGAATATCAGTGATAACATGTAGCTAGGCATGGATAACTCACACTTGAACCAGTTTAACTAGAAGAATACGAAGAATAAAAAAATATTTTCCATTTCATAACTATCTCTCAATAGTTTGATCCATATCCACCTGATCCAGCCATAAACCATGAGGGTGTGCTAGTTAATATTAATGGTAATGTTTGTACA
Source organism: Pseudotsuga menziesii (assembly GCA_001517045.1). NCBI lineage: Eukaryota > Viridiplantae > Streptophyta > Pinopsida > Pinales > Pinaceae > Pseudotsuga > Pseudotsuga menziesii. The sequence goes on from LPNX011056359.1 coordinate 264,916, forward strand.
ATCTCAATATAAATATAACTAGTACTTCCACATAGTTTGTGTTTGGTTCACCTCCATAGGGATCAAATGGTTGAGAGATAACAATATAATGCAAGATATTTTGAATTTTTTTTATAATTATTTATTTTGAATTTTGAATGCCATAGAATCAATCTAGACAATACACTTATCTCATCCTCGTTTTAGATGAAAAAACATAAATCCTAATCCACCTCAAATCTCAAATAAAACCATCTATAAAAAAAAAAGATTAAAATAATAAAAACATTTATATAAATATAATCAAGGTATTAAAAAGAGTTAGAATTCAAAAATTACCACTTAACTTAATAACAAATCATAAATTACTAGATTATAGAGCAAACGATGTTATCCCAAAAAAACAAATCCAAATAATATAACATGTAAATTAAGCTTACTCTTCATAATGAGTATCTTACTCCTTACATTGATTATTTAGATAAGTTCAACTGAGTATGCCCCCACCATGGTTGGAATTTGAAAACTCTATGCATGAAAACTCCATGGATTTATCAATTTGATAGCGTTAAAGTTTTACAAATTACGTTATGTTGGACGATGCTATCAATTTCTTTTTTATCATTTTTGATAGCCACAAAAACCTTCATGACGATCAATTTATTAATCAAATTCAGTCTCTGTGAACCCACCAAGAACGTTGAGGTGTGCAATGAGGTGAGCACTAAAGCCGTCCGAGATCATTTGACAGGCCCCGGCTGGCCAAGAAAACAGACAAGAGGATTGTGTCACAGAGGTTAATTGGACTGTGTGTGGAGAGGCAGAAGAGTTAAATTCATACGTTTTTTCTTATAAATTCTTATGGTTTCTCTTTCTCGGAAAACTAAGCAAATTAAGGCGTGTTAGGTTAGAAAACTGCCTTGTGGGGTATACCAATGAGAGGAGTCGTGAAAGTTGGGCGGAATGATGAATTTTGATGAACAAGTGAGAAAACTGACGGATCAATAAATCGTCGTAGGCTTTACATCAAAGATTGCACATTGATGTGAAGTTGTTCCAACAGAATGACGTCCCAAACTGGATATTGTCTCTGGCTAATGGGAGGAGTTGGGCCATGCCGGAAGTGTGTGAATGACATCAGGAGGAAGACCAGACCGGGCTTGTAAGTAATAGATCTATTCTGACAGAGACCAAAACTCCATTTCGAAGGGACCCTGTTATATTTTATTTCGAAGGGACCTGTTATATTTTGTTTTACATGATTGGAAGTTACTGTCTTCGTTCAAATCCCCTAGTAGGTTATCAAAATAATAGAACATATATACAACTTATTTTGTTGGTGAATAGGACTGTTTATATGGGACATCCTTAACAAACATGTACGTTCGGTCCATCCAAAGGACCAATAGCGAAGTCAATATAATTTACATGTATATATAATTTGGTTGAAGACTATTATTTTCTGCCTATGTTATCAGAAACGAGAAATAGGAAACGAAACTAGAGAAAGGAGAATGATCCCTGAAACTAAGTTTTCAGTTTTCAGGTTTAGCATATAAGAAAAGATGAGAGAGAAAAAACAAAAAAAATTAAAAATAAAAAGAAATGACAATAATTTTATGCAAATTAATAATTTATTGTTGAGTACAAAATTACAAATGTACAACACGGAATGAGGTTGAAGCTTTATGTTACATCATATGGATTAAATTCCTATGCATAGCTTCAACAAAAATCATAGTTATCAGCTAGGTCACTTAAACTACAATCACCTAACATCATGGATCATAAGAGCATTCATCAATGTCCTCCAATTTCACCACATGTTTTCAAAGTTCAAATAGGTGAAGGGGCATATACCTCATGCACAACATTTCTCATATAAGTTACACAACTAGGACTTGTGCATCAACTATGTTAGGCAAGTAGCTTATGCCTAAGACATTCAAACATATATCAAGCTACACAATTTTTTTACTGATTCTTCTTATTCAAGAGACAAGAAAATCACATAATAGGAATGAAGGTTGACTCGCATGTTTTCTTTGTCACTTGACATTTTCATTTGACTATGATGATTTCCTTTGAACTAAGATGTATTAATGACTCCAATTTCATCATTTGAACTCACATGTATAAATGACTCTAGTTTCATCTCTGATTTTCAAAGTTATAAATGTTAAGGGGCATATATCTCATCCACCACATTTTTCACATAAGTTACACAAACATGACTTGCATCAACTATGCTAGGCAAGTAACTTATGCTTAGGACATTCATACATATACCAAGCTATACAATTTGTGTCATGACAAAACATAACATTTTACTATAATTTCCATTGAACTCAGATGTTTGAAAATTATTTCAATTAGATTCAAATGTGTAAACGAAAGAATATAGATCTCTAATACAATAATGATTTTGATTTTCAATGTAAAGAAAACTTTAGTCGAAACAAAAAAAAAGCATGTTAACTAGGAAAAAAAACCTGGAAAGAAGATCCGATGATTCTCAATGTAAAGAAAACTTTAGGACAAACAAAAAGAAGCATGCTAACTAAAGAATAGCAAAGCTGAGATTGCTTTGTCAATTTCTCAAAGCTTTACCATGTTTTGTTAAAACAACAACTAGGAACTTATAGTGTAAAGCTAAAATAATCTTGAGGTCTCATGAAATTGATGAATAGGATTGAAAAAAGGAACACTTATTATAAACACAGGGGCTAAAGACCAGCTGTCTTTTCAAAGTAGAGGAAATAGGGGGTCTAAGCAAAACACAAGAAGCCATTCCAAATCCAAATTTTGTTGAGAGTATGTGACCATCTCTAGAGCTCTATATTCATGAATTCATAAAGAGGGCATGGATTAATCGATTTACTTGTCGGTAAATGTTATGTAGCTATGGAAACTTGAAAAAGAAGTTTTCTATTCTCGAGATCCAAGGGTCATCAAACCTGTTACAGCAACATTAAATGCTCTGCAGCTCAATGGCTCTTGCCTACCATACCACCCAACTATCCAAAAATTAAAAAAGATCCCAAATGACAAAATATCAAACAAGTAAAAAAAAAAATGAAAAGCTTTTCAGAAGAAATGGTTTTCTAGCTGTAGAAACTAAAACGACCTAGAAAACGACGGTTTCGTCTCGTCCTCGTTTCTATGGCGTTTTGTCTCAGAAACGTAGACCCCGTCACGTTTCTGCTAACATAGTTTTCTGTTATGAATGGGATGTGGAACGTGTACAAGACCAAATGAGTTGAGTTATTAGTTTGTTTTTTGGACTTTTTATTATAGTGATTTTATTTAGGCATTTAGATACTCTAAAGTCATAGTAGACTCGGTTGCAAGTGATTATTTTTTAGAAGTCTCTTTATTGGATCAGTAGTGTTATAGAATTAAATAACTCATGGTTTGATTTTATAGTATGTCTTTTTTAAATACATTTCCCTCTTAAAAAAACTAACACGTCATCCAAATAACTTGTTGAAGTATTAAAAGCACTATTTTAATTTTTTTTACGTTTTGATACTTTATATTACTGGGTATGAAACGTTTTACCTTCAAGAATAGGTCTTAAAATACCAAAATAAAAAATAAAAAATAGGAGATATTCTCTTCATGCCCAACTATAAAAAACAGGATATAGTCTCTCCATGCCCAATTATCACACATTGTTGTCATGAGAATGATCACATACAAATCAACAATTAACTGATATAATCTAAAAATGACAATAACCTATAATTATAAAAGAAACTTGTAACATATCAAGCTTCCATCCTATGGATCATCAGTTCCTTAGTGATAAATAAAATGGATAACTGGCACAAGGAAGCTGTGAAGGAGGCTCGCCTAAGCAACCTCACGCTAAAATATTTGGAGAAGTAAATGACAGAGTTCAGACAAGAAGCAACCTTAGGCTAAAATATTTGCAGAAGTAAATGACGGAGTTCAGACAGGAGACTGAGATCAATTCCACAGCCCTCACAACCTTCTCCTTCTCTTGGATATATTATGTTATTTTCACTTTGCACTCCTCAGTTCTTAAAGAAATTTGATTTAGAGATAATACTCTCCTAAAATTAGCCAAGACACATGTACTCTCACGACAACTGTCTAGAAATATTTTATTCCGGTTAATTGATGTACATTGTTATTCTATATGTATTTCGATTCTCAACCATGTACTATCCACTCTGAGTATCGAGTTTAAATATATATACATTACAGAAAAAAAAATAAAAATATAGTAGATTTTAAATAAATCAATAGATTTTTAAACAAATTTTTAAATCTAAACCAAAAAAAAGCTACAAGGAGTACCTTTGAATGTTGATAATGCTTTCCAAGAGTGTGTGTTCAGAGTCCAGACTCTAGTGTCCACTCTCCAACTCCAAAGGCTTCTAGCTTCCAACTTTCAAATCATTTAGTTGAGTGTTGAGCACTGAAATTTGTACTATGTAGATGTTAATTATAACAGTAAAAAAATACAAAAAAATAGAAAAATCATTGTTAAATGATTTTTTTTGCTTTCCAAAATAAATAAACAAACCTACAAAATAGAAAAGCATGGATGATGAAAACAATACTAACTTAATATTTTTTTTGGTTAAAGTATGGTTGGAATTTAGAAAGTATAATTTTATATAAGAATAAGATAAAAGTATTGATATTACTAATTTACTAGTAGTAATTTATAATGGAGTTTTAGTAATTTTGTTGCCGTTCAAAAATAGTAGTAATATAATGATGTTTTGAAAATTTTATTGTCCCTTTAAGAAAAAAAAAGGATTCTTAAAATTTTAAACCGTATTTGACAAACAAAATACCCCATGACAATCTTTTTGCCCATCAGATTCCAGCAGTGCTAGGCACACCTTCCTTTAATCTCATCCATGTGATTTTCTATTTAATTTTACGTTACATCTCTAGTTTGTAACGAGTTCTAAAACAATATTTTAGCTTTTTTCAATGGTTTAAATTTAGTGATATAAAAGGTGTTTTTTTATTGAGTTAAAAATTGAATGAATTTATAAAAACATTTGAAATTGAACAAATTTAAAAACCATTATTCTATATTAATTTTAAAAATAATTCATTTATGATCAAATTAATTGATATTTTTGGCATTTTTCAATGTAATAATCTTTTCTTTCAATATCATAATAATCTCATAAAATTTACAGATTTTATTTTATTTTATTCAAATGATAAAATTGATTTAAAAAATATTTTTAATATACATGAATTTTATATTATATTCAATTTAGTAAATAATATCGTTTTAATAATGCATGTAAGATAGAAATATTAAAAAAATCCCATCCTATATCTTTTTTATAAAGTTATAGGTTCTTTATCTAAATTATGGTAGAGATTTATATTTTTAATCTATTGTCTATTTACAAAATATGTTTGTGGAGAGCATTTATGGTTCGAAAGGATAAAGCTTTCCATGAATAAAGTTAGTGAAATGATTTAGGATTTGAAATTTGAAATTGGTAAGTTTTTTTCGTCAATAAAATTAGTTTTTGTGATTGGTAATGCTTTTTTCATTGATAATGTTAGGTTTTGGAATTGACAAATTTAGATATATATGTTTGTGAAGTTGAGTTTTGAAATTGACATATACATATGTGTGTTACACAATATTCTCATTCTCTTAAATCATATTCGGGTTGTCTATTTTGAAGCTTTGTCCATCGATTAGGTTGACAAATGGAGATGTGTATATTTATGTTTCATGAGATTTTTCAAATGGGTTTAATTATGGATTATTTAAGTGTTCGAATTTTTTAAATCGATGAATTTGAATATATATATAAAATTAGGTTTTCTAAGTATTTAAATTTTTAATTTAGTTAAAAGTGACAATAGGAAGTTGGTACCAATTTAGTTGCAATAGGAATGCATGAACCATACTTTTAAAAAATGTACATGCATTCTCAAAGACACATACATTCTTGGATTGACAATTGTTGAACTTTTACACACAATGGACAAGATGGACAAGAATGTGTGTGTGTTATTAATGTGTAATACAAAGGAGTGAATGCCTCAATCTATTCATTTTCCATTCATGGCCATGTTATATATTGTAATAAAGCGAGCGCGTCTTGGTTAATTTCCACCCCAAACCAAATTCAGACCAAGGTCATTGCCACTCCACTAGGTATTCATTTAAGTATTCCAATATTTCATTTTATATGCTTGTTTGCTTTAAACAAAAAATCACAAATTTGAAAGAATTATTGTTCTTACATGCAACTTGTTTGTATCTAATTACAATGGCAGAAAATCACGAATCAAATCCACAAACAAACCCTGAAACATAGGCCTAATCAAACATTAACCCTAAGGAAAACCCAAACACACAAACCCAAATTAACCAGGATTTAAACCTATTGAGAAACTTGGTTTGAGAGCTTGGGATCATAAAGACGAAACCATCACAACATTCCCTGCCACATCCCTTGATCGCATCATTTCCTCTGTTGACCATGCCCATGGTCAATTGTTGAGTATAACCAAATATAGGGCTAGGATGAGACATTTCTACTCCAATGGTCTTAGTAGAGAAAATATCAAAGATTTGAAAATTACAAAGCAAATAATTTTTGGATTTTTCATTGACCCCTAGAACCAATCAACTCCTTGACCCACACAAGAGGTGCCTTTGCATGGATTACTGCACATATGAACCATGGAAACAATATTGGATGAGTCATTGGCTCATGGATTTTGATAATATTCCTTGCAGGAATAAGGAGTTTCCATTATATTTTCTTTGGAAACTATATGTTGAATTCGTGTTGGGTCTCCACATGAACTATTTTGGCATTGGTGAGTTTGAAGGGGTTGGTCTTGGCTTTGTCCATGATGTACCAAAAAATAGATTTAATCCATTAAGAGGGACACCTGCTCCAAGGCGTATTCCTAACCCCTTGCAGACACCTCAATTATTAGATCGCCTGGCTAACACTTGCATTGTCATATCATATCTTACACATAGTGTAATGCAACACAATGCATTTGTGACATCATCTAGACATGAGCCATTAGAAGAGTATGTTAAATTCTCAAGTGTAGATCCTTTTAGCTACATCAAGCATAGACCTTCCATGATAGGTATTTAGGAAAGGGATTCTTATTCTGAAACCCAAGCAGCTTCGCATTGAGGCGCTCAATGCCGACATACTTGCATTGTCATATCATGTCTCGTTAAGTTTTCATATGCTAGGCTAGATTCAACAGTAATCAATTCAAAATCACAGCAACATCATATCAAGAATCACTGATAGAAACACAATCACAAGATAGACACAACATTTATCTTAGGAAACCCTCAAGGGCAAGAAAACCCAACAAAAATTCCTCTGTATAAGATGTATACAAGACAACCCCAAAAATAGGTGTTCTCCTCCTTCTGTTCTGTCTCACTCTCTCTCTCTCCTATGCGCTACACAAGTGAGTGAGTCTGTGTTCAAATAAGAACCACAACTCCTCTGTTTATACACATGTGTCAACTTGACTTTTTCACCAGACAAGTCAGCCCTACTAAACTGTCTGGGCCGACTTCAACTAGGAATAGTCAAAACGGTATATTATATTATTTATTAGGGTATTAAAGACCCGACACAAGAGGAGGCTTTACCTCATGACTCTATGATGACCAAATACAATAGTAACACCCTATCGTAGGTAATAATATCTCCCTTGGGTTACATCAGTAAAATACATTTAGAATATCCTTTGTAGTTACAATATTTCAACACTCCCCCTTAACGAGAATGTTATTCTATTGACAACATCTTCATAGACTATGGGAGAACAGAGAGACAGTTACAACAGTACATTGAGGTAATACATATATACGTCATAGGAAGTTTTCCACAATCAGTAACTGAAGCAGTTACTCTTTATCTTCTGCATCACATGATCACTTGATCATTTCTTTGTACTAGAAACTTTGAAAACTAATATTCCTTTCAAACAATAGAATTAGTAACTTAAACTCTGAATTCAATTAAATAAGATTGAAGCAACTCAACTAAGGATACAAATAACAATCCTACAATAGAAGTAAAACGAAGAAATAAGAGATAGAGGATATACAATCCAAAAACAACCTAAGATAAAAGTGACAAAGGATAGAAGTACTTATAGGACTTGATAGATATTTTATATTAATTAAAAGTAAGGTCGTAACTAGACATAGATAGCTACTATTCAATTGCAGAAAGTAATATATTTTCAAAAATAAGAAGATTGTACTTGAAACAAGCATAAAACAAAATAGAAAATATTAAAGGCTAAACAAAGGTCTAGACAACAGTTTGGACAGATAGATCGAATGACAGTTTGGACAGACAGTATGAATGACAGTCTTAATGGGAAAAACAATGCAAACTATGAAACAAATGACCTAAATTATCTTAATATCAGCTAACTTGTGCATATGATATTGCAAGGTAAAGGAAAGAGTGACTAAGATTATTTTAACAATTAAAACAACAGTAAATTGCACTAATTAAAAGAGAAATTATTTCCTATTATTTAACAAGTCAAATGAAAAATAACTGAAACTAACCTACAGCTAAACAGGAATTGCCAGAATTAAATCTAGTTATGAGTTGAACCTAATATATTAGATTGATAAAATTCTATCTATTTTCAATTATAAAACAAAGAAAGAATTTTGAAAAGAAAACTGAAAACAACTATTGCGCAACCAACCACTTGCGATTCTCGAAATGAAAACTATTTTAATCAGCACAATATAAATCATATAACTTATAGTGAACACATATTACAAAAGGCAAGGAAATATACAGTATCAATTTATAACATAATTGAACTACATACAGAGACTGGAAACATAAATTACTTAGCTACAAGAAAGGGAACAACGAAAACACATAGAAATGGGAGACCACTGATTGTTGAGGGTCCCTCTCAACAATCAGGGTTACGCTTCAATTAATCAACCACTCATGATAGTAGAAACATGTATGTGCATCTAAAAATATAACTTTATATTGAATTTGAAATAGAGTTTATAGAGCTTCTTTTACAATGACTGATCAACCAACTAACTAGCTAGATCGACTCTGTCTTGGAGACGCCTTAATATAGGTTTTACATAGGTGAGCAGGTCGACCCTTTCAGTGGTTGACCACTCCAAAAATAGTCAACCTTAACTGCTAATTAAACAACTATATGATGTTTGGCAACAACACGCAGCCATCTTCCTGATCCTTCATGCATCAGTTCTCCTCATGCGGGCTATGGCCACATGGGTCTTTGTCGACATGGGAATGAATCGTGGTGTCACATGGAGAGGGCAGGATGATGAGCCTTCTAGAGCAAGGGCCATCATAGCAGTAGAACCCGTGGACAACAGAGAAACTAAATATTGTTATGTGCTTTAATTGTTCGGGAATATGCCAACTAAGAACACTAACAGCACGCGGATCGCTCGAAGGGATGGATGGCGAGCTAGATGTGATTTGCACATGTTTAGCATGAGTGCACGTCCACATGGAGGCTTGTTTGAAAACTATAATCTGAAAAACAAATCCATGTATTAGTCATGTTTCCAAATATCATAGAATTGCTTGATAAAATCATGAAATAACAGAAATAAACCAAAGGCTTACATAAATTCCAAATGCGTTCATACCTGGGGCTGAATGATAAGCTGAATAACAATAAATATGTAAAAAGTATGAAAAAATAGATTCCAAAAGATTAAATTAACAGTCAAGAATAGTGACAAAACTGAGATCAACACTCCCCCAAACCAGAGAAATGTCAGGTCCCACTGAGCAAAAAATGGAGTTTAGGAAGAAGGCAGACCTGCATTAGCAGCTGCCTTCGACTTAGTAGATGAAACAGATGATTTAAATTTCAATTTCCTGGCATGTGTCTTTAAAACAGTGTGGCTCTCTTGACAAGATTCATGTGAAGAGGTGATGGACTTGTTAAGGTCCTCAATGGCGTTGACTTGTATACACAACTCCTTGTTCTCTGGGCCAAGATTATCAATTATCTTGGCATATTCCTCATTTCGACTTGCTAACCATGCCAAATCCTGAGTTAGTTGTTCTACTTTCGGCTGATGAGGAGTAGATGGTTCTGTGAGTTACTTGAAGTAATGAGATAGACTCAAGTCTCTGGGTGGTGTCTCAAGATCAATGGAGGGAATTCATTTTTCAGAACCCATGCCTTGAGCAGATGGAGAAGCAGTCTCAAGAGTAGCAACTTCAAGCAATTCATTTGAGACACTGGATAATGTAAACAAGGGTGAATTAGAGACAGTTTCATCACTTTGACCCTTCAATCTGGATGATCGTTCTGAACAGTAGGCTGAACAGGGATCTGAACGGACTTCACCTTCCTGCTCCTAGTTCGATTTCATGGAACAGGTATAAATTCGGTAGACTCAAGGTTAACAGGGGTAGGTGAATGAATAAGTGGCCTTGCTTCTGGTGTATCTTCATCAATATGCACAATTTTGGGGCTTTTCCTTTCCATAGGAGGGGTGTCACTGGGCTTAGGATATCGAATGCGCCGAGGACATTTTTAGACATTTAAATGAGGGTTTAAGACTTTAAACAAAAATTTCTTCCAAGTCTGGTTCCTCTCCTTCAATTGATGCACAATCAGGATTTTAATCAAGCTGTGATGGTACAAACTCCCCATAGGATTGATTGTATTCTTCCTAACTTGACTTCAAAAAAATTTCCAGGATTTTAAGGAAATAAAATGGGAAATTAAGGAACTGCTGATTAATGAAATGTGCCAGTAAGCGAAGATGGAAAACTTTGATCACGGTAAACTTACCCTCGTAGGTTATAAGGAGGATGATGATAGTCAGAGGGTTGAGGTACTTGGGATTAATCCATTCTTTGTGAAACCCCTTCCTCCCTGATACACGCCGAAAATACATCTTGAGAGCGAAGTGGTAGGCCAACCGAGGAAGAAACAAATCCTTATGCCAATGAGTTCCTTCTCTTGGGAGCTTGGTCGCTACCGCAATGGTATGTTTGGTTACTGGAAAAAAGAGATAACCAACCCTGGCCAGTTTACCATCAAATCCTTTCGCAAATAACAGTGAAATCTCCTCGTCATATCCTTCCAAAAGGTGGAGAAATGGATTCCATCTTGCTTAGAAGAAAATCTCCCAACATTCCTGAAATTCTAGAATCCAGAATAGGTCTTGATAGTTTTCAGGCTCAGGACGGTTAGGCATTGTTCAAATAGGGGCGAAAAATGCAGAGGTTGCAGAGGATACTTGAAACATCGTCTGAATCGCTCTCGAAGACGAAGATAAATGAGGACAAGGGGAAATATCGCAGGTTTAAAACATAATATGTCTAAGTGCTTGAATGATCATGAGACCACGGTTTTGCGTGCTCAAGCAATCACACTATGGCTTCATTCTTTGATCTATGTGTCGTCAAAGGACGCATGTGTTGATGAATTCGTAAGATGCTGATATATTCAACCATGTCCAAAGTAAACCTTGGATAGGTTGAATGATTTATTTATTATGGAATCCATAAAGATTCATTTAAAACCATAATAATTCTAATAAATAAGATGATAGGAATTTGACAACTTCCACATGTGATTTGATGAGAGGACAAGGGAATTGATGGTCAAAAATATCTTAAAATTATATCATATCAAGATAGAGTTAAACGATATCATATCATATCAAAATCATAATCAAAATCATAGGTCGAGGTGAGTTTTAATAAAATCATAATGTGTGTGTAAGCATGTGAATGAGGCCTACTAATTATGGATATGATGCATCTAATTAAACTCTTTTCCCATAAAAATAAAAAGGATTTGACATTTTCACATCATGTCGTTATAACATTATAATTTTCATTCAGATCGTCATTTGTCATTTCATTCGGACCATCATTCGACCCTTTATATGGACCTTTCGTTCAAAAATACACTTTACTGAATCTGACTGCTACTAAATATACAGTAAACTTTCTAGGATGTAAGCACACAATATGATGATGTAAACCAGATTTATTAAACCTTCATTGCATTGTCCCTCACGGATTAAAAAAGTCTTTTGTTAAATTGCATTATTATGAAAACATTTTCACTTTTGTCATAAATAAACGAAAATTTCTATAAACATTTAGAAAGTAAAAATAGTTCTATTTTTGAATCTGACTACTACTAAATATACACTAAACTTTTGGGGCTGTAAGCACACAATATGATAATGTAAACCATCTTTATTAAACCTTCATTTCATTTTCCCTCACGGATTAAAACAATCTTCCGTTAAATTGCATTATTCTGAAAACATTTACACTTTTGTCAAAAATAAACAAAACTTTCTATAAACATTCATAAAATAAAAACAGTTCTAATCTTCCGCCAAACTAAAAATATGGCATGTCCTCAAGCCATTAAAGAAAAACTGACTGAGTTCCAAATAATATAACAAATAGTTCGAAAATGTTGTTATTATTTTAGTAAGAAAAAAAAATACTAACTAGTAAATGGAGATGAATCAGATATGTATTTCCATCAAGAATAACAATGCTTAAGAACATCATACAAATAATGAGAATATAATTGAAGTGAAAAATGCCATAGAAAAAACTAGCCATCCATGCCTCATTTAAGAATATCTTGTCATCCAAAGAATATTTTATGTTCACCCTAGATTTTGTGATATTTTTATAGATATGGGTCTCATTTCTAGAGTAATCATATCCTAGGTATTATTGAATTAGATGATAGAGTCCCAAGTCCAACTTACAACCATTCTCTAATGACATGATGAAGAATTGGCCTAAACATGTATTGTGCTTTTTCTTCTTTGTTTGTTTTGTCTTTTCTTTTACAAACCATGTGCTTAGTAATGCATTAACCAAATATCTTTTACCTGATATTTCCTCGCTACTAGCAGGTATGTTCAGTACCCCGCGGGTTTATCTTGGTAGCATGCAAGCATAGCCCCGCTGGCCAGCGATCCTGTTCAATACATCGACGGGTTTACTTGCACTTACCAGGCTTCCTTGTTTAAACATGTTACTTAGAATGGACCCGCTGCCAGCATGCCTGTTCAGTAATCTGACGGGTTTTCTTTGTATATATATATTTTAACATGTGGAAGCCGGTTGGTACTTAGAGAGAGTTAAGCCTACTAAACATATAATTCAGATTTTTGAAAGTGAACCTTATAAGTAAAGAAAAATTAAGAATGGCCTAAATTATAGATCATGTCAAAAGATAATAACTTAAAGTTGTTCCTAGACTTCTTAGTCTATCTTTTAATAAAAGAGAAGTAATGTTCCCCATAAGCTGGAATTTCACTTATTCTTGAGTTTTTTCAAAAATCCTTGAGACAAGTTTTGAGAATGAGTATAGGATGAACTAGTAGTCCTTAGGTGTAAAATAGAACTTTGAATCACATGATGATTAAAATAGGTCTTAAGCAATTGTTTTAATGATAAGTCTAAAATGTGCATATTTGAATCAAACACCATAAAATCATAAGGAATCATCAAAGAAAGTGGGTAGGAATGATATAGAGAACATTTTAATTTCATCATAAATCCCTATTTTTAAAGAAAAAGAGTTAGGATGGATTATAAGTTCTTATAGAACTTCCCTTTTTAGGAAACATTTCATAGGTTGGTAAGAAAAACAAGTTTTTTGTAATCAAAATGCAAAACCACTTGTAATCATATAAATTTTATCAAAGTTTATATAAAGGCAAAGATCCTTCCTGTTTTATTTGACAAAATTCCATAAGCTGATTATACAACCAAATTCCCTGCATGAATGTAGTCAGCTTATGAGAAATGAATTTTATTTATTAAATAAATAAAAAAAATATGTTTACATATGTACATAAAAACAACACAAAATAGTTTAAGAATCAGGAGGAGGAGGAATGACTTCCTCTTCAACCAGCTCCATCTCCTTTTGTTGTAAGGCATTCTTCACAAAATCTTGTTTGGAGATTGGTTGATGATAAAGTCTAAGCTTGTGTCCATTTAGGACAAAGGAATTTTGTGAATCATCAATTGTCTTAATATCTACTGACCCATTATCGAAGCCTGTAACTACCTCATATGGACCCATCCAACGGGTAGTTAATTTTTCGTTGAAATTTGTATACCTTGATTTGAATAGTAATTCCCAATCCCCAGTGTTAAAATGTTTTTGTTTAATAAATTTATCATGCCAATTATTTCATTGATTTTGTTTTAATGTTGTCCTTTGGATTGCATCTTTCCTAATCTCATCTAATTCATTAATCTATAAGATTCGTTGTTTCTGTGCCTTTTCCAAACCCATACCTAATTGTACAACCATACGAAAAGTCTTAACTTGGAATTCAATAGGTAAAAGGACTTGTTTCCCAAATACTAACTCATAGGGTGTATATCCAGTAGTGTTTCTCCAAGTTATTATATAGGCCCACAAAGCCTCTAGGAGTCTATATGCCTAATCTTTTTGATGTAGCTGAATAGTTTTGGTTAAGATAGCTTCCAATACCTTATTGGTTAATTCTACCTAGCCATTATCTTGTGGATGGTAAAGTGAGGATTTGCAATGTCGTATACTATATTTTGTGGTAAGTTCTTTCACTAATTTAGAGGTGAATTGAGAACCTTGGCCAGTGACAATTTATCTAGGCACACCAAACCGAGTAAATATCTCTCCGTATATAAATTCTACCACATATTTTTATGTAGCTCGGAACAAAGCTTTAGCTTCTACCCATTTGGTGACATAATCCGTGCAAACCAGGATGTATTTCTTCTTGCGGCACATTGGAGAGATTGGTCCCCAAAAGTCAAGATCCCACTTCTTAAAAGGTTCAATCATGACCTAAGGCTATAAAGGCATCTTGTTCGATGACATAGGTCTACCCATTCTATGGAAACTATCACATCCTCTAACATACTTGGCAGTATCCTTAAAAATTCTTGGCGAGTAGTAACCAAAATGCAACACTTTGTATGTTGTCCGCTTGTCAGAATAGTGTCCTCCATATGGCCCATGAAACAAATATTTATTCGTTCATAGAGTAATATTTACCAAAAGATCTGGAATATTAAATAAGCCATAATAAATTATAAATTGATGATAGAATTGATATGATACATTTACAATGGTCGGACTTATATATGTCCATTCGTGACTTTCCAACCTACAGTCACGACTCTTGGATAATTATTAATTAATAATTAATAATTATCTATTAATATTATTTTTAATATTTATATATTTTATGTTCGTTACATTTCCTTCCCCTTAAGGGAATCTTTGTCCTCAAAGATGTATTTGACATTTATGTCTGTTTTATTTTAACTTGTCATCTCGGAATTCTTTCCATTTTGTATTTGCGACATTTGAGGAGATGAGCCGACACGAATTACGAATTTCCCAAGAGAATTGTCGCATAGCATCTCCTGTGGTCCATCCTAGATCTATTTTTATCGGAGCTCTGAGATCTTTTTGTGAAACGATCTGTCTCAATTGTTGCTTAGTATGTCGATATTTTCGCATATCCACATAAGTCTTCTGTGAATATTCATTTTGACCCTGTCGTTGGTCAAAATGACAATTATAATTAGGATGTCTGTAAGGTATAGGTTTCATTTGTTCTTCTTTCCTTTGGACTGTGACGAGGACTGTCTTCACTTCTTCGATTTGATTTTTGGATGTATTTTCCTGGATTGTGTTTCTTGGTTCTCTAGTAGATTGTTCATGAATTGGAATTCTTTCGATTCTTTCCTCTTGCGATTTTTTTTCAATTTCTAGCTCCTTGATTTGGCTATGTAGTTCCTGATTACTATTATTTAAACACTGGTTTTCTTCTTGCTTTTCTAGTAATTTCCCTTCTAGGTCTTCACCGGATTGTCCCCTCTTGCTGTTGTTTTTCAATTTTTTGATTTTTGTAATCAGGGTTTTGTTGTGATTTCTTAATCTGAAAATTTCTTCAGAATTGTTGGATATTATTTTATTACTCTTTGCGATCTCCAACTTGTGTTCTTTTTTAGAATCGCTATTTTGTTGTTGAAGAACTTTTATCTGTTGTCGATACTGGTCGACTACTGATTCTTGATCTGTTAATTTCTGTCGTATGTGCGTCAGTTCTTCATCCTTGTTGTTAATGATTTTGTTCAAGCGAATTGTTTCTACTTCGTAATTACTTATTTCTTTCTTTATATCTTGATTTGTTCGTCTCTGGTTGAAATCACTTTCGTCTTTTAATTTCTTAATTTGGGCATACAATTTTTCTATATGATTGTTCTGGTCGGAAATTATTTGTTCCTTGCGCTCTTTAATCAACATTTCCAATTTCGTATTTTTGTCCCGTAATTCTTCATTGTCTCTTCGATAGTGCTTTAATTTGGCTTCCAATTTCTCTATTTGTGCTTGCAGACCAACTTCCATGGTCTCTGACTTCTTTAATGATAGATGGCTATCGATTTCTTGACGAGTCTTTCTTTGACGTTTTGACTCTTCGTTGATTGCTGATCTTCCTTGATTTTGGCTTTTACGACGATAAGAAAAGTTTTTTATTTTATTTTTGACCCCCTTTTTTTTTCTAGTCTTCCTTTGACTACTTCTTCAATAATAATTGGTTTCTTCTTCGTGAGGTTAAATAACCCCTTTTTTCCAAAAATTATATATATATACCTTTTTAAAATATAATAATCCTTCTCAACTCTTGAATTTCACTTTTATGATAACTTTCCACTCTATACAATATCTCTCTAACTATACTTTGCAAGCTCCTCGAATAATTGACGTATATATACCACTTGATTTAAAAACCCAGAATATGTTCCACCTATTTCTTTTATTTCCTTCCTTCCACTAAAATGAAAAGTATATATTATTCAACGATTTGATATCTTCCCTTTAATAATAGTGAAATCGACTTTAAAAATAAAATGGGTTATGAAAGTAGAAGGTTTGAGTCTTTTGGAAACTTTAAATATAATATATTATAATATATTTGAATCTTATATTATAATACTATTTTTTTATTTTGTTGAAATATTATATCATACTGTAATATTTTTGTTTGTTGTTTTTTTTTCGTGCAGGTTGGCGTGAGGATGGAGGGGTGGTAGGAGGTGAAGATGTGGCAAATGGAGGGTTGACGTGCAAGGAAGGAGGGGTGGACTTGAAAAATGGTGGGTGGAATAGATGCGTTGGAGGAGACCACGCGTGTGGGAACTGGTAGTGAGGTGGAGGAGCGGCCGTTCATAGAGTGATATTTACCAAAAGATCTGGAATATTAAATAAGCCATAATAATATATAAATTGATGATAGAATTGATATAATTCATATGTTACATTTACAATGGTCGAACTTATATATGTCCATTCGTGACTTTCCAACCTACAGTCGTGACTCTTTGATAATTATTAATTATTAATTATTAATTATCTATTAATATTATTTTTAATATTTATATATTTTATGTTCGTTACAGCCCATCATGGCATGCATGAAGGATTTATGTCATCTCATCCTACTATATACATCGTCTAATAATAAGATATGGGTCGGTAAGAAAAAGGTCATTATCAACCCAAGAGTAACTAGAACTCTTGATGACAATTTGACGTTTCTCGTGAGGAGACAAATGGTTTGGTAAATTCCCAGTTGCTAAATAATTATCAATGTCTGCAAACCAAGGGGTTTGAATAGACACATCAAATAGATGTTCATAAGGGAGAGTATCATCAACAAGTTTAGCACCATCATCATGTTGAATACAAGAGAGGAAATATGCTCCCAAATGTTCTCTACTAGATCGATCGAAGATAGTGATATTAAATTCTTGTAATAGAAGAATCCATTGGGTCACCCTACCATTGGTAATTGGTTTATTCACAAAAAATATGATGTCATAATGGTCTATATGCACAAAAAATTCCTATCCTATGATGTAATGGAGAAACTTATTAATAGAGTAGACTACTACCAGAAACTCTTTCTCAGTAACAGTGTAATTGAATTCGGAAGGCATCATATTTTTGCTAATAAAATATATGGCATAAGATGCTTGGCCCTCTTTTTGACCAAGAACTCCCCCTATGGCTGTGTCAGAAGCATCAGTGGATATATGAAAAGGAAGGGACCAATAAGGACCCCTAAGTATTAGTGCCATTGATAGTTTATCCTTTAAGACCTCAAAATCACTTTGAAATGATTCAGTCCATTGGAGCTCTATATCCTTCATAAGTAGTTTAAACGGTGGTGCAACTATTTTGGTGAAATTTTCAATAAAACGACTATAGTAAGCTGCATGACCAAGAAAGATTCTTACTTCCTTTTGAGGTTTTGGAGAGGGGATACCAACAATTATTTCTATTTTCCCCTTGTGAGGAAACATGATGCCCAAAAAATATGCCTTCTGTTAATATAATTTTACATTTTTCATGACTAAGGGATAGGTTTGTCTCCCAACATCGGATCAGGACCTTTTCAAGATTATCAAGAGCCTCTTGAAAGGTATTACCATAGGTTGTAAAATCATCCATTTATACCTCTACATAGTTGTGTATAAGATCATCAAAATTTCCTAAAAATGCACCCTGAAAGGTAGCA
Source organism: Pseudotsuga menziesii (assembly GCA_001517045.1). Lineage (NCBI taxonomy): Eukaryota > Viridiplantae > Streptophyta > Pinopsida > Pinales > Pinaceae > Pseudotsuga > Pseudotsuga menziesii. The sequence continues at coordinate 283,529 of LPNX011056359.1, forward strand.
GGTGCATTACATAAGTCAAATGTCAAAACTCTATAGGAATATGTCCCCTAAGGGCATGTAAAAGTAGTCTTATCTTGATCCTCAGGTGCTATCAAAATCTGATTGTATCCACTTATCCGTTGAGAAAAGAAAAATATTGTTTGTCAGACAAGGTATCTAGCACTTGGTCAATGAAGGGAAAATGAAAGTAGTCCTTAAGCGTGGCCTTATTCAGTTCTCAGAATTCAACACAAATACGATGATTTCCATGTAACTTTATTTGGGACTACCACTAGAGGGGATAATCATTTACTATTTGAAATTGGGTAGATGAAACTAGCATTGAGAATTTTTTGTAACTCTTCTTTAACTATGTCCTTCAAAGTAGAGTTCATCCTCCTTTGATGCTGCCTTATAGGGGAGGAACTGGAATCCATATAAATATGGTGAATACCCTTCATATCATTGTACTCCCATGCAAATGCTTTGGATTGAATTTTAAGGACCTTAAGTAACTGTTCTTGTTGACTCTCAGTTAACCCTGCATTTATGTGTAGAACTTTTCCAGGGCTAACTTCACAAGGCATGGTATAAGACCCTATATTCTCTTCAATTGCAAAGACACATGGTGTATCTACTAATGCTGAGAGGTCCATATTTTCTTGAAACTCATATCCAAAAATTTGATCGAATTGAGAAAAATACTGAGGAAAATATATACAAGTTGTTGAAGAGACAAATTGGTTTAACACATTCTCAGTAGTCTTCTCCTGAAGTGCCCACGAGTAGTCACTAGAAAAGAAAACATCTTGAATATTTTCATCCCCAAAGGGGCAGTCTAACCACCACAAGGTTTCAGTTACAGGTTGTGATGGGGGGTATAAATAAAGCTTTTGTGTGCACAACCCATTAGAAATGGTCATTTCCCCATCCCTACATCCTATGAAGGCATTGGTGGTATCCAACCATGGTCTTCCCAATATAATAGGATGTCCTTTAGAAGGATCCTTTGATTATACTACCATGAAATCAACAGTATATTCCCATGAGGATACTGATACAACAATGTCATCCAGAACCCCTGCGAGTTCCACCATAGTACAGTCTGCTAGTTCTAGAATTAAGGGGGTTGGTCGGAGAAATTGTCCCAAATGTAAAAATTCTAAGACTGTGGTGTCATCATATTAATATCTGATCCTAAATCAATAAGTGTATTTTCTAAGTGTATGTTACATAAATTCCAAATGCGTTTGTGCCTAGGTCTAAATGATAAGTTGAATGACAAGAAATATGTCAAGAAGATGATGAAATAGATGCTAAAAGAGTAAGTTAACAACCAAGAATATTGACTAAACTGGGATCAACACCTCCCTTATTATGTCTAACGTCCAAAGACACATACGGATTACTTAGAAACGCCTAATGGCTCCCATATCCCTATTCAAAACAAAACTATCAATATCAGAGGTCATCTATGTTGATTCAAGGTGTCGTGCATGGGCCTTGAGCCCTAAAAGCTGGTTTACAACCTAAAATTAAAGATTTATGTGCCAACCATGATTATCACCTTATACTCCATAGCTAATGCTAAAAATATCCTAATCATGGCCATATCCCAACTTAAAGGTTGAGGATACCCTTAAGAGATCATGTGTGTGGATAATGTTAAGCTGACTTACAATGGAGGTTATACCTAATGAGTCTATGATGAATAAATACAATAATAACATCCCGACGAAGGAAAAATACATCTCCCTTGGGGTATATCAATAAAATACATTTAGAATATTCTTTCAAGTTACAATATTTCAACACTCCCCCTTAATGAGAAGGGTATTCTACTGACAACGACATCATCAACTATAGAAGTAACGAGAAAGAGATACCACCGTGAGAAGGGGAGGGATGGTGAGAGAGGGAGTGATGGAGGGGAGAGATAGGGAGGGAGGGATACAAGGTAAGAAAAAGAGGGAAGGGGGGAGGTATAAAGGCACATAGGGTTAGTGACTAAGGGAGAAGAAGGGAGAGAGTGGAATAGGGAGGGATAATGGCGAAGATAAAGAGAAAGTGGAGAGTGGGGTGGTATGGACATGGATGGAGTAAGGGAGAGAAAGAAACATATAGGGAAGGATGTAGAGAGAACGAGGGAGGTATATTCAGAAATATATAGGGGGTGTTAACCCAAAAATCCCCCACTCAGCTCTCAATGGCCTACACCACCCAAGGACACCATCTCACAACCCTCATATCACTCCATTAGACCCCCACACCCTCAAAATAGCCTAAGGATGAAGAAAAGGGCTTAAAGACCCCAAAAATGAGCCCAAAATACTCTCCTAGGAGCTAAACCCCCAAAAGGGGGCTAAAACCCTAAAAGGAGCTAAAGTTAGGGTGGAAGGGGCTAAAAGCCCAAAAAAGGGGCTAAAGACCTGACCGAGGGCTTAAAACCCTAAAACCCCTTGAAAAAGCTATAGAAGGAGGGTGGGGGGTCACTTTCAAAACACTTCTCCCTTGCATACTGTTATGCTCCCCGTGGATGCCTTGAGACCTTTGCCTCTCAAGCCACCCACACTCCCTCTCCTCCATTTCCATTGAGCCATTGCTCCCCCATCCAAGAGAGGTGCTTCCATAAGCTAAGGCATGGTGGCCCATTTCCACCCAAAGAGAAGGTATAACCATGTTTCATGCTTTGTTTCTTAGTTTTCTTTGCTTTCTAACCCTTGTTTCATTTGTAGGTTTATCTTTAACATTGTTTTGTAGGTATTTTAGTTTATTGTAGCTTAGGATTTGTTTGCAGGTCTTTGGAAGCGGAACCCTAAGTTGTGTTTGCAGAGGGGTTCACCCGTTGTTTCTATCTTTGCTTTGTTTTCCTTACTGTCCTTTACATTCCGTTTTTCCATTTTTACAGTCTTTATCCATGCAGGAACCTACCCTTATGTCCTATAGACAGAAGGGAGCCATTCCTACCCCTGTAGCAAGGAGAAATCCCTGCTACAGAACTGGCGACCATACCCGGTCGATCCCATAGGATCCCTGTGCCAAATTTTTAAAATTTTAAGTTTTTCAAGTTTTACCCTAGTTTTTCAAATTTCCTATTAAATTCAGTTTATTTTCTGTTATCAATAATACCGAAGCCTCTGCTAGGAAAAACCGAGTCAGTTTGGCCACAGTACAATTTACAGTCAACCGGATCTAACTCTGGATCACAAAAAACCCCAAATCTGAGGCAGGTCGCTCTTATCAAGCCTGGAAGTGAGGTGAGGGTGCACTTAATGGCCAAACAGCCATGCCCAGGGTGCACTTAATCCCCCGATAAGTGTGACTTCACTAAAAAACACAAACCGTGACTATCTGTGAATTCTGTGCGACCCCTTTGCCTGTTTCTGAAAAAATCTTGCGCCCCCCTCACCAGATTTGATCAGAAATGTGCGGCCTATCAAACAGAACTTCAATTGCAGTTTAATAGAGGTTAAATTTCAATTTTATAGGACTGTCATTGTAGCTCATCCGCCTCTATCCGGTACACCAGTTCAATTTCAGTTTTTGTTCCTATTTTCTGCAATTTCTTTTACAAAGAATATGTAAATTCCTAAGTAAATTTTAATGGCTTAAGCAAATGAATGCAGCTTAACTAAAATCAACTTAAAACTAACTGTCTTGCTTACCCTTCCTCCTCTACCTAGTCATCACCCTCTGAGGTATTCTGGGATATGACAAAGGGCAAGATCGTATAGATCTAGGCCCTTCATTGAACATTCTTCCAAACCACTAAAATCGGATGACCTGGAAGGTAGAGGGGGTAGAGAAGGAGGGCTTCTCATGGTGCTAAGCGTCCTCCCTGTTGACCAACCTTACATCTGTGAGGTGACCTAAGGATCTACTAATGGGTTTAGTCCCATTGTACTGAAAGCCCATCACCTTCTCTTGGTTGAAGAGGAATATCAGTGTGAGGTAGTCATCTAGTTAGGCCATACACATTCAAGGTTAAAAACTGTATTTGTTCACAATTTCTGATTATTCAATGCTTGCATACACAACCACAATATGATGAATTCATAAACCATTTGCAGCTACCAAATAGCAGAAAAACAAACAAACAAATATAACAGACAAACTAATTAACCCAACTCAGTTCATGACGCTGAGAGAGCCTTAAAATTTATCAATCTACACTAAGTACAAACAAATCTGCAGTCTTTGAGGACATAAGTCCCTGACTACTTCAACTGTGGGAAGTACTTGGGCTCTACCTAGAAACTCATTGTGAGGAGTACCATAGGAACCCCAAAGTATCTGGCCACTGAGAGGAATTGCCAAGCGAAACGGGTAACGACCCCTTCCGATTGAGTAGAAACACCCGTGAGGAAAAAGCCAAGCGTTGTCTCATGGCAGTCTTGGTGGCCAAGTGACCACCTACAGCCAATAGGAAGCCACTAAAACTGGGGTCCAAACATCATTCCCACCAGTTTCATACATAAAATATAACACAATTGATCCTCCACGCTCTTCCTCACGCCTAAGAGGCGAACCACCACCATTTGGAACACTCAACTGACACCGTAGAAACTGTTCTTAGCGATCTCCCACACCATTAGAAGGACACACAACCTCTAATTCTGATTCAGACCCATATCATTCTGAACCAGACCTCCATACTGCACCATCAAGCCCCATCGCTGGTGCAAATCTGGATCCATTTTCCGGCATAGCCATAGCAAGTGGACCCATGTCCACATCACAACCTGTCACCCACAACCTGGCTACTGGCCCAAGCACAGTTATGTAGACTATCATTAGTCAGCTGCCACCATCTATAGTGACCAGCCAAGCTAGCCCAATGGCAGCACACGGGGGTAGTGGCCCTTCCACACACACTGCCCCTCCTTCCACAAATGGGGGCAGTGGACTGTCCACTTACATTTCCCCTACTGTCATACATGGGGGCAATGTCCCTGCCACTCATACTATCCCACCCACAACACTTGGGGGATTTGGCCCATCCGCAATGGTGCCACCGCAAGCACCCCTAGATGTGCAGATGCTTTATGCACTTGCAAACCCCACCACCATCGCAGCCCCATCCCACATCAACCTGGGGTCAAATCTACCGTTCATGGCTCATCTTAACTTGCCTGACTTGGCCAAATTAACAAATGACCCCATTCACCATCAAGCGTTTTGGCCTCCAATGCAAACTAAGATGCCATCAGACATCCCCAAGTTTGAAGGCAAAGCCTAGGGAATGTCCCCAAAACCACATAATGACATTCCATCTATGGTGCTCATCCAACAACATCATAGATGATTCCATCAGATTGAGGATATTCCAACGCACCCTTACAGGTGCTGTGGCCAAATGGTACATCAAGCTACTACAGGCCAAATACCCAGACTTCAACTCCCTAGCCTTCATGTTCCTACAGGATTTCCAACTCCTCGTCAGATATGACAAAGGAGTGGAGATCTTGTTATCCTGTTGCCAAAGCACTACCACTCATATAACTAACCATATCCATGAGTGGCGGCAACGTTGTAGTCTATGCAAAATCCAACTCAATGACAGGATCTTCTTGGATTGGTTCCTTAAGACCTTGCTCCCGCCCATAGCAAAGGACGTCGCATCCAAACATCCTCAATTTGAAGAAGAGGCCATACTGAAAGCTCAATAGTTCGACTTGATCTACGCTCAGTATGGATAGTTGTACACCGTCATTCCAGACGCTCCCCGTCCGAGTACCTCCTACTGTGTTGCACTGGGGGTATCCCATTCTACGGACGGCATCATAGGATCGGTCTCCCAACAGCCACAGCCTCGACTGACACCACTTGCAGTTCCATCACAACCATGTAACACTGCTAATGTTGCTTACCAAAACCAAGCTCTGGACTACGCAAGAATGATGTCCCAGTCCAGAGCAACAACTTCCTACGCACAACCTGCACCACTGCAGTAGGCTCAGGCCATGGCTTGGAAAACACAACAGTATGTGGGGAAAATGGCCACATTTGTGGCACCACCACCGCCACAAATCTACTATGCACCACCAGTGCAACCAGTTCAAGCCCCCGGCCCTGCTCCACCTGCTCCGTTGGGACAAGTGTTCGCACAACAATACCATCCCAACCATCTTGCCCCCAACAATCAACAAGGGCAAGCTCGAAATAACTGGCCCCGTAACCAAGGCAATAACCAACTGTAGGGAGGTGGTCAACAATCAAACCCTCCCAACAATGCCGCAGTAAACTAGCTAGCCCAAAACCCCCCATGACAAAATGCACCAAGACGCAACACCCCGTTGTGCACAAACCAACCGTGCACACTCTGTGATGTTTATGGGCACTACACATTTGAGTGTCCCCTTATGGGTCAAACTAAGCAGGCCATTCAAAACAAGGCCCAACAAAACGCCAACGCTGCCAATCATGCCCAACCCAACCCACCACCATAAGGACCTCCCCCCATGGTGCTTCAAAACCTGCTACTAGTCCAAGGGTTGGTGGCAACCGCACCCCCTCCCCAAGCTAATCCCAATGCTTCGAGGGCACCTCCCATGGCCAAAACAGGTGTTCGCCACCTACTGGCCATGACGACTGAAGAGGTCAACTTACAAACTAGATGGAATCAGTACGGTACCACCACCGAACCCGCTGACACATTAGTGGAATCCATGTCTAAGACAATCAACCTACTTCTCCAATTACCCCCGTTGTCGCGCCCCCCCATACGCAGAGTTGCCAATAATGCCACAGCTAGAGCTGCAGTCAGCTACAACATCGTAGACGATTTGGCACAAACACCAACTACCATGTCTGCTCTTGAGGTACTTAAAATGTGCCCAATGTAGTGGAAAGGATTATTAGCCACCCTAGGGGCAGTAGACCCCTTCGACTCCAAGTTGATCACATTTGACATGGAGAATGCAGAACTATGCATGCCATTGACCATCGCCTTTCAAATCCCGGTGTCCATTCAGAATTTGGTTGTGCAGCGGTGCATAGTGGATGAGCGGGCATCCACGTGCATTATGTCTACCTTGGTTTGGCAGAAACTTGGATCACAAATTCTGCAACTGTCCTCCATAACTCTGTAGGCTTATGATGGACACCCCACTAAAGCCCAAGGAATCCTCCCCCATGTCCCCATCACATTAGCCGAGAAGACAGTTTTGATTGACATAGAGGTTGTCAATGCTCAACTGGACTATAATCTTCTCCTTGGGAGAAGTTATATGTATGCCATGCGAGCTGTCGCGACAAATTTTTTTCGTCTCATGATGTTCCCCCATGAAGGGAAGATCATGATGGTTGATCAACTCACTTATCATGATCTGTAAGGGTTAACAATACCTCCCAACGTTATCCCTACCATCACCACCATTGAGCCACAAGGGGCGTCCACACACGCTAATGTCGCCCCTGCAATCAACACTATGGCTGAAAACACACCAACCTCCCCACTGTTGAATGTGGGCCCTAGGTTGTTTACCGATCCTACCATGATGGCTCCTTTCTCGTTAGTGTCAGCACCACCAACACAAAATGAAACTGTGGACTTGTGCATGGTCTCATCCAGCACCGTTGCACCCAAACAGAAACCGCAGCCACAGCCCCAACCATAACCACAACATCCTCCGCAGCCGCAACACCAATAGCAGCCGCAACATCACTCGTAGCAGCAGCATTACGCGCAGCCGCAACCACAACCACACCCCCACATGCAACCAGCAGGGAGTTATCTGGGCTCATCTCCAGTCCATATGATTCCCTTCCTCTTTCCCCCAGCTGGTGTCATGAGCAAATTAGTAATGGCCACCTTAAGCCTACCCAACTTTACATTGTGAATTCCGATGTGTTATCTTGATCCACCAACTCAACCAGCAATGCCCCAGGTTTTTTTAACCCCGGTGCAACCCATCGCAGTCAAGTCTCACCCTCCACCTGGTCTGCCCTTTACCCGCACCTGCACTGCCCCAACCCAAAAGGGCTAGGGGAAAGAATTCCAAAGCCACCGCAGATCCACGACAAGTCCCACCTTATGCCGTCTACGAGCAACAGGGCCATCCAACTAAGAATTTCCCTGAAATCCCAGTGATCCATGTGCATCTAGATGCCATGGATACAAACGAAAACATCCTCATGGTTGAACTCCCAACCGCGCTGATAGTCAAGAACAAGGAATTGAGGACAAACCATGCTTGCACCCTTTGTGGCTTGTATGGCCATTACTCCCACCAATTCCAAGACTTGCCCGAATTTCTAATGGCTCCCACTGACCTTCGTCAACATTCCCTTGAGTTTGAGATCACCTTGATCGAAGAAGTTCACCCCCCACCTCCTTCTTCAGACACCATGTCCATTTACATGATGTCTAGTTCCACTGACCCGCTCATCTCCATCTCCAATGACGGTCCATCAGACTTGTCACTTCATTGCTTCAGCAACAATGAGGAGATACTTGAAGCTTTGACCACCCTGGAATACCCATGGGACAACATGCACCATCACTCATTCTTCCTCCCTGAAGAACTTATGTCGTAGTCTGACCATTTTTTCGTGGAGACCAAAGATTTCATCCATGGGAAGGTTGACTGGTTCAAGAACCCCATCCCAGCACCTGATGCCTTCAAAGAAGGGAATATGGCGAACATTTCGCCAACCATTAAAATCGACATCTCAACCAACTATGAGATTGTTGAAGAAATCATGCTAGGGGCATCTTGCTCCCCGGAAGAGGTCGATGCCTACAAAGCTCTCTTCCAAGAATTCTGCGACATCTTCGCTTGGTCTTACACCGAGATTTCTAGCCTAGATCCATCCATCATGGAACACCACATTGGCACATGGCCTAATGTGGCTCCCATACACCAAAAGCAATGGCCTATTCACCCATCCAAAGTGGCTGCAGTCAAAGCTGAGATAGAGAAGCTGCGCATAGCCAGCTTCATTTATCCCATTGTGTACACCACTTGGGTTTCTAATCCTGTTCCCGTGAATAAAAAATAGGGTACCATCCACATCTGCACTGACTTTCGTGAACTCAATGGGGCATGCCCCAAAGACAATTTACCCACACCGTTCATCGATCAGATTATCGATACATGCGCTAGACATGAGGCCTTTTCCTTCATGAATGGATTTTTCGGCTACAACCAAATCCAAATCCGGAAAGAAGACCGTTACAAGATGGTATTCACAACCCCATGGGGCACATTTGCACATCAAGTCATGCGCTTTGCCCTGAAAAACGCTGGAGCCACCTTCCAGCGCGCCATGACACACTGCTTCCACGACCTCGTTAACATCATGTTGGTTTGTCTCGACAACCTCATTGCATGGTTGCAAAAGCAAACACAACACATAGATGACTTGCGAAAAGTCTTCATGCGATGTCGCCAGTGCAGAATCCACTTGAACCCACCCAAGTGTGTTTTCTATGTCCCCACGGGCCATCTACAAGGATTCATCGTGTCACACAAAGGAACGACCGTTGATCCTTGGAAAGTCCAAACGAATTTCCCTCTAACATCACCCCTTTGAGTGACAGTGTTACAACTTGTATTATAGTCTTTCCATTTTTTGTTTTACACATTTTTTAAATTGAGTGTTATGTATTGTTTCCTCTCATTGCTTCAAATGGAGCACACCTTAGACCGGTATATGGAATTCGCAGATGGAGCAAGTAGATGGTATCCGAACCTCGCCTCAGCTACATGGGTAATCTACTCACCATTGCACAAGTTGATCCACATCAATGGAATATGCATGGGCACCGCAACCAACAACCAGGATGAATATGATGGTGTCAATGGCCTTTTGGCTGCCGCTCTCCAGTTAGGCATTCACCATCTCGATGTCTTCTTAGACTCCCAGTTGCTTGTTTCTCAGGTGAACAACCACTACCGAGTACATGATACTTGCCTCTTTAGAAAGTACCTGTGCACTAAACAGATGATTAGAACATTTGAATCCATCACATTCACACATGTTCCCAGAAACCTCAATAGTGTCGCAGATGAAATGGCTAATGATATTCTAAATTGGCACATCCACAACTGCATATAGGAAACATACAACCATAACATCATGCATGATCATGTCTAAAAAATACACACACAGTGTAATAATACATCACATAGGCATTTGCATTCCACAGCATCATAAAAAGACTCACATAATAAAACCATAAAATCGCATCAACATGCATCAAAATATATATATATATATATATATATATATATATATATATATANTTCTCAGCAGGATATACATAAGCGACACAAAAACCCCTAAGTGCACCAATGCACTAGGGACAACCTCACTAGGCTACTAATCTGACTCAGACTCATCATTTGACTTGGTGTCATCATCTTCTGAAGAGGACTCATCCTCTGTAGGAAGATCACCTCTCACTACCCAGCGAAAGTGCTCACAAGCCACCGCCATCTTCCTCATCACACCAGTCAACTTTGGAGGAAGGTTGTGAATAGCAGCAATCATATCAGTACTCAAGTTCTGCCAACCATCATCTGACACTCCAGTAGCAAGCTGTTCCATATACGGCACCAGTCCATCCATATCCCGCTGCCGCCTGCGGGAGCTCCTAGCAGGAACCACCGCAGGAGCTATGGTAACAACCTGCCTCCGATGCCCGGGATGCGGGCGAGGACCAAGATCTGCACATACAAACAAGGACACCATCAGTCCACATATATCAATATGAAAACTACCAACTAGCTCAACTACACTATGTATAAAGATGAACATAAAAATATCACGCATACATACCAGCTAGTCCCCATGCCTGGCTAGGAGGTCAGGGCATCTCAGGGTCTCCTTGAAAATCCATACCCGCATACGAGTACTCCTTGATCACTACAGGAAGCTGGATCCACTGCTCCAACAGCTCCTCAGTGAAAAAGTGGCCCACTCTACCGCCACCCTCGTGGATCATCATCTGGCACCATTTATACATCCTCGACTCCCGTGGACCACTGTCCTACACAGCTCGATGAGGACGAAGTGTAGGTACTTTCTCAAAGAAGAAAGCACACAAGAAGGAGCCAAAACAAAAACCAGCGCCAGTAGTCTTTGACTTGTTCAGCTGATGTCGAACAGCCTGCAGATACATCTAGCCCCATGCATAATATGTGCCAACTATAGCACGCTCTACTAGCTATAGCTTACCACCAAAAATCTTGTGACTCCCCGTGGAACCCAAGATACGCTGCAATAAGGTACCCACTACCCGTGTGGACAAATCCTCGATGTCACACATCATGATGTAAGAACCACGCACATATGCTGTAGTGTAACAGTGCCGATCACATAGATCCTCCAATGTCTCCCCCCGAGACAACACAGGTTCCAAGTCACCAAACACTCCCAACATAGGGAGCCCAGTAATGAAGTATACATCTACCAATGTAATCTTAATGTGCTGGATCTAAAAGAGGAACACCTCCTCATCAACATCCCAGAAACCTATCAGTATTTGCATCAGCAAACACAAGCTTTGCATGAGGGGTATCCTCATAAATTTCAGCAATCTGCAATGGGATAATGTATCTCTAACATTCCCATCATGTAAGGATGCATCCCTGACACTCTTGTAGTCTCTCTCTCTCCACTTGATCTCTGGCATCCGGCACAAGCAAAAACCCTAATGTGAGCCATTACCATCATCAAAAAACACTGAAAAGAGGCCAGGGCGCACCTGTTTGGGCAAAAGGAGCGCCCAGGGCGCTCAAAATTGCTCCATAGGTGTGCCTAGGGCACACCTTTTCCTTCAAAAGGTGAGACTTGGCCCCCATGAAACCCCAAACTTCTCATGGGGGGCCTCCAGGTGACCAAATCCAGCAAATAAACCACCAAAGAGATGAGTTTCAGTGAAAGCTTTTACCTGCAAGTCACGACACGCGAAACCGTCGGTTGGATCAAGAGAAATCAGAAAATGAAGAATTAGGGCCCACCTCTCCAACTCCACAATGAACAGTGACAATGACAATTCACCATGTGGACCCCCCCCTTTTTATAAGCCCCATTTGACCTAATTTCTTCTGATCGACATAATAGGACCATACAGACTCCGTTTGAGACGCGGTTTGTGCCACTGGTTTCAAAATTCTGCCCTTTATCTCTTTATGAGATCATCATCTCATGTTTAATAAATAAATTTTGGGACCATTTCCCACCAGTCACCTCGATTTACGAACCATGACATGACGATGCAAGTGTCTACGGACCTGTACTTGTATCACACTTCCCGACCGCAACTCATGTGAGTTTTCAGGCCACCGCCTGTTAAGGAATGTAATTTTTACTTTTATTTTGTCTTTTAACACATAATTGTCTTTTCTATTCACTGCACCTTACGCGGACCTCTGGACCACTATCCACAAAATGATTTCTTTTTCTTGCATGCATTTGGCATATAAGTGCCCCCAGACTTGCACTCACATCCCATGTAGTAAAGTCTGTCCACCACAACACACACACACACTCTCCTTACCTCTGTCCGAGAGCCATCTTGGTTTGCATGCCTCTGCCACACTAACTCGCAAGCCTCTGCTGCGATCTATCCCGTGCATGTATTGGTATGTTTTAGAGCCTTCTGCACCTTTGGACCTCTGTCCACCGTCCCGACATGGGGCACAGCTTGTGCCACTGCAATCGGTTGACCATATTGGAGTTTTGTTTAAGCTCTTTTCTGACTCCTTAAAACAATGAAAATATTGCCGAGCGCAGCTGCTTCCTTTCCTACTTGCTAAAGTATAGGGAAGGGTGTCTAAATTGTCTCGTTTAAATCCTTTTGCGGACCATGTAGACCATCAATTGAAAAGGACCTCCTTGGCACACTCAAGCCAAGACCGTTCCCCTCTGCATACTTTTATGCTTTCTTAGGCAGAGGGGCTACAGTTCACGAAAAATCTCACCATGGGTTGTCATTAATCTCTTTTTCAGCCTTCTCAACAAGAAAAGATTGCCAAGTAAACTTGGTTTTGTTCATGCTCATAAAAGTATCTAAATGACCGTCCAATTAGTATAAGTTTAACCTTTTCCGACCTGATTGGACTACCAATGGTAAAGAAGTCTCTCATCCCCTATAGGATGGGTGAGCTCTCCTATGTATACTTTTATCCTTTTTCGGGCACAGGATACTACCAAGGAAAAAGAGCCCCCACTGGAGTCTTCTTCGTGCTTTCAGACTCTCTAAAATTGAAAGCACCATCGAGCATTTACCTTCTTGGGCTCGCCAAAAATCCACGAGATCGTACCATAATGGCGTCCCTAGACAGCACCCCACAGAAAACAGTTTGGCAGCATTCCCACATTGGGTAGCCTTTGTTTAGAGTACTCTGGAATGTGTCTTCCTTGGATCCCATCAATATCAAAAGTGTCTACCTCCTCCAAGTATTTCCCATCTGCAGTGACATCCCCGGTATTACAGCTATGATCCCATTCCCATGAGCCATTTTCATTTGCTGCCTGGTCCACCGTACCGTCATACTCTGAACAAAGGAAGTTTGAGTCTCCCACAATCCCCCTACCCCTGTTCAGTTCTTTCCCTTCCCTCCCCCCCCCCAAATTCAGTGAGTCAGTCTGTAGATTGCTTCACACCTTTCGGTTATCTCCCTCGCGCTCCTGGTCAAGGAAACATCATTTCCTTGACTAGGGGCAGGTCTCCCTCTGTCGACGCCAACACACATATTCTAGAGGATAGAACCAGAGGTCCCTGTACCTTGGTTTCATTAACATCATTGATGAGTTCCTTGGACCACTTGAGAGGAGTCCTTAGTGCCTCTCGGGATGGTCATTTCTCACGTGCTCGACTCCAACTACATCATTTCACCGTTGAGATTCATACAGGGTTTGGTCCGCACAATATTTGGTCGAAGACCCTGAATGTCACCTGACTCTAGCACGTTGGTGAGTCTACTCAAGGGACCTAAACAAGTTCATGTCCCTTGCAATTTTTGGGTTGCGTTGGAGACAGTGATCAGAAGCCCCAGCAGTGCTTCGATATACCTTTATGATTGATGCAACATACTTGTATCACAGAGACTCTGACTCTCAATCAGCGAGTCCATACAGCTATGTATCATTCCAGATCTAGCAGACAGTTAGTCATGAAGATATAGCATTCCATGAGAATTCCATGGGTCCAATGTACCAGATCAACATTGTATTCAGCCTCACATGGAGGCAGCCATTATTGTAACATCAGTTGTATATGATCGGCTCTTGTATTTTAGAGCTTAGATCAAATTATTCTTTTGACATTGTCATGAGCATGGGGATGCCCGCCTCATCCATATACATGTCACACATTATTTGTATCTCACCCATTGATGGGAACCATATTAATACAAAAACCAAAAGCCACCATGCCCCAGCCCCGGAAGCACCACCTCTACGCAGCAAATCCTATGATGTCCATCGGCCATACGTTGAGCTCCTGCCCTCACACATCAGGGGGAAATCTGTTAACCCAAAAATCCCCCACTCAGCTCTCAATGGCCTACACCACCCAAGGACACCATCTCACGACCCTCATATCACTCCATTAGACCCCCCACACCCTCAAAATAGCTTAAGGATGAAGAAAAGGGCTTAAAACCCCCAAAAAGGAGCCCAAAATACTCTCCTAGGAGCTAAACCCCCAAAAGGGGGCTAAAACCCTAAAATGAGCTAAAGTTAGGGCGAAAGGGGATAAAAGCCCAAAAAAGGGGCTAAAGACCTGACCAAGGGCTTAAAACCCTAAAACCCCTTGAAAAAGCTATGAAAGGAGGATGGGGGGCCACTCTCAAAACACTTCTCCCTTGAATATTGTTATGCTACCCATGGATGCCTTGAGACCTTTGCCTCTCAAGCCATCCACACTCCCTCTCCTCCATTTCCATTGAGCCATTGCTCCCCCATCCAAGAGAGGTGCTTCCATAAGCTAGGGCATGGTGGCCCATTTCCACCCAAAGAGAAGGTATAACCATGTTTCATGCTTTGTTTCTTTGTTTCTTAGTTTTCTTTGCTTTCTAACCCTTGTTTCATTTGCTGGTTTATGTTTAACATTGTTTTCCAGGTATTTTAGTTTATTGTAGCTTAGGATTTGTTTGCAGGTCTTTGGAAGTGGAACCCTAACTTGTGTTTGCAGAGGGGTTCACCATTGTTTCCATCTTTTCTTTGTTTTCCTTACTGTCCTTTACAGTCTGTTTTTCCATTTTTACAGTCTTTATCCATGCAGGAACCTACCCTTCTATCCTATAGATAGAAGGGAGTCATTCCTGCCTCTGTAGCAAGGAGAAATCCCTACTACAGGGGGTATCTAGGGATTATTGGGAGAGATTTAGGGGGGCATAGAGAGAAACATTTATATGCATGAAAAGAAGGGAACACTAAGAACATTTGCTTTATATGTAACCATAGAAAACATTTGTTTTCTTTTGATTTTATTCATTGCCTTAGTCGTGAACCTAACCTATTTATTGTGCTTAACAATATCACGTGCACATTTTACTTCTACATATCGCATACGGGTTTTACCTTTATATAATGCACGCGCGTTTTAGGACTATATAAGCAGTGGATTATTTTTATCTGACAACAACTTTACTCTATCTAAACCAAAAACAGATTATCGTGTTTTTTTTTCAACAGAGCACAATCCCACCATTGGAAATATTCACAATACACATTCTCCATCATTCTTTTTGTTATCTACATGCAGCATTGAGGACATATTTCATGGTTGGGGAGCACATAGGATAAAATATCAAGATTCAATACCATTTCATGGTGATGGTTGATATACACAATTGTACAAGAGAATCAGCTTTAGGAATAATTTATGATTTAACTTTCATTTACTTATTATTGAAGAGCATCAAAGTTAAATTTTCTCATTCATCATTGTTTTGATGGGAAATATGAAAAATTGAGAAGGAAGATTGAAGCACCTTGAAGGATCTATAGTTCTAAAGCACTAAAGGTTTGAAAGCTTGTAATTGAGGAGCTGCAAAAACAAACTATATTGAATTGATCATTGTGGTGATGGGGAATGTACGGAACCGAGGAAGAAAATCAGCAAGGAAGAAGAGACCTCAAGAAGTCATTGAAGAAGAGAAATAAAAGAAAAGAATAGACATGATGAATCAGATGCTTTCTTTGGAAACTAATCCAAATCCAATTATAGAGGATACCATGGTTCATCATATTAATCCACCACAAGAAAAAAGGAAGCATTCACTAGAGGGACCTTCAATTTCCACAATATTTTTTGAACAAGCACCCCATGGAAGTATTCAAGAAGAAAAATGTAGGTTCTCATTCAGGGATGTTTTGATTCCCACTTCAAGTCCAAGTGATAAGTTACCATCTCAAGATGAAGCTCATGAAGAGGCATTGGACATGGAGGCTACTATTGAAGAGGTGTTGGACATGGAGACTACTGTTGAAGAAGAAAATTGATCCGGATTTATGTAGGAACGCAACAGAATACACAAATAACCATAGAAACAAATATGCAGTGGAAATAACACTTCATTTCATTAATCAAAGAACTAAAACTTGTTTACATATAGAATGGAAATAAACTAGCTAGAGTGTTGGTAGCTTATCTCTGAGAAGAGATGTGGCGACTACATGCCTCTGAACTCTGTCTTACAATGACTCTTGAAGGCCTATATATTATTGAGAAACAATGAAAAACCTACACATCCAAAAACCTAACCCTAAGAGGTGAAACACCATAATGTGGACCCCGTTGGGTAACTTGGTACATTAATTTCCTGTGGTCATAACTTTGGCATACTACCTCCATTTGACGCGCATGATACATCGTTAGAAAGATATCTTCAAGGAATACATCCATAAATGACAAATATCAAGTTTGGAACAAACTCATGTCTTCTTGACCATTCGATGCGGAAAAAATGTCATTTAGGGCCTCAAAACGGCTCCGAAAGTTTAGGACCCGAAAACTGCCAAAAATAGTAAATTGTGCTAGAATTAAGGAAACTAGAAAAATGAAAGAAACAATGGTGGGGGTCCAAGTGGAATAGGTGGGTGGCCACCAATATCCTCCGGGATCATTCCTTTCCCCTTAGGAAGCAATGGTCCCCATTGCGTTGAGTTCTTCCATGAGATGAGGAAACTTTTGCTGAACTAGGTCTTTAGTGAGCCACTTTCCTTGGTGAAGGAGTTGGCCTGCTTTGTGTTACCACCTAAGTTGTACTTAGTGGTTATTTATCAAGTGAGCCTGGTGAACTAGACAAGCATAACTTGTTCGGACTTCAAAAGACCTTCAGAATTGCTTCTGGGAAGTGATTGTTTTACTATATCACATGTTCATACCCCATGGGGGGAATTGTAATAAATGTTCTAGCATGATAGTGTCTGTAAAAGACTTGGATTCTTAGACTTTATTTGTCAATCCGATCATCCTAGGGTGGTTTTTCCTTTGGTCATTATTGGTTGTTGAATAAATGACTTATAATTTCTGAGTTTTTCACTCAATAGCTTCAAAGTTGGGGTGGTCGGCTTGGCATTTAGGCCTATTGAGGTTATTAGAGTCTATGTGTCAATGTATAAACATGCTAGGCATTATGGTTGAGTCAGTGTTTTTTATTAAAATTTAATTTTTCCAAAATTTAGGCTATTTTTTAATAGTTTAATTGGAAAAATTGGTTTTGTAATAAAAGTGGGCTCGGAAGTCAGATTCAGTCATGTAGGTGCTCATTTTCAAGATAAAAGCACCCAATAAACCTATAGACCCACTATTTCCTAGTTTTGAGTGATTTTCCATCACTCAGGTCAAAAATCCCTAAAAAATCAATTATTGGTTATTTTAATTAATAAATTGATGAATAATGGAGCAAATCCAAAATCCTAGATTAGTGGATTCTCAGCCGATTTGATTGAAATCAGACAGATCTGAACCAGATTGACTGGATTTGACAAATCCTTGACTGAAAGAAATGATCTGGACAGATCCAAGGTTGAACTTCAACATCCTTTATGGGGAATTGCGCCCTCTCTCTCTCCTCCACACATGTGGGCTATCCTGGAAACTCTCTGTATTGATGTGTTAGTCTGTGGGTTGATTTGTCAGCTCAATTAGCCCCTCGCTGGACAAGTAGGCTCAGTGGAAGCTCAGTTCATCTTCAGATCGGTATTGATGGACTCTCCTTCAACTGCAATGGTCTGTCTCCTTGGGATTTGCGCCCCCCTGGGCTGGATCTCCTTTTTTTGTATAAATAAAGCTCAGATCACCTCTTCCAAGCTAGTTAGAGTTGGATTGAGGAGCTGTTGCTGTTGTAATACTGTGTAATATCTTTTTCTATTGGAATAAAGCGAAGATTTGGAGGCCAAATCTGTGTAATGCTTTTATATGTGTGGATTTAACATTGTCTTGCAGCTTTTTACCATTGCCTTTCTCTCAATTTATGCATCTGAATCATGTCTAGCTTAATGATTTAGCTGAATCAATAGGAGTATAGTTGGGCAAGTAAGATTACTTGATTTTCAATATCTCATAGTATATATGCTTAAAGATTCAGATCATACATGTTTAAATAAGTTTATTTGGATGTAATCCCTCTCTTTCTTCATATATTTCTATCCAGATCTCATAAGGTTTTGTGCAAGATTGTTTGTTAGTTTTCAGGTAACAGGGGTTAAATGAACTGTGGATCTAGATTGAATCCACTAGGCATCTGACTATTTTGTGAAGGCATTGTCCCTTGGAATTCCACTAACTAGTATTCTTTGCAGATCCATTCCCCGGCAACAAGCGCTCTTCCTTTCCTCTTCCTCCTTTAAATTTCTTCAAAATCAGTTTGGTTACTTGTTTTGCAGCTTTAAATTTGTTTAGATCTATCATTTTCAGAGTTCATCTTACATAGATATTGCTGCCTTAAATCTCATAAAACTAGATCTCATTCCTAAAGAAATTTTTACAAGCATTCTAGATCTAGTTTTAGGGAAAATTGTCATTTTTCAAGGCTGTGAAAGTAGATCTAAAGCTTGTTGAATGCATGGTTGTTTCCTTATAATATAAAAAGTTATATTTATCAATTTAAGTGCTTCATATTGGATGCCCCCAAAGCAATCCAAGATCTTGCTTTCCTTGGTTCTTTTTCCGCTTATTTAAAAACTAGTTTAACTTAGAATTTTTTGGTAAAACGTTTGTTCATCCAAAAGTAATTTCAAATTACTTTTGAGCATATTTAACACTGATAAAATTTCTAGATTTTATCAGGTGTAACAGAAAAGAAGAGGAGGCGCTGTTCGGAAAGCATTTTTGGACCATTCGAAACCCCCAAGGGGGTCTCTGTCTTCCAAAAATTTCAAATTTTTGCAATTTGTAAACCTTTGGTCTCATTTGATATAAGGACCAAGTGGATTAATTTCAGTTTGATGATATTGTAATTGCTGCTAATAAAAAAGAAAAATCTGTTCGAATAGGCTCTTTCGAGCCTATTCACCATTCCCCCTCGGGGGATTTGCGTCTTTGTCATTTTTTAATTTTTTGTTCATCTTTTTTCAATCTAGTGTAGTTCTAATATGCAGGGTAGTATACTTTGACTTATAATCATTGCCATACTCCATATCTGGTGGTTTCAAAGTAATTTTAATGATTACCCCACGAGCCTCCTTTTGAGCCGAAAGGTGAAGAAAGGGTCGTGGTAGCCTAATTAGAAAATTGTGGTTTTCTTATCTGTTTATGCTTCATCTGCTATCATAATTTGTTTTAGTAATCATAATAAAATTGACCCCTCCTTGATTCCCTGATTGAGGTCCACTTGGACTGAAAGAGGTTCCTGGAGGGTTTTCTTTTTAACAAGAACACCTCTTTTAAAATTTACTAAAAATAACAAAGACTCCGGTGTGTATGCTCTGTACTTGGCTGTGGTTCATCTGATCAGTCAAGCTACATCAAAATCACTTGAGTGACTAGAATAATTAGGATTCACACTCCCCAAATTGACAAACCATCAGGTGAAAATCAAATGCCTCGATCAAACCATTACGGTGGCAAAATACCCAAAGGAAGCGAGAACTCCTGAAAAGTGACCTTGGGGCACCGATCTCTGTTACACCTTCGGGTGCATTATGAACAACAACCTCAGAGACTCCATTCAACCCACATATTCCTTGTAGGTAGCCATGATGGTTTAGTTTTGGACATACTTCAAGTACCCCCTGGGTATATCTGGAGTCCCTGGGGCCTAAGTTAAATTACTCGTCTTCTTACATTAATTTAAAATTAACCAAGATACAATTGTACAACATTCATTCCAGCACTTGCAAGCACTCTTAATTGTTTTTCGACTCCATTTTCAAGGCACTGGTCAACTGTTTATTTCTTTCAATCTATATGTGATTGGGTGTCATTTTCGTGCTTACTTGTGATTATCTCATCATGTTATTTGTTGTTTACAATTGTTAAATCGAAACTCCTAAAAAAATTAGTCTTTAATACCATCATCATACTAAATAATTTTTCCTTAGTAACTTAATAGGGTCTTCCCCCCTTGGCTTTGTTAGGAGTTAAGCCTAAACGAAGGAGTCAAGAACAAGGTGACAGCCTTGACTCGAGACTTGCCCTCAAGGACACACCGAGTGTCTTGAAGATTTTTGCCATGTAACCCAGGTGTGTGAAAGGCGGCAACAATTTGACAACTCGATATAGCTAGATATTCTTCTAGTGAGTGTTCTTGATCTGTGTGTCCATAATTCTATTAGTTGTGGCTTGTTCCAGGAAGTCGGGGTTTAACTCTATTGGTGTGAGTTGTTCTGCCATGTCTGATGTGTCCAGTAGAGGTGGAAAGTAGGGTCGAAGGTGGTCCACATTGAACACTGGGTGCAGACCAAGGAATGGTGGAATACTAAGCTTGAAGGCATTGTCCCTGACAGCCTTGGTGATGGTGTATGGCCCATATTGGAGCAGGCGAAGCTTGTGGTGGGGTCCAGTGAGGCGCTCCTTCTGCAAACGTAGCCACACTTTTTCACCCACCTAGAAGTTGTGTTGCACCCGATGCTGATCATGCCATTGCTTGTACTTAGCATTGGATCTATCCAATATGTCATGAACCTATTGGTGAATCTACTAAATGCGCTCAAGGAAGTTGTTCGCCTTAGAAACTTTAGACTGGACATGAGCTGAATCAGCCTGAGTAGCTACAAATGGCATGGCTATGTCAATGGGACATAGGGGCTGGAATCCCAAGCCCATCTGAAAGGGGCTATGGTCGGTTGAGTTGCGGAGGGCCCGGTTATAGCTATGTTGTACACAGGGGAGGCTCTCATCCCATGTGCATGGATGCTTTGAGTTGTACATGCACAAAATGTGTACGATCATCCGGTTGTTGACCTCTGTCTGGCCATCAGTCTGGGGATGGAAAGCTATGGACTTTGTGAGCTTGGTGTCTAGAATTGACTATAGGATAGACCAGAATGTACTAAGGAACCTGCTATCCCGATCTAAGATTATAGACTGTGGGATCCCAAAGTGTACCCACACTCTTTCAAAGAAGAGTTTAGCAATGGATTACGCTGTGATATTGTTCTTGCAAGCCACCATTATGGCCATATTTGAAAATATGTCAATGACCACGAACACATAGTCATTGTTGTCCTTAGTAGAAGGAAGGCCCAACATGTAATCCATGGAGATGGATTCCCAAGGTCGACTAGGGGTAGGCAATGGAATATATAGGCCTTGCTTCTTGATGGACGGTTTGTCAATGGCACAGGCAGTGTAGGATCGGATGTACTTCCCGATGTCTTTTCAAAGGTTTGGCCAATAGAAATAATTCTACAATACTGCCACTGTTTTCTAGACCCTGAAATACCCAGCGACTCGACTGTAGTGCGCTTCCCAAATCATCTTGGCACGCTCGCTTGAAGGAACACAAAGGTGTCCCATGTGACACAGTAGTGCATCCTGGAGGTGAAAATTTGGAACTTGGTTTCCCTCCAAGAGCGTCCTGTATGTGTGGCTTAATTCTGGATCGCTCTTGTAGAGAAGCATCCAATCAAAGGTCTCGTTCCCACAAGATTTGAGCACAGTGGTTATCGCCACAATCGGTGGTCAGCTGAGGCAGTCTGCAACATTATTTGTGCTTTTCCTTCTTATACTTGATATTCAATGAAACTGTTGTAGATATGTGGACCACTTCTAATGGAGATCGTTCTGTAACTTCCCTTGTGTCTATATGAACTGCAAGGGTCAATGGTGTGTGTGGATGATCGTTTCCTTCCCCAAAATGTAATGCTTCCATTGTCAGCAAGCCTATACAATGGAATACATCTCTTTGTCATAAGTGGGATATTTGTGGACTATGTCAGACAGTGTCTCACTGTGATATGCCACTAGATTCCCTTGTTGAGTAAGGACTGCCCCAATAGCATAGTCAGAGGCGTCTGTCTCGATCTCAAATGGTTGTTGCAAGTCTAGTAATGTGAGCACTGGGGCACAACAGAGGCGATGTTTCAATTCTGCAAACACATTCTATTGAGTTTATGACCAGAAGAATTTTGCTTTTGCTCCTCCCTTGGTGACTTGACTCAAGGGCCAAGTGATATGAGAGAATCCCAACACGAACCTGCGGTAGAAATTAGCAAGACCCAGAAAGCATGCGAAGCTCTATTAGAGTAGTTGGGGCTGGCCAATCCTGAATGACTTGGATCTTGGTTGGATCCACATGTACCACATACTCATCAATAATGTATCCCAGATACTGAACTTGGGTCATGCCAAAAGTGCATTTGTCTAAATTGGCACACAACTTGTGTTTTCATAGCGTTTGGAGGACCTGTCAAATGTGGTGGAGGTGCTCTTCCCAAGTCTGGCTAAATATTAGGATGTCATCCAAGTACACTACTACAAATGAGTTGGTGAATGGCCGCAAGATGTCATCCATCAGTCTCATGAAGGTTGCAGGAGCATTCATCAGCCTGAAAGGCATGACCAACCATTCGAAAAGGCCCTCCTTGGCTTTGAAGGCAGTCTTCCACACATCAGTCGGTTCAATCGGTACCTGGTGATACCCGGACTTTAAGTCGATCTTGCTAAAATATTTTTCCCCTTTAAGCTGGTCCAAGAGGTCATCAATCCATGGGATAGGGTAGCTATTCTGGACATTGATCTTGTTCAGCACCTGATAGTTAATACAGAGTCTCCAAGTCCCATCCTTCTTCTGTACCAACACAATCGGGCTCCCACAGGGCGATGAACTTGGTCGGATGTGACCCTTCTACACAGCTCCTAAATTTGCCTCTTGATTTCATCATTCTCCAGAACAGAGCATCGATAGATTGGTCCATTGGGCAGCGGCGTACCTGTGGTGAAATCAATGGGGTGCTTGACTTGACAGTGTAGAGGAACCCTTGTGGGTGAGGTGACTATGTCCCGGTACTCCTCCACGACCTTGTCCATTTTTTGTTGTCATGTAGATGGGCCTTGTCTGGAGGTCGTGGATATGATCTTCTTCTTGCCCTGAGGGTGGATCATCAAGAAAAGAAATTTCCCGGTTTTGGAAATGAGCTTACTACATTGTTTTGTAGTAACCAAAGAGATAGTGATAGGAGGTGGTACCTCTGGTACCCTGTACAACTTATTTCCCAACGTAATAATAACAACGTGAGGCCGAGACTCATACACAACATGTCACTTCCATAAGTATGGTTGACCCAATAATACATCACAAACATCAAGAGCAACAATATCACATAATACCTCATCGGTGAAGGGCTTGATGCTGTAGGGAAGGCGACACTGTTGGCTGACGCAGAGATCCCGTCCTTGGTGAAGCCACCCGATTGTGTACGACTGTGGGTGTGTTGTGGTTAGCAAGCCCAACCGCTCCACGACCTCTACTGAAATGAGGTTCTTTTGGCTCCCACCATTGACAATGAACTGTAGTGGGGAGCCCTTTACCCACATCTGGGAGTGGAAAAGACGCTCCTCCTCCTCTGAATCTTCTAGTTCTTCCTTTTGGATCTTCATGGTGGAAATGGTGGCATTGGTCTCTGCATTGATAATCTTATTTCCTCTGTCATTCACCTTCTTAGGTACTGATTTGGTGTCAAATTATGCATCTGATTCGGAAGCCTTTATCTCGACCACTAGTGACTTCTTGGCCTGACACTCACTGGTGTTGTGAGTGGGGCTCTTATGGAAATCGCACCACTTTCTTGCTTCCTTCTTCGGCTTCGCAGTTTTGTTCTTTTCTTGCGGCTTTGGAAATTTGTCTTGAGTCTCCATGCCTTGGCTGTGTCCTTGGTTCTGTGGTTTGGGGCACCTTTCGCTTGCTTCTGATTCGCAGATCCAAAGTCTTGCTTTCTCTGTTTCAATTTTTGCTCAATTTTGGCAGCATATCCATATTCCATACCAAGCGAGGAGATGTCAAGGAAATCCATTTCCTCCTGAATGTATCTGTGCATACAACTGCAGTACTTCAGCACCAAATGTTTCTCTGAATATTTGATACCCAACTTGGTGCGCAAGGTATGGAACATATTCGTCATCTCATGCACATCTTGATCTCTTTGCTGCCACAGCGTAGTCCATTGTATGTACTTGCCCTCATAGCTCCCCACGGGATAATGTTGTCCCTTTGTGTCATCTTGGAATGAATTCCAAGTGGGTACAGCCGAGAACAGAGAGGGTTCCTCCACGTCCTTTCCCACTAGTCCTTGACATGGGGGGCGGCTTTGAGTAGTGAAAAAGTAATATTTTCTCGGTAAAAAAAGTCCTGAACCAAGAAATATCCTTCTAATAGATTCAACCATCTATCTAAGACGTCTGCATCTATTCGGCCATCAAATATGGGAATGTCGAAGTTTACTTGTACCTTAAAAGGGTTTGCGCCTCCAGAGTGGCTGCTAGATGCAGATGCGCCACTAGTGGGAAGTCATTGAAGGATCTAGACGAAGTTATCCATCATCGCGTTCCTTTGTTTTTCAAGGGCCTCTTCGAGCAACATTTTGATAGTATCTTTTGTGCCCTCATCTTTCTTTTCGTCCCCCATGGGAGGCCATTGGGATTTGCGAGGATGATCTTGCGAAGGTTCAACCAGATCGAGCCCTAACTCTTTATACCCCGCCCTCGTTGGGGACATGCAAAGAAAGATCGAGAAAGAGTAGATTGCTTTGATACCACTGATCCGGATTTATGCAGGAACGCAACAAAATACACAAATAACCATAGAAACAAATATGCAGTGTAAATAACACTTCATTTCATTAATCAAAGAACTGAAACTTGTTTACATATAGAATGGAAATAAACTAGCTAGAGTGCTGGTAGCTTATCTCTGAGAAGAGATGTGGTGGCTACATGCCTCTGAACTCTATGTTATAATGAGGATTAATGAAGGCCTATATATTATTGAGAAACAATGGAAACCCTACACATCCAAAAACCTAACCCTAGGAGGTGAAATGTAAGAATGTGGGCCCCATTGGGTAACTTGGTACATCAATTTCCTGAGGTCATAACTTTGGCATACTACCTCCATTTGACACACATGATACATCATTAGAAATATATCTTCAAGGACTACATCCAAAAATAGCAATATTGAGTCTAGAATAGACTCATATTTGCCTGACCATTCGATGCTGAAAAAACATCGTTTAGGGCCTCAAAATGGCTCCAGAAGTTTAGGACTCGAAAACTGCCAAAAATAGTAAATTGTGCTACAATTAAGGAAAATGGAAAACTGAAAGAAACAATGGTAGGGGTCCAAGTGGAATAGGTTGGTGGCCATCAATATCCTCCCGGATCAAAAATGTTATCCGGACCATCGATGAGGATTTTGGACTTCCACCATCCAACTACCAGGAAGAGAATGAAGGACAACAAGCTACTACTAAAATGGCAAAGCCTATTATTTTATGCACTAGATGATAGAATTCTAACCCCCTTACCTCCATTAGAAAGCACAAGTCGAAGAACTATGAAGCATATGCAAGTTGATGAAAGACTCCTCAATTCCATTGAAGGTACGCTATCTAAACGTATTATTGCTTACCCAACTCAACATATACTAAATAAATACTTTGTTTCTAAATGTGACGGAGATAAATGTAGATTATTTTTATCATTGTGAAAATATAGGGGCATCAATATTGTTAGGAAAAAGTTAGGGATAAAGATGATAAGGAATTTTGGACCAAGTTCTCATATAGTTAAAATATTAGTAGATTCCTTTGGTAAAATTGGTAAGAACACATGTTCAAAGGACTGCAATGTGGCTCATCATGTGTTGTCACAAGCAATTGTAAACATGGATGATTTTAAGGAACCATAATTATTTAAAAATGTATAAATGTTGGTGAATCTTACCAATTCTTAAAATGCCAACTATAAAATGGTTGGTGATATTTTTCAAAAAATATTTTACTTTCCAAGGATTTTATATCGTTTATATAATAATTTGCTGATTTTTAGGGTGAAAACAATTTACCCCATCAAAATTGGGTGAAATAGGGCCTCAAAAAATGCAAAATGGCGAATCTTTTTTGGGAGAAAAACCCCTAAAAATATCCCATGGGCTAAATTTCACCCCTAAAATTATCCTTGATTGTAAATAAGAACACTAGGGTCAGTTGTTTTCTCAAGACTACATCCAAACTAGTTAATTTGAATGTAAAAACCCCTCGTAGGTATTCTATTAGAAGAGAAAATCTTGACACAACCGATCAGACATATTTTTGAGCCTTTATTGGTCAATTGCCATATCATGACATGAAGCTAGTTGATGCAGTAAAGGGACTAGTGCAAAGTTTTTGGCATGATCACACAAGGCCTTCTTCAAACCGGAAGGATGTACTAAACCTGAGAAGGGGTTCAAAGGATCATGAACCACATATTAAGAATCTTCTTGATATAAAAAAGATAGAACTATACGAGAAATTCAGGAATGAACATAGACAATTGAACTTGGGGAAAAGATCTTTTAAGAAATGTAAGCCCTGGTATGTTAGAATAAATACTCTTCATAACACTTGTTGTTGTAGATACCATGTAGAATATTAATTTTACCATGAAACATTTGTGTACATTCATCATGTGTTGCATACTAACCATGTGCAGGATTGCTCCCTGACAATACCACCGACTTCATCAAGAGACTTCATTCATAGCATCATGTGCAATAGGCGTGAGGGGAAAACATACTACACAAAATCTTGTTTGGATGGGATATGCATCAACTGTGCTGGAATGGCATTATTGATCCAATGTATGCACGAGAGTGGAGACAGTGAATTTGCGAATGTGGTTACGGACATGAAAAGTTTCAAATATATCGGCTATGAAACAGTCCCAGGGAAAGAAAGCAAAAAAATACAATTGGTGACATCTCAGGTATGCATTTATCTATAAATTTATGTTTGCACAGTTACATTTCATTCCTTACTTACAAAAAAAACTAATATTGAGATCATTTTGTGTCACCAGGTACAAGTTAGTGACTTCGTCAAGGAATTTATTAAAAAGACACATCAATATGTTCAGCATGTCCACTTGGCACGATGGAAGGATGAGAAGTTTAGAATATGTAGAGATACATTTCCCCATGGTACTATACTTTCATTTGTTGATTTCGCTAATAAATACACTCTGCAACCTCAAATTGAGATCCAAAGTCAATATTGTCACTTTGAGCAAGTTTCCTTGGTGGTGCATATCACATAAAGGCATGGCCCAAATAGCAGTGAATAGCAAAGAGAAATTCTGAAGGAATATCACTTCTACATAACTGATGATAGGTTCCATGACTTCCACTATGTATGCCATTGCTTCATCATGTTCTATGATCACTTGAAGGGCAGGAACATACAGATGGGTTGACACTGGATTTGGTCTGATGGATGTGTTGATCGGTTCAAAAATGCATGCATATTCCAATGGTTGTATTCATTGCATAAAAAATACAAAGTTCCACATATGTGGAACTATTTTGAGACTAGGCATGGTAAAGGAGAGCATTATGGAGCCGTAGCATGTGTCAAAAAATCCCTCCGAAGAGAGGAATTGAAATTATCTATAGTATCTACTATTTGAAATGCTCAATATATAGTTAGGGGGTGCACGTCAATAATGGGAGAGGAATCAACTATATGAGTAGAATCCACAAGAAAGAGACATGCAGAGATATTTTTTGGAAGGTTGTAGACATAGATCGTTCACATGCATGGGAATGCAAGACTTTTCCTGGGACTCATGTCTTTCATTCGGTTCGAAGCTCTGATAACCCAGTATTTGAAATTTGGACAAGAAAACTCACTTGTTTTTTCCCTCCTTGATGTGATGCTGAATGGGATGGGTGCGAATCATTGGATTGGGTTAATGGATGGGATCGCATATTACTTCCACTTGATCACAATGCAATTTTTGAGTTAACTTTGTTGGAAGAATACCAACCATCTATTTCTATAGATTTTGATCATGTCTTAGACCTTGGATAACCTAGTATGATGCATTTCCTGAACATATTTTTGTTTATTTACTTAGTCTTCAAACTCATATTAATGGCCTTGTATCACACGAAAAATATTTTAATCATATACTTGCTATCATATTATGTAGGGCACATATACATAGTGGTTTCCTCAAAAAATAGTGAATGTGGTGGTGATTATTGGTTGGGACATTGTATAGAGGGAAATAAAACCCTCAATATGTCCATGACTGACAATGAAAACAACCACTTTCCAATCGGGTCTATGGTTGTTAAAGGTGAATACCTTACCCACGAAAAAAATACAAGAAAGAAGGGTGGATATGTTTACAAGGATTACAAACCAGGTGCAAGTGTTTATCACTTTACCAACTTAATCATTGGTACAAACCTCTAGGTACGAACAGTTCCTAGCCTATATTCATCGAAGGTATGCTACTTCTTACCAGATACAGAGCATGAGAGACTAACGGAGACCATTATTATAAGAGATGATCCGAAGGGCTTGGTTGTATGATAATAGGTGGGATCTAACATGATGAGGTATGTTACATACTTTTAATTTTATCATGTATGTTTTTTATGAATATGTCAATTTTTTGCTCTTGATATACCAAATTTTCATTTATGTTGTTTATAAATATGCCAAAATTTCTCTTGTATGTCAAGCTTATGAATATACCAAATTTTACATATGATAAATAAACCCTAAGATTATGAATGATCATGTAAATACCAGTAACATGATCATGTCAATATCAATCATATGATCATGACAATATCAATCATATGAACATGTCAAGATCTCATTCACATGTTAAACATAACATTAGAATACATACATGTACCTCTTTAGGTCATACCTGTCAAAGTTGTTTGTAGGCTTTCTTACAAGACTAAAACCCTAATTTTTCGAGTAGGTCATATTGACAATGTTTTGAGGTGATATATAAAACTAGGAAGATGGAAACAAGATGCCACAACGATCACTTTCTGTTTTAAGGCTTGTATAATTTCCTTCTTGATAGCTCACCTCTTATACCATGTTAAATTTTTTATTATAACCATTAGTTCAATGCAGAAATTTAACCATAAAACATTTACATAAATAATTTAACATGTAGGATCTAGTTAAAAATAACAATGCATAAGAGACACAACATTTTATTGCGGGAAACCCTCATGGGGAAGAAAAGCTAGGAACCTTTCTTAGAAGAATTGTGTTTAGAAAACAAGTACAATTGAACCCTGAAAAAAAACCTAACCCTCAAGGGTTTTACAACATGAAAAAACATTAATGACACATGATGACAACAGTACTTATCTCCATGAAGATGAACTCCAAGCCATAAGGATATCCAAGCATATCATTCCCAACCAACAATACAAGGCACCTGCTCATGAGACAACCCTAATACACAATCTCATCAGGAAACCCTAAAATAAGAGTTTCCTTCTCCTTCATGTGCAACTCCAAGAGGACAAATACAAGACATGAAGTGTCTTACAAATGAAGAACATGACTCTTATTTATACATGAATCTAACTTTACAAGTGGGACTTTACTTACATGTGGGACCACATAACTTAATTTTACATTACATTAGACACTAAGCATTTCACGCCAACAAGGGCCAAAATTGGAAAACCATAAACATGGGGCTACAGTTGGCATTGCCATATTTCCCCTGCCCAAAAACGCTAGCAGGAGTTGATGGAATTCAAAATTGTGGCTTTGTGACATTTTTTGTGCACCGGGCATAAGTCCACCAAGTGTCTCTAAACGGTATTTGGAGGTGATTTGCAACTCTCCATAGATCAATTCTTGGGTTTTCGATCGATGAAATGTTGATTTTGTTGGATTCATGACATGGGATTTTAGCTAATAGGGGATCTCTCTCACCTGTCCATTTTTTGGTGACCTCCGTATACGATGGTTTATAAAATTGTTGATGTATTTGTAACTTCGGAATGTATTCACTTGTATATTTCTTATTGTATTTCATTGTACCTCGACAGAGATGTTTATTCCTATGATTGAGAGAGTCATTAATATAATAAAGTCATGTAAATTCATTGAGGTTAACCCTCCATTGTAAGTCAGAGAAATAGTCCCCATAGTTCAGTCATATTAGGGTTATTAGACTATGATTAGACTCTCCTAGTGAGGTCGGCCCTGTAGAGTAATTTTCAAGTGGAAAACAAGTATAAATAGAGAGTGAGACTCTCTATTTGAAACACACACTCACTCAATAGTAGCGCATAAGTGAGAAAGGAATATCTCGCACAAGTGAGAGAGATAAAAGTTGTCGGAGGTCATTCTTGTAAAGTTTGGGTTTTACTTTTTCTTTTGGTGCTCATTTTATCTCTGAGGTAGTTGCGGTGTTTTCTCCTTTATGGTTTCCCTGAGGAAAATTATTTGTGTCTCTTTCCTCTTGTGATTATTTATGTGCATTTTATTCTCTTAGATAAGATACTAGATCATATTGATTAAATGATAAAAATATAACATGGTATTAGAGCTAACTTGAGAAGAAGACACTATGTAGCTACGGAAACTAGGGCTTCCTAGTTGAAGGTTTTCTCTGCACAGATCATCAAGCAAGGAGGGATAGATAAATCACCTCAAAAGGATGCATCTATTGGTGGTATTATTTTCTGAATCATATAATTTTCATGGTACAGTCTAAATATAGCTGCAATGGCAGCTAATGGAAAGTAGGGTTTCATGCCTGGAAACCCTAGAAGGATGAATTTAGTAATCCTAGAAATTTTTCTATAATGTGATATTGGAGAAGGATCAGAAGACGAAATGTTTATAGGTGGAAGATAAATTCGTTCTGTACAGTATGTAAAATTGTCATCCTCATATTTTCTATACTTTAGGAGATATGGTTCCTCTAAATCAAGGTTCCAGCCTCCTCCAGAATACATTCATAAACAAGTGACCTAGGTATATTTTCTATATATCGCGATAGGAAGGTCAAAACAAACTTTCTCAAGATGTGGCAGGTAGGGAATGGAATTTAGTTTCTGTAGCAAGTTTTTCATACCTAGAATGTGAAATGGTGACACGTGGGAGTTCGTACAAGTTTGTTATACTGAATAGTCCCCAAAACAGTCACCTTGGGAAAATAGGAATAAGTCCCACTTGGAGAATCAATTTCTTCTCTAACATGTGGGGTTAGAAAGAAGACTTATCAGGATATCATAGTGAGACGTTTCAGGCCTAAAGGATCTGAAACTTTGGAGATACAACAGAAGAAATATCAGTCATTTCTAGAGAAGAAATTGGAAAACTAGGGCATCTTGTTTCGGGATCTTCCCTCCCCTATTTTCAGAAAAGGAGTACATTGGATAGCTTTCCTTGAAGAGGCCCATATTTCTATCCAATAAAATGTTTGAAATTCCAAGTTTTTAAAATTAGGGTTTCTCTGACAAACCCTAGATCATCTAGCTCCGGAACCAGGACAGACACCTCAAATCGGTAAGATCTAAATATTTGTTATTTACATTTGAGGTTATCATTTCAAAATGACTAATCACACTAGCTTGATGACAATATTTGTGAAGCTGACAACTTCCAAGTATGGAATTATAGGACCTTTGTGATCCTTGAAGAAATTGGATCAGTATTTCAGTAAGAAAGGTCTAGGAGCCAAAGGGAGATAAGGCTAAGGCTAGAGCCAAGAGAATCATTTCATATTCTATTAAAGATCATCTCATCACTCATGTTTCATCCTTGAAGACACCAAAAGTCAGTGTTCAATGCTATGAAGAATCAATCGAAGAATAATAAGGTATTGTTATAACCACCTTGAATGGCCTCCCATGATCATGGGATTCATTCATTCGAGGAATGTGTGCCAATAGGAAGTGATTACCTTCAGTGGACTCTAGGAAGAGTGCACACAAGAAGAATCTCGTCTCATAATAAGAGAAGAGAATATGGGATCAACTAAAGATCAATCTCTCACAAAGATTCCTCAAGCGATGAGGAATATGAAGGAATCAATTCTTGAAGAACCTCTTATCCATCTTAGCATTTGGATAAGAAATGATGATGTTATGAATGAAGAAGATGATGAAGTTGAAGGCTCAAGAAGGATTCTACCAACAGAAGAAATAAAGATAAGTATTTGGATTGTCTTTTCCTGTATATCTAGTTGTTTATATGACATTTCTTAGTTGTGAAATGTATTATGCATGATAGAATGTTTGCATTAATGAACAATATACTACTAATATGCATGTTATGGGTAAGTATCCTATAGTTATATACAAAACTCCATTGCTACTTATCTAGGATGAAACCTCTTTGTTGACATATTGGGATTAGTGCACAATCTCAATAATGTTATGGTAGAGATGGAAGGCATCTAGAAAGTTTCTGTGTATACAAGATATGGATGAATGTTGTATTAGCTAAAATAGTTGCATGATTATATCTTTATGCATAAGAATTTTCCAATATGCCTTATGAAATGTTTCTAACCATACGACTAATGCATTTGACTTGTAGTAAATATCGCGTACAGTTGCCTACAAGAAAAGAAGGATGACACTTGTTCTGAAGAACAAGTGATGACAGTTCAAGATTCACTCCAATAAACATACATAAAGATGAACCTGAAGCTTCCATAGTGAAAGAAAGAGATTCAAAAGAATATAAAGAGAACGGTAGATGAAGAATAATCCAATATGAAAAATAGTATGATGATACTTACAAAGCAAGAAACATGCCTCAGACACACTCTAGTTATGTGACACTATTGAGCGACATCATTGATGCAGAGCCTTCCAGCTATGAAGAAGTAGCCAAGAAGAAAGGGAAGGAAAGTACCAGTTCAAGAAGAATGATGTCTAGGATGCGGTATTGAGACCTAAAGGGAAGTCCATAGTGACTTCCATATGGATCTACAAGATCTAGCATGCAGTAGATGGAAAAATCATGGTATACAAGGAAAGATTCATAGCATGACGATTCTCACAGAAAGAAGGCATAGAATACGAAGAGACATTTGCAACCACTAGGAGTTGAGACACATGACAAGCTAACTCATGAGTGAAAATTAAAGAAGGCCTTGTACGAGATTAGAATACACCCATGGGATAACAGCTACATGAGGAGCTTGAATATCACATAGAGTGATGAATATCTTAACCTTTCCTACAAGGTTGAAGATGAAAGTGTAAGAGGATGACAAGCTCATAGATGGGTGCGAGAAGAACTTTTCAAAAGGTTTGAGATAGAGGATGTTGGTATCTAGTGACCCTAGATGGATACATAGAATATTAGTAGCAGAGGAAGCTACTTGTCACTCCAGTAAAGAATGTTTCAATACATATAGTACGAAAGGAAAAGGGAGAATGATGCTTTGCTTCAGAGGGAGTGATTGCAGAATATCTTGAGGTTCGACATGGTACGATATGATGGACAAATTACTGATGGCTCTAGGGTTTACTGAGAGTAAAGTGGATTCCAACCTTTGCTTCAAGGTTGAAGGCAAAATACCAATGATGCTCCTGTTATATGTCGATGACTTGTTCCTGACAGGAAAAGAGGAAATCATTAAAGATGCAAGAAGGAGACTTGATGCCAAGTTTGAGATGAATGACTTGGGTATGATGCATTAATTTCTAGACATGGAGGTGTGGAAGAGTACAGATGGAATCTCCCTTGGACAAGAGAAGTATGCAGTGGAGATCCTGAAGAGGTTCTGGATGATGGACTACAAGGCCATGGCCACACTTATGGAATCAAACCTAAAGCTATTTAGTGATTCTTCATCAGATATGGTTGATGCCATGATGTATCGTTAGATTATTTGTTCATTAATGTTCATAACAAATACGAGACCATACATATTCTTTGTAGTGAACAACCTGATCCAATTCTTGATGGATTTGAGACATGCTCACCTAGTTGAAAATCATGTAGTGAGGTACCTATAGGGTATAGTTGATGGGCTCAAGTATGATACAAATCAGAAGACTAACCTTCATGGTTATGTTGATTTGGAATGGTAGAGTGAATGAGAATAAGAGCACCCTAGGTTTCCTCTTCAGTTTGAGATCTAGTATGGGCTACTGGTTTGGCAGGATGTAGTTTTGCATGGTGCTGAGTATAGCCAAGGAAAAATATGTTGCCACTTTCTTGGCTATTTGTGAGGTAGTATGTTTCTTTTGAAATCCAATATTATATTTGATTGATCTGAATTGCATTTTTTAATTATTTAGAGAGGACCAGTGAAGCTACAGTATGTGATCCAGAATGAGATCTCTCGAAAGAGGGTGAGGTAGGTTATCTGAGCATAAAATCCTAGTGAAGCTTGTAGGTTGCTCAAACGTAATCAATCTTGTAGGTTGTCCTCGGATGTAATCATTCCTAGAGAATCTCGTAAGTTATCCTTTGGCGTAATCAACCATGATGTGATACTATGCTAGAAATGGTCAGAGTGAAGTTTGAGTACTTCAGAGAGAAGCTTGGTTTTCTTTAGATCAAGGTTCCCTCCAAAGGGAAGTGATGATCCTTTCTTGGATGGTATTAGGTGTGTCCTACCATGCCGGTGGATGTAAGTGTTGATCCTTTTCGACATGGTGGCAGGCTAGGCCTCCCATGGTCGGATGTAAGTCCTAAGCCTTTCTGACATGGTGGCAGGATGGGCCTCCCATGGTCAGATGTAAGTGCTGAGGCTTTCTAACATGATGGCAGGCTGGGCCTCTGATGGTTGGATGTAAGTGTTGAGCCTTTCTAAAATGGTGGTAGGTTAGGCCTCCCATGGTCAGATGTAAGTGCAGAGTATTTCTGACATGGTGGCAGGATGGGCCTCCCATGGTCAAATGTAAGTGCATATCCTTTCTGACATGGAGGCAGGTTGGGTCTCCCATGGTCAGATGTAAGTGTAGAGCCTTTGTGACATGGTTGCAGGCTGGGACTCCCATGGTCAGATGTAAGTGCATATCCTTTCTAACATGGTGGCAGGCTGGGCCTCTCATGGTCAGATGTAAGTGTAGAGACTTTCTGACATGGTGGTAGGATGGGCCTCTCATGGTCAAATGTAAGTGTAGAGCCTTTCTGACATGGTGGCATACTGGGCCTCCCATGGTTAGATGTAAGTATTGGGCCTTTTTGACTCTGGTGGCAGGTTGGGCCTCCCATTGTCATATGTAAGTGTTGGTCCTTTCAAACATGGTGGTAGGTTGGCCCTCCCATGGTCAGATGTAAGTGTTGTGCCTTTCTAACATGGTGGCAAGTTGGGCCTCCCATGGTTGGATATAAGTGATGAGACCTACATCAAGCATGAAAAAGGATTGGCTCTGTAGAAATTCCTATGACGAGTAGAATTCAGCGATAGAACCATTTAATCGAGATAGAGGGAGTGGTGATGATTATGATCCAACTTTGATGATGATCCAGCTTTGATGATGCTCCAACTTTGATGATTCTCCAGCTTTGATGATGATCCAGTGATAAAGACTTGTGATGATGTAATGTGTCAAGAGAATACTGTCCTAGTTAAGAGGGAGTGTTGATGCATTTGTAACTTCGGAATGTATTCACTTGTATATTTATTATTGTATTTCATTGTACCATGACAGAGATGTTTATTCCTCTCATTGGGAGAGTCATTAATATAATAAAGTGATGTAAATTCATTGAGGTTAACCCTCCATCGTAAGTCGGGGAAATAGTCCTCATAGTTGAGTCATATTAGGGTTGTTAGACTCTCCTAGTGAGGTCGTCCCTATAGAGTAATTGTCAAGTGGAAAAAAAGTATAAATAGAGAGTGAGACTCTCTACTTGAAACACACACTCACTAAACTATAGTGCATGAGTGAGAAAGGACTAGATCGCACAAGTGATCTAGAGAACAACCGTCGGAGATCATCCTTGTATCTTTGGGTTTTACTTTTTCTTTTGGTGCTCATTCTATCTCTAAGGAAGTTGCAGGGTTTTCTCCTTGATGGTTTCCCTAAGGAAAATTATTTGTGTCTCTTGTCTCTTGTGATTATTGTTGTGCATGTTATCTTAGATAAGTTCCTAGATCATATTGATTAAATGATAAAAATCTAACAGAAACTAGGGTTTTGCTCAGTAGGGGACAATTCATTTCACACCAACGAGGGCCAAACTTGGAAAACCATGGACATTGGGGTTGCGGTTGGAATTTCCATATTTCCCATGCTCAAATACACTAGCAGGAGTTGACAGAATTCAAAATTGCGGCTTCGTGACGTTTTTTGTGCATTGGGTACAAGTCCACCAAGTGTCCTTGAACGGTATCTGGAGGTGACCTACAACTTGCCATAGATTGATGCATGGGCCTCCAATCAAAAAACCATCAATTTCATTGGATTCGTGACATGGGATTTTATCTAGGGGACCTCTCTCCTACCTTCCCATTACCTAGTGACCTTCGTATACGGTGATTTCTGAAACTAGGGTTTCGCTTAATAGGGGACAATGCATTTCACGCCAACGAGGGACAAAATTTGAAAACCATGGAAGGTGGGGTTGTAGTTGGTGTTGCCATATTTCCCCTACCCAAACAAGCTATCAAGAGTTAACAAAATTCAAAATTAAGTCTCCATGACGTTTTTTGCGCTCTAGGCACAAGTCCACCGAGTGTCCTTGAACGGTATCTGGAGGTGACCTAGAACTCGCCATATATTGATTCTCATGCCTCTAATCTATGAAATACCAATTATGTTGGCTTCGTGACATGGGATTTTAGCTAGGGGGTCTCTCTCCCACCTGTCCATTTCCCGGTGACCTCCGTATACGATGGTTTATGAAACTAGGGTTTTGCTTAATAGGGGACAATGCATTTCATGCCAATGAGGGCCAAACTTGGAAAACCATGAACGATGGGTTTGCGGTTTTCATTTACATATTTCCCCTTCCCAAACATGCTAGTAGGAGTTAACGAAATTCAAAATTGCGGCTTTGTAACATTTTTTGCGCACCGGCCACAAGTCCACCAAGTGTCCTTGAATGGTATCTGGAGGTGACCTGAAACTCGCCATAGATTGATGCTCGGGCCTCTGATCGACGAACCATGAATTCCCTTGGTTTCGTGACATGGTATTTTATATAGGGGGGCCTCTCTCCCACCACTCCATTTCTCGGTGACCTCTGTATACAGTGGTTTCAGAAACTACAGTTTCGCTCAATAGGGGACAATGCATTTCACGCTAATGATGGAAAAACTTGGAAAACCATAGATGCTGGGGTTGTGGTTGGAGTTTCCATATGGCCACTGCCTAAACACACTAGCAATATTTGATGAAATTCAAAATTGCGGCTTTGTGACGGTTTTTGCGCATTGGGTACAAGTCCACCAAGTGTCCCTGAATGGTATATGGAGGTAACCTGAAACTTGCCATAGATGATGATTGAGCCTCCGATAGATGAACCATAGATTCCATTGGATTCATGACATGGTATTCTAGCTAGGGGGCCCAAGATGGTAAATGTAAAAATTCAAAAAAAAACATAAGTAAAAAAATAAAAAAATAATGAAATATAAAATTAAAAAGAATAAAAAGAAGGATACTTATTCTCAACATTGTAATAAATATAAAGAATTTTTTATTTTTTTTATTTTTCATATCCTAATAAATTATAAGAATATAAATGTATAAGAAGAAGAATTTAAGGAGCAATAATATAATACTCATAACCATAGTGAAATATACTAGTAACAAGGGAAGCTATCCTTTGCTTTTTAGATTTAGTTTTTTGAAACTATTAAAGAGGCATCAAAGTTTATTATATATTGGATATTCCAATGATTGCAATACAAATGGGTGGTGTTGATGTTATATTGGGAGTACAATGATTACAATCATTGGGAACCATGGTTCTTAATTTTCAATTTCCTTTCATGAGATTCTCCTTTGAAGACAAGGAAAATGAACTTAAAGGTATCCTGGGGAAACCCTCTTAAGTGATAATCTATAACATCATGAAAAAATTACTAAAAATGGGACAACATGGTGTAATTTTATAATTGTGGTCACAATATGTTTAAATATCTAGAGCCTATACTCTCGTGGATCTCCAAATAGTTGTTGACAATTGTTACAAGGTACTTGAATAGATGCCTAAAGTTATTCCACCCACCTAAGATTTTAATGATGCTATTCACATGCAATTGGAAAATATACCACCTAACTTCATACCTTTTAGGTATCCATATGCACAAAAGAGTGAAATTGAGATTATGGTTTGAGAAATTTTAGATGTTGGCATCATTCGTCCTAGATAAATTTATTTCTCTATAACAATGGTGATGGTTCACAAAACTTAAGGTCCATGGTGTATGTGTCCATATTACAGAGATCTCAACAAGATTACTGTTAAATATAAGTTTCCTATTCCTGTAACGGATAGATTGTAAGGAGAAATTTTATTTACCAATTTGGATCTCCACTTTAGATATCATCAAACCATAATGAGGTAATAATATATTCTGACAATAGCCTTTAGAACACATAAAGGTCAATATTCCAAGGCACAAATTTCTTCTTTCTATTTTTATGCTTTTGGGGGAATTTGGTCGATAATATTTTTTCATAATAGATCTTACAATATTATGAAAATCCCTTATTTATAGTGTATTATTTTAGATCTTCAGATTAATTGTCATTATCTTAATACATGAAATATTGAATAAAATGAAACTAGGTTGAAAGAAGAAATAAAATAACACACCATCAACAAAATAAACACAATATGTGCCCTGGGAAAACACGATATGGAAAAATCCTAGCTAGAAGGTGAGGCCACATGTACATGAAAGTGAAATGTCAATGTACATGTCTCCAAAAGTACATGTATCAAAAAGTGCATGTCTCCAAAAGTACATGTATCCAAAACTATCCAAGCCACATGTACATGTATCGAAATGTACATATATCACATAAGACACATCAAAAATCAAGCTTCCTCTTGTTCTTTCACGATGTTGATCCTCTAGGAACAACTCTAGGACCAGTGTGTGTCTCTAGATCCTACAAATTAAATATCAATTGTTAAATTCAACTAACTATGTACTAATACATTAGCTCAATAGAATACCATATCTAAATTAACTCAACAATTATCAACATGTTCATGGACATTGCCTGAAACACTTGGTCATTAATGAACATCTCACCTCAACGAGAGACTGTGACAAAGGGGATTGTGTTCCTTGTGTAGCAGATGGAGCTATTGGTTGAACATCAAGGATGGCCACATCCATGGTCAAACCAGAGGGGAAATGAATTTTTGTTGTTGGTGGTGGCTACAATCACCAAATGTTGAAATAGTTAGACATTTGCATGAATAAACAATAGGCAACAATAATAAACTATGTCTAGATCATGTTCAAATAGTTGTACCTCTCTGTAGCTTGTTTTTATTATAGATTCCACATTGACTGTTGCATCGATAACTCATGATGCTGGTGGCTACAATCACCAAATGTTGAAATAGCTAGACATGCATGAATAAATAATAGAAAACAATAATAAAATATGTAAATATCATGTTGAAATAGTTGTACCTCTGTGTGACTTGTTTCCATTGCAGATGCAACACTGACTGTTGTATCAACCATCCCTGTGAGGTTTTCAATAGAAAAATATGGATCCTGATGCAGTAAACATGCAAATCAAATGTTAACAAAAACAAATTTTTAACTGGATTTCAAGTTAACCAATGAATATCATCGAAGGATATACATTACCATGGTATCAGTAGCTCCATGGTCATGGACAACCGAAGTCTTGCTAGGAGTATGCAACTCATATACACATGACCCTTATTCACGTATGGCCTAGGAGGAGATGCAAATCCAGGCAATGGTCCAGATGTTTTGGTTGGTGCCTATAGTCAGCAAGTGTTCATGTAGTTAGACATGCATGATTCAACGAACATACATGTATTTAAAAAATGACATTTTTAATTGTTTACCTAGAGCCCAGATGTTTCCTCGGTCGATACGATCATGGATGCTACCTCCATATTAGATTTTCCTAGTGAAGGATATAGCATCTGCAATTTTAATGATTGTAAATATTAGATCGTAGATAGCATTAGTGAACTTACATGTACAGTATGTGGAAATTAACAAATTAACAAGTATTAAAAAACTAAAATTTTAAAATGTCTACCTTGGTATGACATATGGAAATGGGTGCTATATGAATCTCTCCACCAACTAATCGATTAGTGGATGGAATGTCATTCCCCCCTGTAGAGTGTGGAACATAAGACTCTAGGGCATCACTACCGAGATAAAGCATCAACTGCAAGTTCACAAAATTAATATATTATCTCAAACTATATATATGTGTACAAAGAGGAAAATAAATGAATAATTTATTACAATTAACCATCTGCATACATCACTCAAAATCCCCCTGAAGGAAACATTTGAGGAAATACCCTAGCAGGGACGACCACACAATGTGCACTCATGAGGCTCAAAACTAAGTTGGGGATGTGCTTATGGTGTTGCACTAGTAGATGGTCTTGTACTAGTGGGTGGTACTGCACTAGAAGACGGTCCTGCACTGTGATGACCTGGTGTATGTACCACACCAAAGACAGATGTCCCTTCCTCACCCATATGTAGAACCATAGTGCTATGATGAACAACTTCCCATGCCAAACTCAAATATACATCATGTTTCTGTGGAATAACATGATGTATAGGTGGGACATCTGTCCTAGGAAACTTCCTAGGAAGTGCAAGGATAGGGATATCAAGGTCTCGAAGCCTGACATTGGGTTGGTTTTGGGGCATCTCCCCACCGATCCCATGAAACTGCAAGATATCGAAATAGTTTACATGTTTACCCAATACGAACTTTGCATACATATTTCGAAGGAAATACAGGGGGATTTCCCTATTGTTATTTGGTGGCATATCAAAAACCATATACCATCTATCCATCCAGTTATCAACAAATGGATGAAATGTGCACCACTCAATAGAAATATGAGGCCTGTTTTCATTTGGTATTTCTCCCGTCTAAGGGTCCCTAAAAAATCAAAATACATGCTCTTTGGTTATCTTCAACTTTTTGATTGCATTGTAGTCTAGCCCATCAGTGTATTCTTGTATTTTTCTTTCTCTATATGATGTAATATCATATAGTATATTGCTTGACAATGAAATAGTCTCAACAATTGTATCCAAAGTGGATGAAAGCAAGTGACGAATCCTGTCACCACCACTAAAAGCCATACTAAGTCCCCTCAAGTAGGAAAGATAAATCAGTATCTCGACATTTGTGTCCATAGCTACAACTGCAATAAAAACATCAACAAGAAAATCATTAGAAACATATACATGGTATATAATGACGTCTCTTCAAAATTGAAAATGTAAATTAAATCAAACTCAAGTATGCAATTTAATGGCATTCACTTACATACATTTAAAACTTAAAATTAAACATTTAACAATTAAAAAGTAAGTTTCATTCAACTTCTTTCTAGAAGTTAAGGAACTTCTTAACCCTCATTGGTGACTTTTCCATGCACACTTGGGTTTAAACTTCTTGGAATTTAGGAGTGTAATTTTGACATGTTTTGTCCTTTATGTCCTTTGGATATGTAAAAGACATGGGCGAGGGACTATTAGGATATGTGAGGCAATAAAAGGGGTGATACAGGGCTGCCACCAATCCTCTAAAAATAATTGACTCGATCATGGTTAGCAACACTCTCACGACACATTCTAGGTAGTTCATGGGTGTTCACCATTTGCATTGTTGTATAAACATGGAAATCAACCAAAAGTGACATGGGAAAATGAAGAATTTGTGGACTAGAATACAATTGGTTGTATATGAGATTAGACACTCGACATGTAGAAATATATTACCCATTGTTTTTACTATTTTAAAAAATGGTTGATCAACCTAGTGATGCAGGGGCATAGACTGTTTGAGTAAAGTCATTTATGAATTTGCTAGGTCAAGGGAACTTAGGGAGACTTAGGGTCTCACATGTTTCTAATTTGCTTTATTTTGTTGAGAGGTTCAATAAACAGGATAAGGATACTAGAATATCATTTTCCCAATGTAATTGATAGGGTTAGTTGAGCATTTCCAGAATTGTAGCATCTAGTTAGTGATTTGTCAAGTGAGTATCGCATGTTATAGGATCAAAGAAGCATAATTCAATTTGTATTTATTTTAGATGATGACCTTTAATTAATTATGTTTTTGGTATCTCAATAGATCTAGGTTCAGAAATGCATGGTGATTATGAACTCTTTGACGGTGCGATGAATACCAGGGTTGTATGGCGGTGTTAAGACGTGTTGACCTGTAATTCGATATCACAGTGAGAAGGTATATTTCAAATTTTGTTTGTCATTGTGATAAGGCCATGGGAACAAAGGGTAATTCATATGTGTAGAACAAGAGAAAAGTGTCGAGGAAGGTATAGTTAAGACAAAAATGAGGTGGGTGGTATAACCAAGAAGTGCAAATATTTTAGTGGAAAAATGGTGGTGGCTGCTAAAACTGGAGGAAGGAACAAAACTTGTCATAGTTACTAGTTTTCACTCGTTGTTTATATATATATTGTTGATTTATATATAATACACCGTTTATGTTTAAAAGGGCAGGCCCAAGAGGAAATTTGTTAATGTGTTTTGGAATTTAGTTAAGGGTTCTTAACTAAGAGGCAATGTATAATTGCATACACTTGTGATGAAATTTTGATTATGTTCATGGAAAAATGATTGTGATGAAATTTTGAGAAACCAAGTTACTAATTTTTTATGCATTTTTTCTATTCACGCTTGTCCATGCATTTCATCTTGTTATGGCCATATCCAAAGAAACTTATTCAATTAGAATCATGGGGAAATGGCCTTTGAGGGTTGTAAATTTCGGTTTCATGTGGATGGATACATTGTATAAAGGGAGGAGTTATATATTTTTCTATT
The DNA here is from genome assembly GCA_001517045.1 of Pseudotsuga menziesii. Taxonomy (NCBI): domain Eukaryota; kingdom Viridiplantae; phylum Streptophyta; class Pinopsida; order Pinales; family Pinaceae; genus Pseudotsuga; species Pseudotsuga menziesii. The sequence goes on from LPNX011056359.1 coordinate 326,934, forward strand.
TTTGGTTGCATTAGGAATTTTTGAGATCTTGAAAAGGGATTCGTTGTAATTATTCACTCATCTTGGTTGAGGGAGATGTGAATTTAATTAGAGATTGGGTTATTTCCAATTTTCTAAATAATACAAAATTTGGTTGTTTTAAACTATTAAAAAACCGTAATTTAGGTTTATAATTGATAAAAAAAATCTATGGGTGAATGAATTACCTGATTATATGAATATTCATTGGTGAATTTTCCTCCCCTCCAACTAAATCAGGCTCCTCCAATACTCCACAACACCCAATTCACTCTCGTTCAACCTGAAATTTGTGTTCCTGATTGGTAGAATGTCATTAGAGGAAATTTCAATTTAAAATGGGCCTTCCAAAAATAATACAAATTCCATGTCATCATGTATTAGCCAATCAAAATGCTTTAAAATTCAAAAANTACTATAAATTTGGGGATAGGTATCATAAAAAAAACTACTTTTTTTGTTCGTATTTTTGACATGTCTCCATGTGTGTTTACTCAAATTTCGATCGGGAGAGCTCGTTAGATGCAGAATTATATTCTACATCCAAAAATTACCCACTCGACATACTTTTGATGGGCCTCGCTACCCCAAAAATAAGAAATACCTGAAAAAAAAGTGATGATGATGTCATCATCACGTATTTTCAGGTATTTTTTGTTTTTTGGGTAGCGGGCCCCATCAAAAGTATTCCGAGTGGGTACTTGTTGGATGAGAAATTTAATTCTACATCCAATGAAATCTACCGATCGAAATTTGAGTAAAAACACAGGGAGATATGTCGAAAATACGAACAAAAGGTAGTTTTTTCTTTTCTTCCTCCAAAATTAATAAATATTATTTTATTATTTTAACTATTATTTTATTAATTTTCCTTAGGAGACTCATTTTGAGTTGAAATTTCCTCTAATGGCTGCGGGTTTCGGGACTGTGTATATAAATTAATTTTAATTTTACAAAACATGTACGCATTTTATAACTACATATTGTGTATGTGTTTTGTAGTTATATAATGCGTACATGATATGTTTGCCTATCCTACATGTCTCATGACATGTCAGGATCGGGTTTAACCATAGCAAGTGCTATGTAGCCAAAACGTGTTATATTTTTATGTAACGTGATCGTGTTTTCAAAAAAATAGGATTGCATCTAAAAAGTCCCTCATCTTCTTGCACTAACCCTTATACTTATTAAAAAAATACCACAATTAAATTTAAATTCATAATTTTTATAAAAACATCTATTTAGTGGTGAGCTAAAAGACCATTTCCCAAATAAATATAGAAAAAAAAAATTTAAAAGCATTTTAACGTATATATTGAATGTTCATGATATCATCTACTTTAAAAAGTGCATATATTTCCCATACTTATTTATCATTCAATATAAACAAAATAAATAAAATGATTAAGACACATAACACATATTTTCACAAAATACACTCCAAAATTATTTCCAACACCCCTAAATGCTAGTTTTGCATGGAGAAATTAGCAGTGGACTTGGAGTGAATCTAGCCTCTAGTTGGCCCAGTACCAACCAAGCAAAAAAAGTGGGAATGTTATGATTGGTAAATCTACTCCAGATTTTTGTTTTTTTTACCTAGTTTTATTTGTTCTTTTTGGGTTTGCGATTTGGAATATGTGACTTGGCATAGTTTTTATTATTCTACAGACTTTCCTTTTTTATATGGTTCGAACGAGGTGGGGGGTCATAGTGGCTTTACGGGCCATTTGTCAGGTGAGGTTGGGGGCTTTGTCTCCTCGGTCACATCACCATTAAAATATCATTGTAATCCTGTCAGAATTCTAAAGACTTGATGGAAACATGAATTCCATAAACAAGCTAAGAATCTAAGCACATAATTAACCTCACTGGGAATTGCAGAGAATTAGCATCAGGAGAGAAGAAGAGGATTTAATTAACACACATAATGAATGATCGATAACTGATAATTTATATTATTAGAGTGGTAATGCATCCTTATAAAGGAGATTTGAGTTGATGGAAGACAACTTATTGGTACCTCATAAATCAGACTTACCAAATATGATAAACCCCCATACGTGGCTAAAGCACTTCCCAAATTAATCAAGGACCTCACGAATTAGAAAAAGCATGAGTGAGTTTTCAAGAGGGATGGAAAAGCATTCTAATCCTCGCATATAGAGAGAAAGTCATGGAGGATGGGTTGGCAACAAAAGATACCAGTATCCTAGTTAACTAGCTTTACCTTATCCATAGAAAAGATGGATAAAAGCATAATTAGGCATAATTTGTAGGAAAGCGCAGTTACTAATTCTATTAGTCAATAAAGTGGTCAAGATCAACCTGAAATCAGAAATAAAGCATTCCTGGGGTATAGATGGCATGTGTTGACTTCAAGGTGCAAGTGGATTCCAACTAATTAACTAGTGGGTAGGAATTTAATCAAATAATGACTAAATATTTTATCCTAAGTTGTGAGTGGGTTTAATAATATCCCAAAACCCCCTTTAAGTCTAAATTTATGATGGTATGTCAAAAATATAGTTGTATATAGGGATCAGCAATAAGGATATGGTCACCCTTTAACAATTAATATGTCCAAAAAACTGAGGAAAGAGAAAAAACTAAATGGGGAAAATCCTCCCTCAAGATAGGACATCAGAGAAAAACAAAAAATGTTGTTGATGTTGCTCCAAACTAAATTCTGATGCCTGGAGGAATCTTCTACTTTGGAAGAAGATAAATATGCCCACCTGGATGAAGGAAATTTGCAGGATGGAAACTAGGACCATGTAGAAAAATTGAGATCCAATGATGTGAAAGCTCTTGAGAGTTGTAATCAGCTCCAAGATGATGTAATTACTTGAAATTCGAACCAATAGATATGAAATCATCTCTATATAGGTGAAATAAGAGTCCAAGCGAATGTATTAGGTATCCAACTTCATTTACACAGAGAGGATGGGTGCAAGTGATCATGTAGGAACATAGAGAAGGAATAGGATCAAAGAGTGTGAATGCATGGGCTTGATAGGTTGATATAGCTTCCAAAGAATCCAAAAGAACACATATTAGCACTTCAATAGACTCATGGGAATACACTAATAAATAATCCTCTATGGTAGAAGTATGAAAGGAGGAAGGAAGGAGATCTTCAAAATCTTCAAAGAGGCTATGAGGATTGATGCCAAGAACAAAGGAGGAGATGCAAAAGTGCATGATATCAACTATGGTAAGCGGTATGACACACATAAGACTTGATATGTCTAAGCAAACATCTAGGGAATCATTAAGTTGCACACCATCAATGAGAGAGTTATGCACCAAGTGTGAAGGATATGGCACATATATCTCAGAATATAAGATAAAAGACATAGAGAACAATGACTGTGTGAGTGAATCATCATCCATAACAATAGAAGCTCCATATGTCACTTATTTTTCATCATCGGTATCTTCAAGAGACACATAAAAAGTTTGGTCTTAAATATGTTCTTGTTCATTGAAGAAGGAAGCATTCGAATCAACAACATGAATTGTAGGAGAAAATTATTCATCTTAAATAACTTCATCAGAGAATGTAGAGGATAATAAATCTTGAGAGAGAGAACACGAGGAGATGTTGGGTTTGCTCCATGCTTCATATTCTACTTCCTTCATACCCAAATCTTTTTCCAAATTGTTCCAAATATCAAATGGATATTCAGTAGAATATATGAGATGATGTATATTTGGAGACATTCCCAAACACATAATTCCATAAGCTCTATCACAAATATTCATCGAGTCAGTATTCTCTTCATAAGGCTCGAGTTCGCTCAAGGAACCAATGTAGACGTCAAAAAGGCATTACCTCTTCAAGTATGTGCTCATCTTGGGATTCCAATCATCATAGTTGAAAGGAGGTAGTAGAGGAACTTTTGAATCTATATTGAAGTTGTTCTACCTCCAAATAAACATGCAAATATGAAAGGAGAATTAATTGATGAGCTCCAAAATCTATGATACCATGTCAGAACTTTGATATCCTAGGATTTGATACCATTTTTTTGTCCTAAAGTTTGTGCTGATTGCTTAGCACAAAGTTTAGGCACCTCAAATTGAATGAATCTAGATTTTTAATAGAAATGAGGAAATTGAAGGGGTGGATGAATGAGAAGCCTAAAACACAGACCTATAACCATATGAAAGAAAATGGTAAACTAGGATGATATAAAAAACATGTGTCTATAGACAGTAAAAATGTATGAACCAACGAACAACAAGTTTTGTAATCACAAACAATTGACCATATAACCAATAAACATTCTTCAGACAGAAAGACATTCTGCAGAAAGAATTACAAACATGTGTAACCTATAATAAGAACCTAGGACAGAGACACTATCCATCATAATATTTATTACAGACATAAATAGTATTTGCATGAAAATAAGATAACAATGGTTCATAAAGGATCTCTCATACTCTATACATTTACAAAATATAAAAATAGGTTGAAACAATCTCAGACTGATACTCAACCCTTACAATCAAATATACAGCCCCTCGGGCTGGAAACTCCCATTTTCCCTCTTTGTCTCTCAATAGCTTCAATTCGTTGTTGTTTTATATAAAAAGTACATGAGATCTTAGCTATTACAAAACATTTTGGAATGCAATTTTGTCAACAAACTCAAAGCTTCAAATTAGCTACAAAGGATTTTGAAATGATGAAGTGGCTTGACATCTTGGCAGCCAAATATTCTGTTCTTTGTAACTGATTCCTTGGAATGATGATTTGATTCCTGTAACTATGGAGTTAATCACCCATATTTACTTTGTCCTGCAAATTCTCTGACACCTGGAATAAAGTCGTCATGTGTTGGCCTTCTAGAACTGAATGCTAATTCGATGCTTGAAGAAATGGACTTTGATTATTATTAAAGAAAATACTCTGCGAACTATTTTCTTTTTACTGCCATCTCATCCTTATCACCATGAAAATCTGTAATTGCAAGGTGACCTTCCAACTGTCTCTGGACACTCTGTTGTTAACCTAGAAATGCTGATTTTATGCCTTCAAAATCGAATCCTGCATGGTTTCCAGTTAGAAACTAATCTGTGTTTAGATCTGAATGATACATGGCACATAATACCACTGTAAATTGATATGCGACATGGCTTGAACATCTGGATACTTGAATATTCAATGCATTGACCGTCACTAGATTTGATATTTATTTTATTCTCTGTCTAATGAAGAAATACCCCATATGCAATCAAAGGATAAGAATTTAGGGTTTTATATTAATGGTTGTCCATGGTTCCTACCAACGAGTGCACAATGTATGATTCATGGGCTCTTGGAATTTTTTTACGTTGACTTCCGCTTCTAGATTCCAAAGAAACCTTTTGCCAAAAGAGAGGTTTAACAAACATATAACTTAGCTAAGATGGGGAAGAGACAACCGAGAGTTTATAAAGAGATTTTATTTTTAAAAGATTATTTTTGAAAATATAGAATATTTATAATAAATAACAATCTTTTAACCTTTTTTTAATAATTATAAAGGATTATTATTTAAAAATTAAATATTTATAATAAAAAAATAATCTTTAAAATGTTATTTTTTGGAAAAAAGATAAGGATAGCTTGGCCTTTAGCGTTTTCCAGCATTGATATTGGGTTTTCATGGAATTTGGCCAATAATCCTTGAATGAATAAGGTAAAAACTAAAAAGACCAAAATCTAAGCTTGAACTCATTGATGTTTTAAAAACTAGGGTAATATAGTATGAGGACGTAGAGCACTATGAACACAAAGAAACATTCACCAGTTTTGGATTTAAGACTTGATGCAAAGGATATACGACTTTGAAAAAAATGTAGGTGAACATTCCGGCAGCAAAAGAGAATTTTTATGGGGGTAGATTCTGGTACCAACATCTGGCTTTCACTGGGGATGGCATGCTCCCTGCGGGCTGCCAAGAACTCGTAGACCAAGTGCCTTTCTGTATAACCATTTATATTCACAATACCTGCTCTGCAAAATGAAAACCATCATAATAGTTCCATTCTCCATTGGGATAGAGTCTACCAATCTACTGGAAGCCAAAATACTGAAAACAATTCTGCTGAAAAATTGTACACCATTACAAACAGAAAATCCAATTGTACTTGTTGAAAACCAAATGCATACTGAAAAAACCAAATAATGACTCTACTGCTGAAGGGTGAAAGGGAAAAAATGCTTTTGATATGAGCTTATTTATGTACACTAGGCTACATTAACCAAATATGCAACTTGGTCAACTAAAATCATGCTTCCATTGAAGCCATACAAGTATCTGAATAACTGATGAAACATTCGATATGGAAATGATGAACAAAAAATCCCATGGAATATCAAAATGCAATTCAAAAGAATAGAAAATCCAAGCTTCATTTGACAAAAACAATCTGACATTTGAATTGCTCAAATATTCCATATAATCAACAAACAGATCAATGAAGTTGTAAAGAAATACCTCTTGTTGTTGTTTCAACTGAAGATCAGAAGATCTCTGTATATCCTCTTTTTCATAATGGCTACCAATCAAATCAACAAAATGTGATGTAGGGATCTGCCCTTTTGTGTATGATGGCTGATATTTATGATGGAAACATAACCAACTATCCCAATTGAAAAACTCCTCTATATAGTTGGCTATCAGTTCATAATAACCCCCAAGATATTCTAGTATCTACTTATTATGATTAAACAATCCATGCATGCAATCTTTTCTATACCACCGTTTCAGTTTTGAATCATCAAACTTGTCTTTATTCTCATAAGATTTTTCAATCTGTATATCAAAAGACAATTGAAATGGTTATATTTGACCTCTAAAGCTTCAATATCTTTCTCAATATACTTTGCAATTTTTTTTAAAAATATGACTTTTGATTCTGAGTTACATGAGCTTGACTTTAAACAAGAAGACAAAAGGGAAGAAAATTATCATCTATTTCCTCATCGGTGCACATATTATTCCATTCTCTGAAATCTTGAATTGAAAGAGAGTTTTCCTTGAAATCTGTCCTCTCCATCCATGTCTCCAAAAAAGCAATCCAAAAATCTGTTATTGATCTAATTGATCTAACATACAAATCTTCAACCCAACTTTTACACTTTCCTTGTAATGAATCATAGAATAGTCTAGTGAAAACATATTCATGTTTAACTCTAAGCAGTTCCGTAAATTATCAGAAATTAGATATATGTTTCACTGTTAAACTCTGATCTTCTCCACTGAATTTAGGACCATTTCTCAACAAATATTCATCTGTAGGAAAAAGATTCAGAAAACCATGAACTTTTGTAAAATCTAGACATGCATACCTTGAAACAATATAAGCAACATCTCAAGTCCTCATTAGTCCAATGAAATTATCAGTGAATCTTTGAAATATGGATCTACAGAAGTTGGAGTTGTTAGGTGAATAATTTGTAGCCAATATTCATATGCCTATTACTTGTTCACCTTCAAACAATAGATCTCTTCATTGCTGTTCTTTCCGGGGAAGATATCTTCGCTCCTTTGTCCCCAGTATGGTCGCCAAAAGATGTTTGTCCTAAATTTTGTACTTACTTCTTAACACAAAGTTTAGGCACCTCGAATTGAATGAATCTAGATTTTTAATAGAAAGAAAGGAAGTTGAAGGGGTGGATGAATTATAAGCCTCAAAGACAGACCTATAAGCATATGAAAGAAAATGGTAAACCGGGATGATATAAAAAACATGTGTCTACAGACACTAGCAATGATGAACCAGTGAACAACAAGTTATGTAAAAACAAACAGTTGACTATATAACCAATAAACACTTTTTAGACATAGAGTCATTATGCAGAAAGAATTGCAAACATTGGCAATTTGTAATTAGAAACTATGACAAAGACGCTATCCATCATAAGATTTATTACAGGCATAAACAATATTTGCATAAAAAGAAGATAACAATGGTTCATAAAGTATCTCTCATCCTCCATACATTTCTAAAATATACAAACACGTTGAAACAATCTCAGATTGATACTCAATCCTTACAATCAAATATACATCCCCTCGGGATGGAAACTCCCGTCTTCCCTCTATGTTTCTCAACAACTTCAATTCATTGTTGTTTTATATAAAAAATACATGAGATCTTAACTATTACAAAACATTTTGGAATGATATTATGTCAACAAACTCAAAGCCTAGAATTAGTTCCAAAGGATTTTGAAATGATGAAGTGGCTTGACATCTTAGCAGCCAATTAGTCTGTTCTGTAACTGATACCTTGGAATGATGATTGATCCCTGGAAATCTGGAGTTAATCACCGATATTTACTTTGTCCCACAAATGACACCTAGAATAAATTCTTTGTGTGTTGATCTTCTAGAAATGAATGCTAATTCAATTCTTGAAGAAATGGACTTCGATGCTTATTAAAAAAAATATTTTGTGGACCTATTTTCTTTTGACTTCAATCTCATCCTTATCACCTTGAAAATATGTAATTGCAAGGTGACCTTCCAAATTTCTCTCGACACTCTGTTATTAACCTGAGAATGTTGATTTTATGCCTTCAAAATCTAATCCCACATGCTTGTAGCTTGCCAGCTAGAAACTAATCTGCGTTTATATCTGAATGGTACCTGGCACATAATACCACTGTAAATTGATATGCGACATAGCTTGAACATCTGGATACTTGAAGATTCAATGCACTTATCATTCGGTTGTCACTAGATTTGATATTGATTTTATTCTCTATGTAATGAAGAAATATCCCATATCAATCAAAGGATAAGAATTTAGGATTTTATATTAACGCTTGTCCATGGTTTCTACCAACGTGTTGTTCACAAAGTATGAGTCATGGGCTCTTGGATTCTTGTTTCGATGACTTGGTCTTCTGGATGCTAAATAAACCTTTCTCCAACAGAGACAGAAACGACCCATACTTTATAAAGAGATTTTATTTTTAAAAGATTAATTTTGAAAATATAGAATATTTATAATAAATAATAATCTTTTAACTTTTTCTAATAATTATAAAAGATTATTGTTTAAATATTAGATATTTATAATAATAATAAAATATTTAAAATGTTTAATTTTTGAAAAAAAGATAAGCAAGAATAACTTGGCCTTTAGTGTTTGTTGGCATGAATACTGGGTTTTCATGGAATTTGGGAAATAATCCTTGAATGAATAAGGTAAAAACTAAAAATACTAACAGCTAAGCTTGAACTCATTGATGTTTGAAAAACGGGGGTAATATAGTATGAAGATGTAGAGCATTATGAACACAGCAACATTCACTAGTTTTGGATTTAAGACTTGACGCAAAGGATATAGGGCTTTGACAAAAATGCAAATGAACATTCCAACAGCAAAAGAAAATTTTTATGGGGTTAGATTTTGGTACCAACATATGGCTCTGACTGGGCATGGCACGCTCCCTGCGGGTTGCCAAGAACTCGTAGACCAAGTGCCTTTATCTATAACCATTTATAATAACAATACCCGTTCTGCAAGCTGAAAACCATCATAAGAGTGCAATTCTCCATTGGGATGGTTTCTACGGATCTATTGGAATCCAACATACTGAAAAAACAATTCTGCTGAAAAACTATACACCACTACAAACTGAAAATCCAACTGTCTTTGTTGAAAACCAAATTCATATTGAAAAAACCAAATAACTACTCTAATGTAATTGTGTGTTGGTTTGATATTCGAGATTCATAAAAAAATATTTTGGTATTAGCTAAGGTTCGAAGGAATTTAGTATTAAATAGCGCTTATTGGCTCTCAGCGCGGGATTTGGATCTCCATGTGGATATTATGAGGAATGGGATCATTATGTATTGTCCCTTTATTGTGTAGGTTGTTCCTTTTTTGTGTAGGTATAATTCTTTCTTATTGGGAATTTACTTTGGTATGGGATGAAAATAGATTAAATAGAGTTGTCACAACTAAACTTGCATATGAGGTAATTTCTAGGGAATGGATTGAAGGAATCCCACCTTGATGAGAAAAGGATTTATGGTTATGGACAATAAAACTAAAAATTAAGTGGTTTCTTTGGCTTAGTATTCAAAATAATATTTTAACCTAGGATAACCTCCAAAGACGAGGTTTTGTGGTCCAGGTTTATGTACATATTATGTAAACAAGAAGAGGAATCTATTTCTCATATTTTCTATCATTGCACATTTTTTAAATCGATATGGATGGATTTAGGTAGGCTTCTCTTGATTTAGAAAAATTGGAGGTTGATAACTTATGAGGATAGTCTATTCAATTGTTTGAATAATAAGGTAAAGTATAAGGAACTACCTTTGTTTGTTATCTGGGAGGTGTGGAAGGCCAAGAATAGGTCCTCTTTCCAAGATATCAAGAATTTGGTTCCTCATATTTGTTCAAAAATTGTTGCTTCCTTCTTTGAATATTGCAAGAAGAGTAAAGAAAAGGATCAAAGAGTGATACTTAAGCCTCGGTTGGATGAAAATATGTCCATTGGATATTTTGATAGTGCATAGAAAGATGGTTTATGTGGCATGGGTATGTTGTTGAAAACTAAAGGAAATCACCAAGTCAAGTTATGGATGGGTGTGGGTAAAGGTTCAACTACTCGTGTGAAATTACTTCCTCTTGTGGGGGTTGTTATGGTTCAACAATAAGAGAGGAATTTTGGATATTTAAACTGTTGGTTATTCTAAGGAATTAATACACTATGATAATTGTACTTATTCACTTTATAATTTTATTTTGGAGCACTGGATGGTTAGAGTGTTAGTTTCGATTTAGAATTTTGCTCAGAAACTAAGCACATTAAGATTATGCTTCTCTATTGGAATATCCAAAACCTAGTTAGAAAAGTGTGTCCTACCACTTGTCCTTCTTTATTTTTCCATTACCCTTATTTTCTTGTGGTTGGGATTGGTTTTTGTTTCCCTTTCCCATGTTCTATAAGCCAGGGTTTCCCTTTCTTTGCTTCTACAGTGGATTCACAGGTCGAAATTCTTGCTTGTTCTTTTGCTGAAATTTCTCCTTGATTTTGACAGAATACTAATAGGAAAATCCCAATAAAGAGATTTCCAGGAAGTCCATATATTTTTGTATGTACTAATGTAGGCCACTACGACATTTTACTACTAGGTGCCACTTAGAGTCCTTGATACCTAACTTTGTACGCAAGGTATGAAAGTTGTTGGTGTACTCCAACACTGTCTAGTCCCTCTCTTGACGCATAATGTTTCATTTTGTGTACTAGTCATCATAGTTAATTACCATGGGGTAATATTATTCCTTGATGACATGTATGAGAGGCCCAAGTGGGATTGACCTTGAACATTCCAGACTCATCTGATGAGTTTTTTTCACAATAATTATCCCACCAATTTTTTACAAGGGGGATGGTCTTGAGGAGCATAGAGGTGATATTTTCCTTGTTGAAAAAAGTGTGGACTTAGAAATACCATTCTAGAACATTCAACCACTTATCTTGGGCATCATCATTGATCTGGCATTCAAATAAAGGAATATCAAAGTTAACTTGTATCTTGAAGGGAGTTGTAACTCTGAAACAACTACTCATTGAAGGTGCATCTACTGTTGTCGACATTCATCGAAGTATGTGGGAAAAATTATCCATGATCTCGTTCCTTTGTCATGCGAGGGATTCCTCGAGTAGCAAAGTAATAGGATCTCCTACTCTGTCATCTCTCATTTATTTCGCCAATGGATGGCCCTTGGGGCGGCGAGAGTGATACTCCCCAAGTGAAACTAGTTTGAGACACAATTCTCTATACCCTAACCTTGTCAAGGACATGCATCGAGAAACACTCAAAGAGCATAAGGTTCTGATACCACTGAACCAAATTTACGTGGGAATGAAATGAAAGAATTTATATAGAATCATAAACATAGACATATTGCGATGAAAATGGAGATACAATAAACACATTCTATTAAATGGTGGAAATAGAACAAACTATAAATACAATAGATATAATGGTGGTAGCTATCTCTAAGAAGAGATTTAGATGTTACGCTCATCCATATCAAGACTAATTCAAAATGAGGCCAAAAGGTCCTATTTATAATAAGCACAAGGGAGAGAACCCTAAAATTCCAAAATTTAACCCTAGAGGATGAACTATCATAAATTTTGTGGCCCTAAGGTGGTTAGTTGAATAGTCAACTTCCTAGGGTCATATTTTTTGCATACGATCTCTGATTCGGTTGCTCGATAGCCCATTGGAAAGGTATATATGAGCTTTACACATTTATTTTTTTGGGGAAATTTTATTAGAAACCATTTCCCCCCCTGAATCACCAAAAACGACGTTTAGGGCCTCAAAATGGCCCCTAAAGTTTAGGACCCAAAAAACTGTAGAAAAATAACTAGGAATTTTCAGAAATGGACAACTGTTCTAAGCCACTGAAAGAGGTGGGTGGCCACTGATATCCATCTAGATCAGTTTCTCTAGTCCTTGAAGAGAATTTATCATCAATGTAAGCTTCCCATTCCATCTACGCCTTAACTGCTTCGTGTGACTCCTTTTCATTCTCAATTTCCTACTTGACTTGGCCTAGATGTTAGAATAATCAACCCATAGTTAGCTACCTTAAACATTAAATTAATCATTTTTGTCTTATTTGCCTTGTTTCTATGTTCCATCATATGCAAGTTGTCATCTACACATCCATAGTGGTCAAACTTGCGTATTTTGACTCATGGAGCGCTTGGGAAACCTCAAGGAATCAATTCTGCTTTATTCCTAGCCTTCTAAGCGCCCTTCTGCTTTTTCTGCTTTATTGCCTGCTTTTTTAGTGCTTTAAGGCAATTGGGAAAGTTTGACTAGGTGAGGTTAACTAGTTTTTTGTCCTCCACATCCTCCACTCTTTTCTCCTATGAAAAGAATGTATGAGTTGTCCTTCCATCACCTTTTAGCTTGCCTAAGTGCTTTTGCCAATTCGTGAGCTCCTTGACTGATTTGGAAACTACTTTATGCACCTATGGGGGATTTGCTTAATTTTAGTAAGCCTGCTTTTGACTAGATTCGAATTGCGTCCTCATGCATTCGAATCCCTTATGTAATTATTTATTGCAGCAACCTATGATGTTACAGGGTTGGCCATTGTACACTGAGTTAATACAGTTTAGTGTTCAGCTCCATATTCGGTCTCTTTTGTGAGTGATTTTGCAAGTACAATTGATAATTGTTGTGAGTAAAATTGTTCTATCACTGGGTTCAATTTCCACATGGTATCAGAGCCATTGTAGATCAATTTCTCTCCAAATTTTTTTTGCAGGTTCGACATCAGTGACTGGGAGCCTTCTACTGACGGCCGGGACAATTTCTGAGCTATGGATCAATCTCAGAAGATCATCTTGACTCCTTTCAACTTTTTTGAATGGAAAGAAAAGATGGAGATACTGTTGAGAGCGAAAGGCCTCTACAGAGTGACTATGGCAACAGAAGTAGAGCCCAATGCAGCTGCAGAGAAGATAAAATGGCACAACAGAAGGGATGAGGCCTATGGTCTCTTGTGTCTGAGTATTTCTAGAGACCTCCTTTTCCATCTTGATGGATTGACATCACCGAATGAAGTATGGGAGAAGCTTACTGATCTTTTTGGAAATATAGATGAGATGAGGGGACATCAAATAAAAAATGAACTGATCTCCCTGATTCCCAGTAGCATTGAATCCCTGCAACTCTATTTCTCCAAGTTCAAAGCACTTGTTTTGTAGCTAAAACAATGTGGGATCGAAAAGAAGGATGATTAGCTGGTCTTGGCCATACTCTCAAAGCTTGGACCTGACTATTCAGTGTTTGTTTCGACCTTCTATGCCATAAAATTGACAGCTCAAACCTGAAAGATGCCTAGCCTTGTAGATTTCATGGAATCTCTCACACAATAACAAGACAAACTGGTGATGATGGGCACCATTAAACCATCCAAAGACCAAGCTCTGGTTGCTGGAGATTCGAAGGTGGATTCAAAAAGCAAAAAGAAAGCTAAAAATCCACCTGAGCAAAAGAGAGACAAGAACAAGTCTCCGAAGGAGCCACAAGGTTCCAAGAAGAACTACCAGAAGAAGAAGAATAAAGGAGAAATGAGCAAGTGTGCATACTGTAGTAAGGGAAATCATACTGAGAGCTCCTGCATGAAAACACAAATAGACATGGTGACCCAACTCCTGGAGAAGAATGGCATCTCCTTTCCAGACAGCTCAAAGAAGAGAGAAGGAGGATCAATTTCAGAAGACAGAGAGAGAGTTCATGCATTGGTTGTTGGCACATCAAGCTCACCTAGTTTCATCATTGATTATGGAGCTTCAAGACACATGGTTTCGACCAAGGAGGAATTCACCTCACTTGACATGTCGAAAGGACCACCAATAGTACTGGGAGATGACTCTCTCACTGAAAGTTTGGGCAAAGCGAGGATTGATCTTGATCATGGTCAGTTCAGCAATGTGTTGTATGTTCTTGGTCTTGCCTCCAACCTCTTATCAGTGTATTAGATGACTCACACTGGGTCTCCAAAGAAGGTCATATTCTCCCCTGATGAAGTTGAGATCAAAAAGATCTCAAGTGGTAAAGTCATTGCAAAAGGAGTTGCAAATCATACTTTGAAGGTATACATGTTCTCACACTTCCTACCTTACTCAAACCCCTCTGCTCTTCTAATTCATGCTAATGAGGCAAGCAAGATTTGGCATGAAATATTTGGACACCTAAATTACAAGTACCTTTCTGATCTTAGTGAAAAATAAATGGTCATAGGGCTACCCGAGATAAAATTTTCCAAAGGAGTCTGCCAAGGTTGTATCCTAGGAAAACACCCAGAGCATAAATTTGAGAGAGCTAGTCATGAGAGAACCTCTACACCCCTCGAGTTGATCCACAGTGATGTTGCTGGCCCATCCCTCATATGTCCATGAGTCAGGCCAAATATGCATTGACTTTCATATATGACTTTTCCAGGTATTGCTGGGTTTACTTCCTGAAACACAAGTCTAAAGTTTTTGGCCTTTTCAAAGTCTTTAAGGCTTTGGTTGAAAACTAGTCTAGGAGGAAACTCAAGGTCCTCAGATCTGACAATGGTGTTGAGTATTTCAAGTCTAAGTTTATTCAATATTGTGTAGATGTAGGTATTCTGATGCAACATTCTATCCCTTACACACCACAGCAGAATGTTGTTGCTGAGAGGAAGAACAGATCACTGAAGGAGATGGAAACATGCATGATGGAGGCCAAAACTTTGCCACCAAAGTACTGGGCTGAAGCTATAAATTGTGCAGCTTATATCCAGAATAGGGTGCTTCATAAACAGCTTGATGGTATGACTCCTTTCGAAGCATGGAGTGGGCACAAGCCAGATGTGACCCATTTCAGGATTTTTGGCTCAAAGGCTTGGGCTAGAATTCCAACAGAGAAGAGGAAGGCTTTGTAGCCCCAAAACCAAGAGTGTCTATTTGTTGGGTACTTTGAAGATTCAAAAGGGTACAAGCTGATAAATTTTAGCACAAACAAATCCTTCATTGAAAGGTGTGTTCAGTTTCAAGAAGAACCCCTAGCAGTAGTGGAAGTTGGAGAAGCCTCTTCACCACTAGAACCTATGAAAGTAAGTGAAGAGATTGTTGAATATGATGATTCTGATATGTCTGATAGTGATGAGTTTATTGCAGATCCTAACATCCCTACAAGGCCAAAATGGGTAGCCAAGACTATTCATGCAGCAGGAGAACTAGCTGGGAATCCCAATGACCCTAGGAGGACTAGATCTCAATTTGAGAGTGCTCTGTGCATGAAGGATCCTATGTTTGCTGAGAAATGCTATCTGATGGTGGAATCAGATCCTTAGACATATGAATATGCAACAAGATATCCAAGATGGCAAGCAGCCATGAAGGAAGAGTTCATCTCACTCCAGAAGAGCAACACTTGGGAGCTGGTGGATCTTCCCCTAGGGAGGAAGCTAGTTTAGTGTAAGTGGGTGTACAAGACCAAATTTGCTGCTGATGGTTCACTTTTGAAGTACAAGGCCAGATTGGTAGCCAAGGGCTACTCACAGGTTCATGGCATAGATTACAATTAGACCTTTGCACCAGTGGCAAAGATGGATTCCATCAGGCTAGCCTTAGCCATTGCAGCTTCAAAGAAATGGGAGATACATCACATGGATGTAAAGTGTGCCTTCCTGAATGGAGATCTCACTAAAGAGATATACATGCAGCAGCCTCAAGGATTTTCTACTAACCCGTCTCTTGTGTACAGGTTGAGAAAGTCATTGTATGGGCTAAAGCAAGCCCCCAGGGCTTGGTATGCCAAGATTGATAGCTTCTTGCTATCACTGAATTTTGTTTGGTGCAAATTAGATCCAAATGTCTATTTGAAGTTAATTAATGGTTCATTAATGATCATCGTGTTATATGTTGATGACCTTCTCATTACAGGAAGCTCAAGGGATGAGATTGCTTCCTTGAAGGGTGCAATGAACCAAGCCTTCTCCATGACATATTTGGGGCTCTTAAGCCAATTCTTGGGGCTTGAGATTGCTCAAACCAAAGCTAGAATTAAGGTGCACCAGTCCAAGTATGCCTTGGATTTGCTGAACAAATTCAAAATGAATGATTGCAAGCCAAGCAAGACTCCTTTCCTTTTAGGAGTGAAGCTGGAAGAAGCTGATTCTTCACCTATGGTAAACAATACACTGTATAGGCAATTGATTGGATGTTTGTTGTATCTTACACATACTAGACCTGATCTTTCTTATGCAGTAAGTGTGGCTTCTAGATACATGGATCAGCCTCATGAGATCCATTGGAAAGCAGCCAAAAGGATCCTTAACTTTGTTTAGGGAACAAGGACACATGGGATCTTCTATACAGCAAAATCTGATCTTGATTTGATTGGGTTTACTGACAATGATTGGGTAGGTGATAGCACAGACAGAAAGTCCACATCATGATATGTGTGCATGCTTGCAAAAGGGATAATGAGCTGGTCAAGCAAGAAACAGAGTACCATTTCACTCTCATCTACAGAAGCAGAGTACAGAGGAGTTGTAAATGCAGCAACTCAATGTTTATGGTTGCAGGGGTTACTTGGAGAGTGTGGCTTCAAATCAGAATACTCAACTACTATCTACTATGATAATCAGAGTACCATTCAAATCTGCAATGATCCAATTCAGAAGCAGAGAACCAAACACATTGAGATCCATATGCACTACATCAGAGAGCTTGTGCATGATGGCACCATTCACCTACTCTTCTGTTCATCTTCAGAACAAGTAGTTGATATCTTCACCAAAGCATTTTGTGAGAAGACCTTCAGCAATCTCAAATCACTATTGGGGATTGCTGATCATGCTGTGAAGCATGAGTGAAGACAAGATTTCCAAATTTTGTTTTACAGTCCATGTTTAAGGGAGGATTTTCCCATTGGGTTTTTGCCTCTTTCCTTGTTTAAATGGACATGCAGTATGTAAAGGGTGACTAAGCCTTGTTGCTAGGCCCTATAATTTTCTGCTATATTACTCATAAGTTAGGCTTAAGGGGGGGTGTTAGAATAATCAACCCATAGTTAGCTACCTTAGACATTAAATTAATCATTTTTGTCTTATTTGCCTAGTTTCTATGTTCCATCATATGCAAGTTGTCATCTACACATCCATAGTGGTCAAAATTTCCTATTTTGACTCATGGAGTGCTTGGGAAACCTCAAGGAATCAATTCTGCTTTATTCCTGGCCTCCTAAGCGCTCTTCTGCTTTTTCTGCTTTATTGCCTGCTTTTCCAGTGCTTTAAGGCAATTGGGAAAGTTTGACTAGGTGAGGTTAACTAGTTTTTTGTCCTCCATATCCTCCACTCTTTTCTCCTATGAAAAGCATGTATGAGTTCTCCTTCCATCACCTTTTAGCTTGCCTAAGTGCTTTTGCCAATTCGTGAGCTCCTTGACTGATTTGGAAACTACTTTATGCACCTATGGGGGATTTGCTTAATTTTAGTAAGCCTGCTTTTGACTAGATTCGAATTGCCTCCTTGTGCATTCAAATCCCTTATGTAATTATTTATTTCAGCAACCTATGATGTTACAGGGTTGTCTATTGTACACTGAGTTAATACAGTTTAGTGTTCAGCTCCATATTCAGTCTCTTTTGTGAGTGATTTTGCAAGTACAATTGATAATTGTTGTGAGTAAAATTGTTCTATCACTGGGTTCAATTTCCACACTAGAAACTATATGGTCTCTTCTGAAATGACATGGTAATCCATATGATTCTAGCTTCAACAACTTATTATTGTATCCATGGCATGTGAGAGCCTCGTTATTCTCTCCCTCTTCCACTTATTTTCTTGGGTATCTCCTTTGTGCTGATAGCTCACAAGACTGAGCCACTTATGTCCCAAACAAACAACATAGGAATCCATTTCGACACATGCTCACCACTTTTCAAGGGTGGGCCAATTACTTTAGAGATTTAGTGTCAGAGAGAAGGAATGGGTTACAGAATAAGCGATATGTCCTCCATCGCAATATGATAATGAAGCATGGGAATATAAAATTCAATATTCAACTACAACCATTGACCTAACGCTTCCATAATTTCCATTGAAATGGTAATAAACGAACCAACATGCAGACACCATGTCATGTAGTCAACTTTGGTCATATTAACTCCCTCCCTTAACCTTTGGATTCATTCAAGGTACAAAATCATATAAAACCACAACATACTAAATCTCTATGGATGGATAAACCCTACCTTTGTATCATGCATTCCATGAGGTGTTTATTGTATCATTCCATTTGTTCATGCTTCGAATCAAGTGTCCTATTCTCGCTTCGAAGAGTGAGACCAATGGTTTCCTCCATATTTGACACTCAGATCTAATCCTTGAGGATATATATATATATATCTGTGTGTGTGTGTGTGTGTGTGTGTGTGTGTGTGTGTGTGTGTGTATCTATATATATTACCAAGAAAATAACTTAATGTCCAAACAACTGTCAAACAATTTTCTACCAACATCTTTAAAATGATTTGTAGGTGAGAANACTAGGGATGATGCACAATCATGAGCTTCTTTAACAACATTTTAGTTGCCACATAAAACTAAAAAACAACAACCTCTCACTTCAAGAAAAAATTAGAGGTACTTGTATAATAAATTTTAAGATGATGTAAAAAGAAAAAAATATAGGAAATCGAATTATAAGATTTCATAATATATAAATTTTACTTTTAAAAATTGTGTACTTGTTTATAAAACTTGTTTCTCTAAAATTGACTTTTTAATTTTCCAGCACAATATGGCTTATATGTATGTGCACCTACAATACTATATGAACTAGTAATTTTGAATCAGTTTTTTTACATATGTAGGGGACATCTTGTACTAGTACAAGACTATTTTTTCAAAACTATTCATTATGCTTTCATTTTTCTATGATTTAATTAAAGTTGGAAAACTATAAAAAAAAGATGTGTGACCATTTAACAATTTAAGGACATAACTTAATAAAAAGTTAAATTTTCTTATATGAATGTATACAAAGCATTGTATTTTGAAATGACATTTGGTGAAAAAAATGGAACCAACTTCATTTACCCACCCACCAACATCTTTGTTACTTCTTACTATGCAAAATCCATATCTACCAAGTGGAAAATAATCAAATTTTAACATACAAAATTTAAGCAATAGTGTGTACATAAAGATATTTAATGCCACTATACAATTTGCAAATCCAAATGAATATATATTATTATATACCATACAAGTTTTTATATATTAATGTTTAAATAAAGACCAAAAAGAGCAATGTTTTGTGCATGTGCATGGTCGTTCCATCGTCCTAGTCTCATTAACAAAATGGTAGGTTTATCCTTTCATCGATGTTTTCTTTTACGTACATTAAATCCTAAGATGTAATTAGAAATACCAGTGTGATTCAGGTGCATTATTACATTATAGTTATCCTTCAAACAAGCACAAATATCCATCTGAGGCAGTTCACGTCTTTATGGGGATATGGTATGGGTTCACCTCCTTTATAAATTGAACTGATTTCTTCTTTCAAATTATTTCTCCTTTGAGGAAAAACGTGAAGTCCTTTTTAATATTTTGAACATGTTTTTTAACAAAATAAATCAATACTATCCCGTGTCGTCGATGGGAAAGCAATAAGAACCCTGCATTAGAGTGATTAATGTTGCAGTGACTTTGACAAATTATTACTCTTCGTACACATCCTATCCTGGGAAGGAGATTTTCGACTACTGTGTTTACATACATCCATTGTCGAGTATATGATATCATCATGGATACCATACATATCATGCATAACATATATGTCATGCTTCACTGGCTAGACACCATTTTCAAGAGGCAAATTTGAGATTTGAATTTTAAAATACTCGCACTCCACCAAAGTAAAATTTATGCATTAGCTCCGTTACCAATGATGGTTCCTCACACCAATTCCTCCCCTTCTCTGCTCCTAGTGATGGTTCCTCACACCGATTCCTCTCCTTCTATGCCATGGAAGAAGAAGCTCCCCCTACCATATCAAGGATCTTTATGATCCAACTCATATAATAATTACACTGAGAAGATAATCCAACTAAAAAATGTAAAGACTAAAGCGTAACGCATGAACTGCGTTCCTCTTGTGATTTTCCATTGAACACGATTCTCAATTCAGTATCTCCTGTTACAAATGTTTGCACTATATAAATATATGGAGAAACTCAACCCAACATGGTTTTCTAGAACTTCGTTATATACTTGTAGAGACTATTCAATTCCAGGCCCGACGATGGAGATCTATTACCTTCCTTCTCCTCTCTTTTGCATTTCAAGAATGCTTCTATTCCTCTCTTTTGTAACTTATTTCATTTGAGCAGATAATTTTTTTAATTGCTCACATCCTTGCTTCAGCATTGTATCTTATTAAGAGGATTTTCTTGGATTCACGTCAGCAATCACTACTAATTATCCATTCCACACATTACCCCCTATTGTTTATGTCTGCAAGTGGACAACTGTTATTTGCAATCGATGCAGATAGAGAGTTGTTTCCATATGTCTGGTGAGCATGGAATTTGAAGGTACAATGTCTCTTCTTCTTGATAATCTCTCGTTTCTCAAAATACTCAAACTTCGCAATAATAGTTTTCATGGTTACATTCCCTATCAACGGGGAAGGCTCTTTTGCTTAAAAAACACTTCTCATGTCTCACAATCAACTATAAAGTTCCATTCCGCCCACGTTGGGTGGGCGTCGAAGTTTAATCAACTTCAAAATGTCCTCTAACCACGTGGGAGGAAACTATTACACTAAAATCTTGTCCTCTTGATCCATGTGTCAACCCTTTGCCTAATCCCCAAATTTATCTCTGCTAAGGTTGATTGATATTGAGGTTGTATCTACCATTTTTCCCTTTATAGGAAGGTCGACGCTCTTTCCCTTCATGCTAGAAATGCCGAAGGCACTCTTTCCCTTCCTTCTAAGTGCGCCGATGGTCTTTTGAGGGTAACAAACATGGCTCCGAGGCCCTTCTTTAAGGTGGATGAGGTGGAAGATTATCCATATCATCTAGGTGAGGTGGCATTCGGTTCTTAACCTATGGGGAATATCCCTTAGACCCCTCCCCCTAATCCTCAACCTACTCTATCCCTTTATCCTTATAAATTAGACCCTCTTTCCATTGTGAAGGGAGGAAGGACCATGGTACTCTTATACTGGTGGAATTTATAGATGATCCCTATTATCCTTTGGAGGCTTGGCTTGGATTGTTGGATGGAAGATTGTAGCATTAAGACTAGGTTGTCATGTTCTTTTCTATGTAATTCTATGTATCTCCTTGATTACATTAATGCAAATCTCTCTCCATAAACATTGTTGTGTTGATGATGTTTAGAGCTTTCTTCCTTAACTATTAGCTTAGATCAATTCATGTCTGGATACACATGTATTGTTTGCTTGTTTCCACTTGTTTTACAGGGTTTTACAATTGAAGATCTGAAGGTTCTATAGCTTGGATCAACAAAGAGAGAAGAGGATTTGCATACTGTAAGTAAGTGATCTATCTATTGTTTTGCATTTCTATTTGATATAGGAAAGTATATTTTATTATGTACTTGATTTTTTCTAGATCCACTTGGACTAGGGAGATCTGGCTTGAGTCCGCTTGAGTAGATTTATCCGATAACAAATTTGGCAACTCCACCGGGGATGTGCATAGATATGATTTCTTTTGTTTTTGATTTCATGTATCTTTATCAATCCTTTTTCTAGCTCTAGAGACCCTTCGTCCTTTAGATTTTTTCTTTTAACAGCTTTTGGGATCTCCTTGGCTCTCTTTGGATCCCTATTAGACCTTGTTCCCCTCCCCCATAGGAAATATGGCTTTTTCCCTATTTGTTTCTCCACTGGCACACCTAGGTTGTGTAGATAGAGCGCCACTGGTATTATTTTCCATTTTCATAAGTGTTGTCTCCACCAGCGCTCTTTTCCTTAAGAGACAGTGTGTCATCAACGCTCTTGTGCAGTGTAGTAGGATCTCCCTGGCACTCTTATGCAGTGTAGATAGTGTGTCACAGTGCTCTGGTGCAGTATAGGCAGGTGTGTTGACGACTCTCTTGTGCATTGTGGTAAGTGTGCCTGCCCTTTTTAGGCACTCTAGCGCAGTATAAGCAGGTGCATCTGCCCTTTGTAACTCATATTTTAGCTTGATTTTCCTTATTTTTGGGTTTTGGTTTGATGGATTGTGGTTTTTAGGATGCATATGATAGTCATACACCCCCTCGAACCAGCATTATCTCTGTTTGGAATTTATTTTGTTGATTTTGGGATGCTTTACTAGTCAAGTAAAAGACTTGGTTGTGGTAGGAAATTTCAATCCTCCACCTGTTAGTTCTCCCTTGCCATTCCTAGTCACACTTCCAGACCTTTTCATATATGTTTGGATAGTCATATATGATCTCCAAACCCTTCCTCCCCTCAGTCATTGAGTTTTGGTTGCATTTTGGCTGTTTTGGAGCAATTCTTGGTTGTTTGGAGTTGTTTGGGTGCTTGTCATATTCCTTTCGATTTCTGAATAAATGGAGTGTTGTAGATGTTATCTCTTTTTCTGTTTGTAGATCTGAGAGAGAATTATCATTTTCTTTATTGTTCATATTCATGTTATTTTGAAGAGAAAACTCAATCAAAAGAGAAGAAAATATATAAAAAAAAGCCAAAAAAAATTTCTCGCCAGCTCACGCCCCCAAACCCCCATACCCCTCTATACGTGTGTATGAATTGATAGGTATTTCAAGAATTGTGATTGATGTTAGTATTTGAAGCTTCATATTTTCCTTTGACTACAACTTGGTTTTATTAGACCTCTTATTTCTATATTCTTTAACAGAAAATGATTTCCCTACCTTAGGTAGCTTTCATTGAAAGAGAAATATGCATCCTCATGTAGCTAGGATTTGCATTCTTTTTACATTTCCTAGCTACACATCATGCATCCACTTAACCGCTCAAGATAAAATTAATGCTAGCTTAGGTTTAAAATCATTTAGTAACTATGTGTAAGTTAGTGACATGTTCCAATGTCATTAAGCGTGGCAGTTGTCATTTATTTCCTACATTGCATCCCGGGGTCTGAGTTGTTCCTACATGTATCTTTAGTATATCGAATGGCCTTTCATGTACCCTTGAAATATATTGAAAGTTACTTCACATAATCTATTGTATATCGGAGGGCCTCTTTCGAACAATTGTGCACTAGACAACACCACTACGGATTTGAGACCCCCGTACCTAGTGTATATTGGGAGACCCTCTTAGGATTCATGTGACCAATGGATTTAACTTTTTTTGTCTTGGAATCACAATACACTGAGAAAAACACTAGGGGAGATTAATACGTATGTGTCATTGAGGTATTCGGGTGTTTAGGAAAGGGTACGGTCCCAATCCTCCTTGTCATGTTTCACTATTGGACCCTGTGGTATATAGCAAGTTGGGAAGCCTTGATAATCCTATGAGAGTCCTGACTTTTGATCCATTCCTATTCACATAGTTTTCTTGTTGTTTTTAGACTTGAGTAGTGTTTTTCTTATGTGGTACTTCATATATTCTTAGAGAGTTAATATATAATAGACTCTTCCGAGACCACTAGTCAAGAGAACCCTTTTCAGGGTATGTATTTTGTTTCTCCCCCTTGTGGAGATATTGGTCCTCCCTTTATGGCCACTTTGAACCTTCCCATATTGAATATAGGATTACTTGTGTGGTTATTCTCCAATCCTATTATACCAAATGCATCCTTTGTGTTGGATCCTAGTCTTTTACCGCATGAGCATCAACCTCATGTTAATCCTTCTCCTTGTTCATCAAATGTTGAATTGAAGTCCCTTTCTTTCTCTTCACTTGTTGAAAACTCTAATGTTAGTAAATGGGAAGGCAAGAATAAGAAGAAAATGAAGGCTAAGAGGAAGAACACTAAGCAGAAGGTCATAGCTCCACCCTTTGATCATCATGTTGGGAGCCCACTAGCCAGTGATAATCATGCTGGGAGTATTGATGCACCTATTTTCGGCTTCATAAACCTAAGTTCCCTTGTAGAATTTGCAAGGGTGATCACCTTCTCAAGGATTATCCCGGTATTTCCCTTGTGTCAAAAGTGTCGTCTAAACATCCTATGTCGTCAGTCTCTAATCATCATGTTGACGATGCCCCTTCAACCAGTGACTCTTTGGTTAAGAGTCATAAAGGAAAGGTTAGATATCCTTTCTTTCTATGTAAGAATATGTACCGTACTTACCTTTTTCCTCGCATGGATGAAGCTTCAAAGTTGTTGGAAGATATTACTGTTCCTCAGCTACAACTTCCAACGGGTTATTGTAAGTTGTCCCTTGACATCCCATTGGTTGATAAAGTGGTTGATCCATTTCTAACCTCTGTCGATCCCACTCTTACCTTGAAGAGTGAAGTTGAAGCGGTCGATCCAAGCCCATCCTTGGTTGATCCCACTCTTCCTTTGGAGAGTGAAGTTAAAGTGGTCAATTCGATGTTATCTCCACCCGATCCCACTCTTTCATCAAAGAGTGTTGAGACTGAATTAGTCCCTTCAACACAATCTTAATCTTGTCTCTCTCTTCTAATTGAGAGTGAAAACCATTCAATTGAAGTTTCGTAGTTAGTTCCGATTTTTCTGTCCAAGAAGAAGTTTTGTCTCTTTCGACAGAACCCTCTTTAAGTAGTGAGTTTATTTCCCTTGACTGGAGTAACCTAACATAATATCGTCTTCATTTGAGTGTTCCTTTCCATTTATCTATGTGAATGACCACTAACAGTATACTCCACACTATTGTTGACGAAGGGGATTCTGTTAGCATTCTATCCTCTACTGTTTGGCAAGCCATAGGTTCTCCTTAGCTTGTGCCAGCCACCGATCAAACACTGGCTTTCAATCGAAGACTTACTGCGCCTTTAGGGATCCTTCCTTATTTACCCATTACTTTGGAAGGAAAAACTGTCTTTATCGATGTTATGGTAGTCCAAGGTCCCTTAGATTTCAATCTGCTCCTTGGGTGTGATTATGTTTACGCCATGAAATCTGTAATGTCCACACTTTTTCGAGTGATGTATTTTTCCCATGATGGTAATATTGTGACCATCGATCAACTTTCCTTCATTAAACCTAATCATCGTATGAATCCTAGTAATCAAACTTCCCTGAATGTCTCGCATGTTCTTGTGGTTCCTTCCCCTTAGTTATCTTCTTCCCATCATAGGTAAAATGGGGGGCATGGCTCTAGCCTATGAACATCATACTAGAGTCAATTCGCTAGCTTCTTATGTAAGGGAGAAACCCACCAACCTTTGGACATCATGTTGTCTTAGAATTGTCTGTGAGCATAGTTCTTTTCTGTGTCAAGATCATTAAAAAATGATTCAGATACCTGTGAGCATAGTTCCCATTTTTTATCAAGCTCGTTAAAAAATGAAATGGACATCGTGAGCATAGTTCCCATTCTGTGTCAATCTCGTTAAAAAATGAAATGAACGTTGTGAGCATAGTTCCCATTCTGTGTCAATATTGTTAAAAAATGAAACATATCACTGTGAGCATAGTTCCCTTTATGTGTTAAGCTCGTTAAAAAATGAAATGGATGCCCTCAGTCATAGTTATTTTCTATTTCAAGCTTCCGTAAAAATGAAACAGTTCCCAAAAAGCATAGTTATTTTCTGTTTCAAGCTTGTGTAAAAATGAAACAGGTCACCTTGAGCAACATTTATTCTTTGTTTCAAGCTCGTTAAAAAATAAAAATGACCTAAGCACAGTTCATTTTCCATGTCAAGCTCGTTAAAAAAATAAACAGATCCTCCCATTGTTTCAAGACTCAATATTTGAACCATCATTTCATTTGCTTGTAAAGAATACAAAATGAAGCATGGGGGGCATGTACCCTACCTCTTTATGTTGGATTTAGTTACTTGACAGTTATACTGGGGGAAAATAGCAACCACTAGACATCATGTTGGGAAATCACCCATTAATGGGAGCCATTTTGAGCATATTTTATTTCAGTTTCAAGATCACTAAACCATGAAATGACACTTTGAGTATAGTTCTTATTCTGTGTTAAGCTCGTTAAAAAATGAAGCAGATATCTTGAGCATTCTTTCAACTGATCTTCAAGCTCGTTAAAAATGGTAAGATGGGGTTGAGCTTACTTTTCATTTTTCGTGCTCTGGTTAAAACATGAAAACTGGTTTGAGCTTACTTTATTGCTTTTGCGTGCTATGGTTCAAACATGAAAAAGGTTATGAGTGCCTTTTTATACCGTCGGTGTGCTTGTTAATAACTCAGTGAAGAGGTATTGATTGTACTTTTACTATTTTTTAGACTCATTAAAATTTGATTATGAAAAAAGAACCCTAATAGGGTCCTATTTAATCTCTTTCGGACTCTTAAAATGTGAAAAGATTTCCAAGTGAACTTGTCTTCTTCACGATCGTAAAAGGACTTGAAGAGTCGTCTTCCTAGTGATAGTTTACCCATTTTTCGGACCAAGGGGCACTACTTATGAAAAATATATACTCGAACCAATCATGACTGGAAGAGTTCTCCTAGGAATCATTTTATACTTTTTCGGGCGTCGAGGACTAAATTTACAAAAAAATTCCATCTTGGAGTCTTCTTAATCATTTCAGACTCTCTAAATATAAAACGAAAAATGATGTTACTTTTGTCAGACTCATAAAATTAAATGATAAAGGATCCTTTCTGGGAACGAACTCCTCCCTTTTCAAGTTCGTAAAATAGATGGGAATGGACTAATCACTTTATGAGCTATATCAAGTGTTTTTTATCGTTTTTCGGATCATTAAAAATCAAAGAGGCACTCATCAACATGATGGGGAAATTAAGGAAAGAGTTTGTATTTTTTATGGCAGTAGATAGTCACTCTTGAACATGGCACTTGTTTGCATATGCATTTCAGTACTTGGGTACTCTGTTTGTCTTTGAGTCATGCTGATTCCATGAGTCTTCTTACCTCATTTGAGTTTTCCAAGAATAATCTTGTTGTCACTTACATTGGGGGATTGGTATCATTGTCGTGTCAATACTACCAAGTCATGACATGCCCATAATCAAGAGAAATTTGGTCATCTATCTGCAATCAGTTTACCTTCTATCATGTTGGTCATCTCTAAGTCAGTCTCATACATCACTATGCTGTCTGGCTTACTCCAAAAAATATTTGATCATGTTTTATGTCGATGATGGGGGATTCACCATGGACCTCCTTTGACGGGTCTATTCCTTTCAAATTCAACACCTCATCCAGCAATTAGACTTAGAAACCAAGAAAAGTACCTTATACCTACATGCCTTAATGGTAGGTTACCTCACTTTCAACATGAGTTTACATCACTGACTCTTGATTGAAATATCTCATTGAGTGTTTGACTCCAAGTCCTTTATTCACATTCGATGGTTTGTACTAAGATACCTTGGGAATCATTGACATTAATGGTGATTTCCATCGCACTTGTTAACAGTTTACATGAAAGACTAGTAATCAAGTGGTTTCTACAATGTTCGACATCAAGACATTGTAATCACATGGTTAGATTCGTATCATTGCGAGTTCATCTTGAAGACCCTGTGTCATGTGATATTTTACCCAGGTTGCGATGGACTTTGTTTTGACTCATATTAAACAGATCCACTTTGTATTGGTCGTGGCTATGTTATCATCTCATTATGGATATATGGCTGTGTCTAGTAGCCATGATTGTGTTCAGTCGGTATCTACTACCATCGATCTGCATTGTATTGGTTGGCAGCCATGTTATGTGTCATATGAGATTTGAGTCGGTTGTATTGCAGCAGCTTCCAGCCAACATCCTTGCCTTCAATTTTTCCACTTCGCAAAGCATTCACCTATCACATCCCTATAACTTCATGCTTTGGGGGGCATTTTGTTACACCGAAATATTGTCCTCTTGATACATGTGTCAACCCTTTTCCTAATCCCCAAATTTCTCTCTGCTAAGGTTGATTGATATTGAGGTTATTTCTGCCTTTTTTTCCTCTTTAGGAAGGTCAGCTCTCTTTCCCTTCATGCTAGAAGCGTCGAAGGCTCTCTTTCCCATAAAGAAAGGTACATAGATTCTCTTTCCCTTCCTGTTAAATGCCCTGATGGTGCTTTGAGGGTAAAAAACATGGATTCGAGGCCCTTCTCAAAGGTGGATGAGGTGGAGGATTATTCCTATCATTAAGGTGAGGTGGAATTCGGTTCCTAACCTACAGGGAAGATCCCTTATACCCCTCCCCCTAATACTCAACCTACTCTATCCCTTTATCCTTGTAAATCAAACCCTCTCTCCATTGTGAAGGGAGGAAGGACAATGGTACTCTTATGCTGGTGAAATTTCTAGGTGATCCCTATGATCTTTTGGAGGCTTGGGTTGGATTGTTGGATGGAAGATTGTAGCGTTAAAGCTAGGTTGTGATTTCATTTCCTATGTAATTATATGTATCTCATTGATTACATGAATACAAATCTATTTCCATAGACATTGTTGTGTTGATGATTTTTAGAGATTTCTTCCTTAACTGTTAGCTTAGATCAATTCATGTTTGGATACACATGTATTGTTTGCTTGTTTCCACTTGCTTTACAGTGTTTTACAGTTGAAGATATGAAGCCTCTAGATTTTGAATCAACAAAGAGAGAAGAGGATTTGCGTACTGAAGGTAAGTAATCTATCTTTTGTCTTGCATTTCAATTTGATTTGGGAAAGTAGATTTTAGTGTGTACTTGATTTATTCTAGATCCACTTGGACTAGGAAGATCTCGCTTGAGTCCACTTTAGTAGATTTCTCTGATAATATAAACATACCCCCAAAGTTCTCCCAAACTTGTAGGACATTAGCTTGGGATCTAAAAATGGACGGGTGAAATTCCCGCATGCTTCGGAATCATACCCTCTTTAGTGGATATAAGATTGAATTATAACGACCTTCACTATCGTATTCCTTTCGAACTAGGTATGCTAAATCTCCTCTGTAACATCAATCATTTTGGGTAACAATCTAACATAATAAAAAAGTTGGGGTTTAATATCTACTTCAATCATATTGGAATGCAAACTAGTTTTTCATGAAAAATTCGTTAACCCATGAGAGGTGAAGATGCTCATGTTCCTTTATCAATTAATTTTTTTGAGTGGATATTTTTCCGATGTGTTTAGAATTGAGATATTATAATATAAATTAGATATGGGTTACTTTGATATTCTTTGCAATGAAAAAAAGTGTTTAATATATTAATTTTATGTTTCCTTGTCTACAAAAGGTTTCATATTAATTTTATTTTTTTAGATATATCATATATTAAAAATAAAATATTATTTATATTGAAAAATAAAAAAGAAGACAAACATTTATTTTTATTATTTTTTAATTTAAAAAAAAATCAACTTGTAAATAAAAATTACTTTATAATTTATTAATTAAATTTAGTTTTCTCTAAAATGTACATTGAATCAAAACATTATATGTACATTGAATCAAAACATTATAGAACAACATGTCAAGGGGCAACACGCATAATAGTTTAAAATTTGAATATACAAAGTTAAAGATCACGCGAATGGTTAAATCGTTAAAGACACTAAAATAACCAAATCTCTATAAATTATGTGCCATCTTTAATATTTTCCCTAATAATGCCTAAGGAACATCTTCCCTAATTAACACAAAAAACAAGAAGTGTGCCTAAGGAACAAGTTTGAACATTCAAACTATAATCTCAAATATTGTATTAACATGCATCAACTATTTATTATATACTCGAAGGATTTTGTCCATTGATCTTGATAAAAAGATTAAGGGACCACTTTTAACCTGATCTTCATCCACCTATCACATAGGACTCCATTATCAAGTACAAAGGTAGATTCAATCTATATCATGATCATATAATTTCTAAGATCCATCATACCACCATGTATGTGGGTGCCAAAGGTTCTCATGCATAATGATCGTCTCCAACATTTCCATGACCCCAACAAGATACATGAGCATCAAGGTCTTCATCAAGTGCAAGTAGTGGGATCCACGAACATCAAGTGGCACATACCAAGTATGTAGCCTTCATGACCATGTTCAGTTATGACCTCTTCAACACATGACAACATAATGGGTCATTGGTACCACCTTGTGTTACAAGGCGCACACCATCAATGAATGCGTTCCAAATACCAAGCTACCACATATGTGATTATGTCCAATCAATTAACCATAAAGTTATCATCCAACTAGAGACTATGTGTGGGTAAAGGATGATCAAACACCATACCAAAGATGTACAAGTTTCCATCATTAAATCATACATTTTTATCAATCGTGTCCATTGTAGGGGACCTTAGTGGCATTAATGACAAATTGAGGGGCCACTGCAAGTTTCATGTTGGCAACAATGAAAACTCAATCAATAATCTCCCCCTTTGTCATTAATGACAACAACTCATGTTCCCCCTATGATCATGCTCCCACTTTTATCTTCATTTCTCCCCCTTTTGCTTGAATGGAAAAGTGTGACCACATATCTGTATTTGAAGTCACTGCTAACATATCACTACTCCCCCTATCAAGATGCATATATATATCACGATCCAATGACTTGTCCTGCTTTAATGAAAGAGCCATCAATTTCTCTCTCGCGCCTTTGAGTTCCTCCTCCAAACTCCATGAACTCAAGGTTCTCAAGGTCTTTGAGAGACCTCAGACTTGGCTTTCCACATGGCATCTATCTTCTTTACACTGATCCACTTCATCCACGTTCAATGTTTCATTATTTTTCATCCATACCTGGGAGTGTCCTTGATTATGAATATTTTTCTTCTGAGCTTTATTTATCCCTGTATTATTCTTCTTCTATGGTTCATAAGCTTTTCTTGTGGATGTGTATGAGGCATTCCTCATATGTTGTCTTCTTGAATTTATGTAATCTTGATCTTTGTTCCCAAATCCACTGCAACTATAACATCTCATATTACGATAATATGTAGCAATATTACCAACACCTAATTGTGTTGTTGGAACTTCCAAGACTTAATTTATCATTGAATCTCCAATCCATAGTTTTGTGAATAAAATCATTACATGAATAAAAATAACCATTGAAACTGCTTTCATACCTAGATTCCTGATTCCATATTGGAGTAGTCTCTCTTCTTAATTTGTATTGAGGAGTGGGACAAACTACTTGATGTATTTATGATCTTCTAAAGTCTTCTTTGTGTTGTGCAGGTTCTTGACGAGGAGATTTTCTTTCATTCTTGGATGTAGAAGGGATTGCTTCAGGGGTCTTTGGAGACCATGTGCCAACTACATATTTTCATCTTTCCTTGTTGTAGCCAAGACCATTTTTGTCAAATGAAGATATTTCACAATCCAAGATCTCATCCAAGATGATGGAACTGTTATTGAACCTGGAATATCCATCATATTTCTTATCCTTCTTTTTTAGACCAACTACCTCAATCTCTAGCTTTTGGCAAGTCTTGTCCTTTTCATCGAACTTGTGTCTCAAGAATTGCTCCATCCTCTTGGCTTGTTCCAGCTAATTCTTCATATCAACATTATCCTTCCTTGTTTCTTCAAGTTCTTGTGAATCTTCATCGGGCTCTTCTTGTTCTTCTACTTGGCTGGTCAATTCAGTCTTTAGTATTTCAAGTTCATCTTTCTTGTCTTTTGGCTAATCCTGCAATACTTCATCCTTGTGCTTAAGTTTTACAAGCAATACTTCCAGTATCGTGGTCTTCTGTTGATATTTATTCAAAGAGTCAAAGGTTCTCCTTTTAAACCTCATGAAGTCATTATGATTTAGATTGATTGTCTTAACATGTTATACAAATTGACGAGAACTTTATACTCAAAACGAGAGCTCTAGCCATAAAAACTCCTACTTTTGTGAAAAAAAACACCTCCAAATCAAAAAGTGGTGTTATCAGTAGCACCACTTTTTTGGGGGAGCTAAAAATGTGGATGTGGATGAAAACAATCCTTCTTGTTATCTACAATAGCCTTAAAATCAAGACCCAAATTGAAAATTGATGTTACTAGTAGCACAATATTTCAAAAAAAAAGTATAACTATATCATAATTTAAAATTATATTTATTAAACCTCATAGTAACACTATATAAAAATTGTACTATACTAAAAATATATATATATATATTCTAAAAATATTAGACCACTTTTTCCATATAAAATAAAAGAATTTATGACTTGAAGAGCACATTATTGAGCCAAAACTCCCAAAAATAAAATAAAAAATGCAAAAATTCATATATATATATATATATATATATATATACATTGTTTGAGAAAAAAAACTTTATTCATTCGAATAACATGAACAACTCTTAACGAGTTTACAATTTTGATTTGTAGTACAAAGCTTACAACATTTCTAGTTCTTAACTGTTTGAATTGTTTCAAACAACATACATATTCAAAATTCTTCATGGTATACAAAATCATTTCTTAAGTTCAAGAGTAACAAGAAAATCTTGCTCTTGATCTTAGTTCTTTTTTGTTTCCCTTTTGCATTGACAGAGTTGGATAATTACTGCATCCTCATGAGGCTCATAGCGGAATGTAAAGCATAATGGCTTCAACTTCACCTAATACCTCTCCTTCTATGATCCCTAGTTGGATAGCTAAAGCCATTTTAGACAATGTGTCTGCCCCTATGTTGAACTCTCTGTAGATGTGGTTGAAGTGAATTGTTTCAAATGAGGGCTATAAGGAATGGATAGCCCCGAACAAATTCTGTAAGTGTGGAGCTCTTATGTTGTTTCTTCCTTGCGCCCATTCTATCACTATTTTGGAGTCCCCATAGATATCCAGTTTGTCTATCTGCTTATCCTTTTCTATCTTGAGGGTAGCCCATAGTGCTGAGAATTCAACTTTGCTATTAGTCGCCCTACCTAGACCCAACTTGAAAGAGATTTTATTTTTTTCAGACAAATGGATCACCCCACTGGCCCCACCGATGGCGGCATCACCTTAGCTAGCCCCATCAAAAAAGGCCCACTGGGTGCTTTTGTCTATCACTAGGACTATTATTTCTCTTTTTTTTTGGATCTGGGTGATACTTTGTGTTCTTGTACCTTCTGTAGTAACAGAGTTGAGGAGATGTCGGTGGGAGTCCACACATTCCTGAATATTTCTTTGTTTCTTGCCTCCTAAATGGTGTATATGAAAAGCACAAGAAAAGCACTAAACTCACATACCGCTTTGTTGTTCCACCAGTCTTTGGAATTATGCTCCTAGGTTCCTTCCAAGCTGCCCATCCTTCCTTGGATTAATTTTTTTGAGGCTTCAATCCACACCTAACCTGCATAAGGACAAGTGCTGAAGAGATGGGACGTAAGCTCATCATCTTTTTTCCATAAAATGCAAAGGCCTAGGCCCCGCAGTCTTCTTTTTCTCAAATTTTCCCATGTCAGCAATTTGTTGTTTATTGCCAACCATAAATTAAGTATGATTTTTAACGGACTATTTGAATACCATAGGTCATTCCACCACCAAGGTTTCTCTCCTTCAAACTATTCCATAATTGCAACTTCATAACCCTTTTTGGCTGTGTAGTGGCCATCTATTTCATTTCTTATCCAAATTAGTGTGTCCTAAGTATCTTCATCAAGACTTACAAAATTGGATTCTAATAGGTCTATGTAGGTTTTCGATCTAACAGCATCATCTCCTTCCAGCTGAAGCTCGTTTGCAGTCTTCGACCTTATTCTGCCTATTTGGTTTGGGAGTTGGATTTGTACATCTGTAAGTTCGTAGCATCTCCGTTCACTGAGCTTGATTAAGATCGATTGAGGAAGCATATATATATATATATATATATATATATATATATATANAAATTTACACTCACTCTAAAACTATAACATAATATTAAAAAATAACAATTTTAAAAAATACAACAACAAATACAAAACAATATAAAATTTGAAAAAAAACAAATAATAAAAAATAACAAAATATATAAAATGTAAAAGAATATAAATTATAAAATATAAAACTTAAACTATAAAAACCCATAAAATCTGAAACAATATCAAAAACACCAAATAATATATATATAACAAAATATTTTAAAATACAAAGAAAAAAAATCTTAAAAGGTTTTGTGGATTTTTGCACCGAAGAGGTGCATTCTACAACCCACTATGGGAGAGATGTGTAACTCCTTTCGCTATCATCCTAGAGTTGACACATGTCATTAATAAAAAATAATAAAATATTATTAAAAATAACATGTCAGCTAAAATTAAATTTAAATTACTTAGAATGGCATATATATAACACAATAAAAATTAAATCACTAAAACCATAAACATTGGATTACACATTTTCAAGTTATTTTCACTCTAAAAAAATGTTTATGCCTTGAGATATTTGATCCCTCCTGATACTTTGTAGATCCCCTTTTAGATGGATATATGTTGGTGTATATTCAATATATATAAGAGGTGATGAAGTTCTTAAGGGGAATGATTCTCCTAATCGTACCACCCCTTTATATTATTTAATTTAATTTTTTTTTTTTTTTTTTTAATATGCCTTTGTTTAAAACTTATATGTAATTTTCACATNAAATAAAAAAAGAATAAACTTAAAAGGTTATGTGGATTTTGTTAAGCAAGATATATAAGGCATGACAAAGTTTTTAAAGAGGGCGATTGTTGAAATTGTGCCACTGGTTTATACTATTTAAACGTTTTTTTATTATTTTGTTAATATGCATTTGTTTAAAACTTATATATATTTTTAAAATGATTTTGTTTAAAAGTTATATATTTTTCATATTTGTTTTAATTTATGTTTTTATTATGATGATATTTTTTTTAGTCTTTTTTTATTATGTTTAAGTCTATTCACATTATTTTTCAACTTATTATAAATTAGAAAAACGAAATATAAGTATATAAATTATTAAAAAATAAATTTTGATATTTTTGATTAGTTTTATGTTGTCGAGGAAAATGTCAAATTTCATAATTTTTTGATACCATAACTTTTGTAATATATATATATATATATATATAAGAATTAAATTATAGTACATCATAAAATATGAAACAATATTAAAAATACCAAACAATATGTTAGTATAACAAAATATTTTAAAAACCATAAAAAAATCTTAAAAAGTTTTGTGGCTTTTGTATAATCAGTATATATAATGAGTGAGGAAGACTTAATGAGGAATCACACCACTCCTTTATATTATTTAAATTTTCTTCATTATTTTGTTAATATCTATTTGTTTAAAACTTATCTATATTTTTCACATGGTGTTTGTTAAAAGTTATACTTTTTTCATATGTTTTTTTAAACTTATGTTTTTATTATTATTAAATATTTGCTTTATTCTTTTTATGATGTTTAAATGTTTTCAAATGGTTTTTTCAACTTATTGTAAATTAAAAAAGAAAATGTAAGTACATCGATTATTAAAAAAGAGTTTTCGATCTTTTTTATTAGTTTTATGTCGTTGAGGAAAATGTAAAATTTGAATAAAAATATACTATATTTTTTGTAATATTTTAAAAATATATATAATGTAAAACAATATAAATTATAAAATATCAAACTTAAAATATGAAACAATATTAAAAAAAACAAAGTAATATATTAGTATAACAAAATATTTTAAAAACAAAAGAAAAAAGTAAAAAAAACAAAATCTTAAAAGGTTTGTGGTTTTTGTATAAGCAATATATATCAAAGGTGAAGAAGTTCTTAAGGAGGCGATTATTGAAATCACGCCATGCCTTTATACTATTTAAAATTTCTTTATTATTTTGTTAATATGCATTTGCTTAAAACTTATATATATTTTTAACATTGTTTAAAAGTTATATATTTTTTCTTATGTCTTTTTTAGCTCATTTTATTATTATTATTATATATTTCTTTTATTATTTTTATGATGTTTAAATGTCTTTATGTGGTTTTTTCAACTTACTGTAAATGAAAAACAAAATGTAAGTATTATCAATTGTTAAAAATGAGTTTTTGATATTCTTGATTAGTTCTATGTTGTTGAGGAAAATGTCAAATTTCACATTTTTTTAATATTATATTTTTTGTAATGCTTTGACTTTAATATTTTATTTTGAGATTAAATATTATGTTTTGAATATGTTAATTACAAATGGTTTTTGTTAATTTTATGAAAATCATCACTTCATGGAAAATAATGTTAAATAATATCTTTTTTATACATAAAATAATTCAAAATAGGTTAAAAATAGTTGAAAATACCTTTAAAATGGTTTGAATTGTTTGTATTTTCTTTTTTTACAAATTAGCCCAAAAGGATGTTTTATTTAAAAGAAAATTTTAAGAATTATATATATATTTGTCCTTTCTAACTTTTAAATCTTAAAAAAATTCAAAAATCTATATATTTTTCATTTCAAGTAGTTACTAAATATAATATTTTTTGTAAAAATTCAAAAACACATTTGTAAATAAAAACTATTCTTTTTTATGACCAAGAATTTTCAGAATCGCAAAAAAAAGCTCCAAATGAAAAATGGTGCTACGAATATACATACTTTTCGTAACGGAGGTAATAATAGCTACTAAAGTTGACCTTCCAAAAAATGAGAACAATGTCGGGTTCTCGTCCAGTTGTATAATTTGTTTATTCATGAACCAATTGGCTTTGATATCAATATTCAAGAAGCTGTGAATTATTTTCTTTGTAGCCTTTGACAAATCTTCACCATCTTCTACAAGAACATTTTCAATTTCATCACATATACGACTATTATAAACAAAAGTATCCATACCTTAACTGGAGTCTAATTCCTAATTTTCTTCTTGTTTTCCATCTTTAGGGGAATTGAATTTTGTTTCCTGATTCATCTTTTCAATGTCTTGTCTTCTCTTTTGGTATTCACTTTCCAACTTGAACCATAGGTCTTTAACTGAAGTGTATTCTCGTACACTTTCTTTGACTGAGTTGGAAAGTCCATCCATGAGGAACTTCAAGGCGATGGTGTTGTCTCTTAACTTATTTATGTGCAGTTGACTTGGTCTTCTTATTGGATGGAATGGGTGGAATGATCACAATCTCGCAAACACCAAACTTCTTAAGTAGGATTTCATCTTGCTGCTCCAACTATAATAATATTTCACATCAAGTACTGGAACATCATTGCTTGAGGACTTTCTTTTTTCTTCCATTGTGTATCCAAGGATCTCCTTCAAGTTGGTAAGGCTTATGGTGAAGGATAGATATGATACCAATTATCACACTAAGAGGGGGGGTGAATCAATGTCCAGGAAATTTAAACCATTTTTCAACTTCTATTAATCAACATAGTTCATCAATATATGTTGCTATCAATTACATCATTATTACATAAGCATCCATCAACTAATCAATTATAAACAATAATTATATAATCAACTAGATCATGGAATCATAACACGCAACACAGCACAAGAGGACACAATATTTGTATGGTAAACTTCTTTATGTATTGTACATGGAAGACTACAATCTTCATGATTACATCAACACCAACTGATAAGAAGAGAACCAACTCCTACTCCGAAAGCCAACCCGGTCTTCTCAGGTCCAACTAAGAAAGGGTTGAGGAATCCAATCCCCAAGGTTACAAGGCTCAACTTTCCAATCAAGAAACACTTCTACCACTCAATCATCTACTTCTCATTTTCATTAACTTGTCGCTGTCATCAACCTATCAAGCCTGCTACTCAAGAATCTGCTCATACCCATCATGAAAACATAAAACACGTTATACAACCTGGCGAGAACTCTAGATAGTTTTCATGTTTTTATAGACTCCATTAAATGGCTTTTTTTACCTTCAAATAAAAAAATAGTTATACACGTAGTAGACCTTTTTTGGGGAATAAAATCACAAATTTTTGGAACTTGACAACTGATTTTTTTTAATTACATAAAAAGAATCATTTTTAAAAATAGAACAAATTAATAATTTTTATTTTGAAATTTTATATTAATATTTTAAATAAATAACAAATTAAAAAAATTTAAAACTTCAAATACAAATCTAATAAATTTAAAAAACACTAATTAAAAGGAAACAAACAAAATTAAATTATATATAAACTAAAAATATTTTAAAAATATAGATATGATTTAATATAACATAATAAATTAAAAAAAATAATCATTACAATAAAATTTTATTAAAATTATTTTAATTTTTATTAAAATTAATTTCTTTTTTAAATTCATATAAAAAAATATAAAAAAAACTTATAAAAAATCAAATAAAAAACCTAAAACAAAAAACCTTTATTTTTTTTTAAAACCTCTTAAAAAAATATAAAAAAATATAAAAATATAAAAACAAAATATAAAACAATTTAAAATTAAAAATAAAAAACAATTCTTTAAAAAATAATAACATGAATATCTTTTATATTTGCTCCTTTTTAACTTCTGTAATATGAACATGACTTTCATATAATCGATTAAAATATGAAGTAGTTGAAATTAAAAACACAAAATATAAAATAGTCTGTTAAAAATTAAAAAGACAAAAACAATTCTTTAAACAAATAACATGAACACCTTTTATGCTTGCTCCTTTTTAACTTCTGTAATGTGAACTTGACTTTCATATAAGCTTTTAAACTAGCAATTGCCCCAAGGAAGGTGCAATAATACGCCGTGAAGGTAATTGTTAGCGGGTAAGTGAGAACAGGTAGTCCAGTATCTATCATTGCCTAAC